>OU343118.1:21157500-21757500 GCA_910594885.2 Bibio marci | reverse complement strand
AATATAAATTTGCAATAAACCATGAATTAATTCAAGAACAAAATCATGAACACAATGCTACAAAAACCATACAAAGACTTTAAAATTAATTAATAGCACATTTTTTGCAACAACAACAGTGTTTGACTACATAGGACATTTTATATTTTTGCATATAGCTGCTGTACATACAATTTTGATTTGATAATGTTTTCCGAAAATTCAAATTGTATCAAACGATAGTAGTATATGTGTATACTTAATTGAAAATTGCATGCGATGTCACTGTATACAATCATAATGCATAAGAGTTTATTATATACATATAAAATATACAAATGTGCTTTCATTCTCATAAAATAGTTTAATAATAAACAAGCAAACAAATTACGTTGTACGATAAAATTTTTCGTTTAAAATTATGTTTACAAATATTAAAAAAAAAAATAAACGAGGTTTCACATATTTTTGCCGATCCAATAATTTAACATTAAAAATTATAAGAAGTTATAGTCAAAAAATATATGTGTATTATAAACATGTATATGCTTGGGTTCCAATATACGAATTAATTAATGATAGAATTAAATTTCTTTTTGCACATCCAATTGAAATGGTGCAACGATGTTTGTTTTATTAACAAAAGAAAGAAATGTTATTTAATATAAAATACAATGTAAATTTTAGTAAAATCAATTAATATTATTTTTCCGTTTTCATATGGAATCATTTACCTCTACTATTTGATTGAATGCATTAAGTTTAAAAAAAAAATGTATAATACAATGTAAAAATTTATAAATATAGGTATCTCTGCCAAAATCACAATAAAGAAAATATATATCAATCAAAAGAAAATAAATGTATGTTTTTAATTTTTTATGCAACAGAAGCTATGGGATAAATTCAAGAGTGAGTATAAACAATCCATAAATACGATTTTACAAATGACTGTAATTTTTTATAAAAGATATGTGTACATGAATCAATGAATATATATGTATTATATAAACCAAACATATATAAATATATTAAAAACTATATATCGATTTTCCTATTTTCCTATAGTTTACATTGTATTTTTTAAATTTTGTTTTTGTTAATATTCAATTTATTTGAAAACAAAGCACAAATTAAAAACCAATAAATTTTACACTACATCTGGATAAACATATGTAAATGACAATAGAAAAAAAAAAGAACTGAACATAAATTTGTAATTTAATCCATTATCATTATATTATTTATTGTAGATTCATAGTGCGGTTGCATCGTTGTACGTCGACCGTGTTACAAATATGCATATCATATGAAACTCTACACATAAATATTTATATTATTTAACAAAACTATTAATCAATTTATTTTGTTTTTGCAATAAAATATATATTGTTTATATACTTAAATGCACTTGACATCAATATTATTATTGTTTTACACACATCCATATAGCAACACCACAAATAAATAAATTAAAATATGGGTATTCTTTTATTATTGTGTAATTTTAAAATTGAATTATAAATTATAAATTATATATATAAGTAATAATTTACAATTATTACATTATGTACTTTTATAGAATATTATTTTTATAATTAATAAATGCGTAGGTTGTTTGTTATTTAGTAAATGCCCAAAAAAAGTAAAAAAAAAAACAATATTTTTATTTATTTATGTGCTGCTGAAGTTATTTCTACTCAAAGGATCATTATTGATAAAACGTAATTTATTCGCATATGTTTTGATAAAAGTAAAATGGTCACACACACATGGAAAATATTATTCGCGCGAAGGGACAGCATTTTGGAAACATTATTTCATCTAATTTTTGCATTATAATGTTTGGTGATGCGTGCATCAAACATTGTATATATAAGCAGTAAAATCAGAATCAGTCTTGATCTCATTTTTCAATCTATTGATTTATGCATATAAATTAAATAATTGTACTATAATTTCAAAGTACAAATATATACAACAACAACAAAATGTAGCATAACAATTTATATATGCATTAAATCAAAAACACTTATTGAATTTTAATATATATTATTATATTTTTATTATATCAACCTTCAATTTTGATAAGAGGTTATATATTATTAATTATACAGTACATGAAATTTCCAGAACACTATATATATTTTATTTTACTATACATTTTATAATATATTAGAATTGAGCAATGTTTAAATATTATTTATTACGTGTTTAATATAAATAATTACATGATACATATAAACATTCTACATAGAAAAAATTACGGTTCACTGAATTTAATCACATAATATTTCGAATTTGTGTTATTTTTTGATCATTTTATGTAATTAGTTTATTATTTTTTTATATGAAGAGTGGGAAAATGTATATTTATGTACATTTTAGTGTAAATTGCAATAAAATAAAAACTAAAGTATTGTAAATTGATTATTTTATTGCATAAAAATATTTCTTGCAAAATGGGTTTTTTCCTATATGATTTAATTTTTTAATAATTTCTATAGAATTCAATATTGAAAGTGTTTTTTTTTTCAACAAACAAAATACACAACTCCTTTGCGGTCTCCAACCGATACTCTGAGATATCCTAACCAATATATGATAGATATTTTGTTTCATATAGAACCATCAATTAATGAGAAAAATAAATACATTTTTAAAATTTGTATTTACACCTTCAAAATATAAACTAAATTAAGTTTAAATTTACCAGTAGCATTAAATTGTAACACAAAATTAAATAACAAAGAAACAATTTTATTTTATATTATTTATGACATTCAAACTAACACTTGATGTTTTATTATATATTATAAATAAATTGCACATTTTATATTATTATTACTATTATTAGTACTAGTATTGAAAAGAATTTTTTTGTACATATTTATATATATATTTGTATAATATAAAATATAACAACGACAATTCAAAAAATAATTCGTGAGATAAAAGTCCATGAGATATAGATTGTTTATAAAGTATACACTACTGCAAACTTATTTCCTAATAAATATAATAATAATAATAATAATAATAATAATAATAAAAATAATAAAAGTAATAATAATAATAATAATATAATATTTATTAATAAAAGAAATAATAAATTCTTGCATTAATTATCATATCTATAATACCGCATAAAATTCAGTAAACTAAATATGTGACCAGTGTATAAAGTAATTAAATTCAGTGTTTTTTTTTTATAATTAAGCGTATGAAATCAGTTGCATTAGAAATTTAATGAGTGCTAATATATTATATAGAAGTGGCCAGACAAATACAAACGCATATTTATTGAGTTTTTTTATTATTACTTTTCGAACTGAAATATATGTGAATAAATTTCTATAGTAAGCTGTAAAAATGGTCTTATTTTTCTGTTAACTATACACTCCTTCATTCATATACACACAATATATTGTATATATATATATACTCCAATCTATTAAAATTACATTTTTTAAATTTATATTTGACATTATTTTTTTTATTTATTATTATTCTTTTGCCATATGATAAATAGTTACCATTCACACGTCATACAAGTTTTTATTTTGCTTGTAACATACTGCATATGTGACCTATTAGTTACTACATTTTTTCTACTATCTATAAACAATTAAATAAATTATTCTAATATATAAAATCCTATTTGAATTTAAATTTCAATTATAAAGTACTATATAAAAATATACTATTACAATAAATACTGGAAAGAAAAAAAATTAATTTAAAAAATTGAAAGTCAATATAATTAAAATACATTTAGGAGGATAAAGGGTAATTCAAAATATCATTTGTTATGGAAACATATATAAAATTGATTAGAAAATAATATGTTTTTTATATATACTATAGTTTTAGTTGTATATTAGTTAAAATTTTCATATTGGCGACTATCTGATATAATTGTCACGTTATACTACATAATTTTGATTTGTAATATAAATTACTGAAGTCACAACATAATGTAAAGTTCCATTTTTTTTTTCGCAAAAACATATTATTAGAATATTAAGAGTATTCCTATATTATGTTTTAAAGGTATGTAGTACAAATGAAAATATTCACATTGCAAAAAAATTCAAATCAAATTCAATAATAAAAATTACTGGTAGGTATCTGTCTATATTTTTATATATATATATATATATATATGTGTAATTAATAACGTATATTAATAATGAAGGTAAAGGTATATTTTATATCGGAAAAAAAAAAATATAATAATAATTTAATATTGATTGTAATTTTAGTCATATACTTTTTTTTTATATATATTCAATAGTTATAACGGTGGCATGCTGTAAGATGACAGCTTAACAAAATCAATTTATAAATAAAATTAATTCGAATAATTTAATTTAGACATGCATGTCAATCACAAATTATTTAAAAAAAAATACACCTCTATAATCGAATCAATGAAATCTTAAATATTAACATAATATTACATTATATTAATAATATACCATACGAAAGAACATTTTACATGCGGCATATAATTAATTTCATTGACTATTTGTTTATATGATTTATAAGAAAATTGAGAATAAATTAAGAATTTTTGGATAATATAAAAATTTTCATTTTATAATTATAATATAAATAATTTAAAATGTGGATAAAAAAAAAACTTAATTGTATATTATTATTTACAGATTTTTCTATAGATAAATTTCTATACCGCATAGACATAAAAGAAAGAAGAAATTTCTACTAACATCTTTAAGAAAGAATTAAGACAAATTGATATATAGTATTCATATACACACTAAAATCCTCGTATAAAAATATTAATTCTTTGTTTGCACAATCATTTATTTATAGAGTACACACATTACTATTTTTTATAAAAGTAAAAATAATAAATAAAAATAGGAAAAAAACAATGTATTATTATTTAAATACAAAATACTAATGGTTTTTTATTATATAATTTAATTTTTATAATATTTATATTCTTTGTAAATTCAGTTTAAAATAAAATTGTGTGATACCATAAAACTATAACCATTCAAACATGAGAATTCTTAAGATAAATGATCTTTTAATTTATTCTTATATATAAAACAATTCAACATATAATTTAACAAAACCACGCAACAAAGCAAGAGTATGTGTATACAAAAAAAAAAAAAATAAAAAATAAAATAACAATAAAGAAGTTATAAGAGAATCTAATCAGTGGATCGTTTTTTTTCTTATTATTATTATTATTTTGTTGTTTTATGTTTTTTTTTTTATTTTTTGTGCGAAACATTTAAACAACAAAGCGACACACTTGAACATTTTATTTATAATATGCAACGTGCGATGTACAAAAATACAAACAAGAAAAAATATAAATAAATATTTATGTATAAAAATTCTTCTTGAATTAATGAGAATATTTAATGAAATGACAGTATAATTTTTCTTATGCTTTAATGTTTTTTTTTTTTTTTGTCTATACATTATTTTAATATAAATAAATTAATGTATGACTAAGGAGCATAGTATTTATAGTATATTATTATCTGCTTATGGAAAATATACAGTGTACAGTGATCAAATAATCAATTACTTTTTATAGTAATTTACCAACCGCATTAGATAATAATGAAACAAAAAATTAAAGCTTTGTATTACCTTGATGTATTATTGGAAAACGTTTGCTAAGCCAAATTTTTGTAATAATAAATTGGTTTTTGTTTCTCTCTTAATTCATTCCAGTTATGTTTCGGACAAATATTGCGTATATGTACAAATTCATACGTAAATTATTATATTATATAGTTATTAAATGATGCGTATATATACATTAAATTGAAATAAATGTGATGAAAATATTGTAATGCATAAAACAATTCTATGTTATGTATAATAAATATATGTGTGGAGTCGAACGTGTATAAATAAATGAAAAAAAAAAATAATAAATATATACAGAAAAAAAAAAAAATAGAAAAAAATCCAAACCAAATAATCAAAAATACATAAATTATTTTTACATATAAATCTGAAATTTGAATCACGTCTGGCTTACCTTTTCACCAGACAATTATCAATGTGTGACACGTTCAATGACACACCGGTGTTTTGGGATTTAGTGATGCATACTAAGTAGAATTTTGTATATACATATATATATATATATAGATGTTGCATTTACTGATATATATACAATATATATATTTAGTACATGTATATACACCGAGTACAACTTGGTTGGTTGTTTGTGTATATATCAGAGTCCGTCCGTCGGTGATGAAATAAGCTTTATCGTTATAGAGACTATAGATAGATGTTTTGAAATTGAATTTTCATTATATTATCATATGTTTTACATACACACATCATACATACGAAATAGATATATTAATGGATATAATAATAATATTATCATATATATGTATTTATATAATAAATTTACATTTTGACTATATCCACACATATATAACATTCACATATTTTGAATATTCAATATAAACATATAATGAACAATCGTTCGTCCTTCATAGCTATTTAAATATATTATATTAAAATATTGTGAATATTTTATATATATGATATATTTCTAATATATTTATGTTGCGTGTAAATATTATGTATACTGTACTCTCGTCGTACACACACACACCATATGAATTTAGATTTTCAAAATATATTAATATATATGTTATATTTTTGTAATTCTACAATAATACAAGAAGAAGCATCATATATCTCGTTGTAATATACATACAAAATAAATATATTTTGATTATTTTAAATTTGATTATTATACATAAATTTATCCATTTGTAATATTTGAACTCTTTATTTATATATTCATACACACACACACACGTATATGTATGTAAATTTATTTAAAAGGAAATTTAATTGAAAAGAAAATATATTTAATGATATTTTCTTGTCACATTGAATTGAAAATTAGATATTTCAATTTATTATTTTGAATTTTTCATACAATATTTTATATATTGATTTTCGGATATATCTATATTTAAAAAATATATATATACATTATAATGTTACTATAGAAAATTTATTAATTACAACATATAATAATAATAATAATTTTAAATTGTATTGTTTTATATATTACATATATGTATAGCCAAGACAAACCGATTAATTTTCAAAATTTAATCTTCAAGAGTATATTACAACTAAAATTAAAGAAAAAAAAAAATATGCTAGTTATTTTACACAATTATTATGTGTTTTTAATTATAAATAATATAAAAATATTTTCCACTTTTCAAGTATTTTGTTATTATCTTTTTACCGTATACTATTATATTTAAAAACATACACAGACTATAAGACTAAATAGACATTTACTATATTTATGTTTTATGTTGATAATATACCTAAAATGAAAATGGAAAAAGAGGGAAATATCTATTAAGTGTAGAAAATAAATTAAATGAAAATGTTCATTTTAAGTGAATGCAATTAATTTAATTTTGTGCTATACTTATTATATATACATGTAATACCTTTATATATCTTTAAATAAAACGTATATGTATTTTTCAAATAGTATTTATACAGAGGGTGTATAGAAATTATATGCAATTACTACGAGTGTAATTCATTTTAAGAAAATAAAATAATGAGTCAAATTTTTATACTGAAATATTTCTGATAAATTGACAACATATGAAACTCAATTTTATTGTTCACATTAATGTATTAATAAAACCGCAGACATTTATTATTTTTTTTTTTAAATAAAAAAACTATATATAACGCAAAAATATGCAAATCATTTTGAATCACCTTGCATTTTTATACTTAAATTATAGTTAAATATCTCATAGTATAAAACACATTATATATATAATATTAAAATAATGTTTATGAAAATGTTTATGTGTATACAATAGTATAAAGTTTATATATTTGAGCAATTGACTATATATATATATAAACTATAAGAGTATGCATATATAATATATGGCATATTATATAGAAATTGGAAAATTATATCATGAAATTATATATATATTATATAATATTATATATGCATACCTATGTAATGTAGGTGTGTTGGTATATTATGTATAATAAATTCTAAATATATGTATAGTTATTTGTATTTCAATGCTGAAATTTTAATGAATTTTGTAATTTAAAATTTGAATAATGTACACTCAAAGTTTTTAATCATTTCATCAACACGTAAAAAAATTTATCACAACAAAATATTTTCTCAATAAATTCTACTAAATATATAAATATTATAAATTTATATAATCGTTATAAAATATTTTTAGAGTAGTGGTGACTCAACTTTTATTTTTGAAATATGATAAATAGATTCTAAATTTACTATCATTACGTGTAGTTAGTTAATGAAGTGCAGTCAGTATATTAACAAAATATAGAATGTAAATGTAAAAATAATAAATAAATAATTGATGGTAAATAGTATTAGGTTATCTCATTAAAGCAATTTATTATAAATTATTAAGATTAATCTAATTAATTCAATTTTCGTCATATTCGGGTTAGATTTGTTCGTTCACCTTTTTTCTATGTGAAAGAATTTGAACTATATTTTTTATAAAATAATACCCCAACATATCTTCATGAGACGCATGCATAAAAATTGTAAATACATTTAATTATAGACTTGTGTGGAAATTGGCCTTGTGCGCCAATTTCTTATTTATTTTAATTTTGTTTCTTGCTTGGTTTGATAAAAATAAAAAAATTACGTATTAGTATGCAAGTAAAACCGCATCAATTCATTCTTGCTTTGTGAATATCTAATAATCAATTCACAAAATTTATCTCAACATATTCTTTTATACTACCTACCAACAGTAAAAATATATATTTGATATTTTATTATTTATTTTTATTATATGTATATACACCTAACATGTAAATCCATATATATAAAGATATATGTACCTTGTATACGTATATAGTCAGTCCAATGGTAAAAAAAAAACCGACCAAAGCTTCCTATTATATAAACTAGAATATAAGTATTACACAGAAGTCAATTTGCTACTGTAATTTTATTTCATCTTATAAAATTATACTGAATTCCTGCTATATCTAAATATACCTTTATATATATGATTGTATTTTTCTGTATACACTATAACACCATATTCTACATATATATATATATATATTCACAGAGCCAACTTATGTACGTACATCTATGCGATGCGATGTATATTTATATGCATATATTTATTCACCTGCACACAAAATTTATGTTGAATTGTTGAAAATTTTAGATGCAAAGAGACAATTTACGATATATATATATATTTTTTTTTTTATATATTACAATTACATACATATAAAAATACTCGTTTATGTGAACAGTACTGTAACACAATCGTATAATATTCATTCATATGTATCTAAATAAATATAGATATATATATAATATATATAAAATACTACACTACACAACACTTCTCTTCTTTTCAGTTACAATAAACAGAAATGACATCACGTTTTTTAACGCTAGAATAGATAAAAATAAAAAGACAATGTAAAATCGTGTGTTTCTGAACAATTTAATTTTATGTTCTTCAATTTAGCGATAATATAAAAATAAAAAAAAAGGGATTGCGAATATGTATTGTAATATATATTTTATAGAAATATCTGCAATACACCTATCAATGTGTGTGTGTGTATGTATGGAGACTTATTGAAGAGGATTCTTTATTCTGTTTTATATTTAGTTGTTGATTGTCGTATATATTCTATATTATATGCTTTGGCTGCATGTACATACATGTAATATATAAAGCTGTGCTGTACAATAACTATTTATATTTATATTTATATGTAGAGATATTGTACACAAATATATGTTGCAATATAAAGCCACTTAATTTAAGATTTGTGATATTATTTTTTTTTTATTAAATATTGTAATTAATGTCAACTTTTATTTATTATATAATGTATCTCTATAGGCATACATAAAATCCAATAAATTTTCATGTAATATAAATTTAAATTGCAGGCAGTATATATGTTGTCAATAAATGTGTATAATAATAGATTTTTATCCAATTTAAACGAATAAATGATAATTGGGTTGTATAATTTTTAGTATTAAGAATTTGATTATACATAAACCACTAAACAACAAATAAATAAACAACTAATTTTAAGAAAATATATATATAGAAACTTTAAATTTATATATTTATTAAATGTATTAACATTTTTAATTTACTAGATAATTTTAAGTATAATAATAATTTACGAAAAAACTTTATATATAAAATTAGAATTTGATTTTGTTTTGTTAGTGTATCGAAAAAATAAATTTTGTAAATTATGTGTCATGATGAAAATAAAAAAAAAAAAAAATGCAAACCAAATACAAATGAATGACAAATAATATTTATATTGTTTAGCAGCAGCATATGTATTTATTTATATATATGCAATGCAATATGTGAATACTGAATATAATATTTACCCAGTCACGTTTATTATATTTGTATAACAAAAAAGGAAAAACAAAAAATGCTTTTATCCTAACACAGAGAAAAACTCACAGAACCAACACAATACAACAATACTATAATAATATGTATAATATTTATGCATAATAAAAAAAAAAGGAAAAACACAAAAGTATATATATAGGAGCCGCTCTCCAGTGAATTGTAACTGAAAATCCATTTTCATTATTTTATTCATATAAAGTACTCTTATAAAAATGTTATACTTATAGATATATACACTATTCCATACTATGTACTATATAACTAAGAGTTATATATATAATCACGTATAATAATAAAAAAAAATAAATAAAAATCTCTATTCATAGAATGGTGAGTACATAGAATAAAAAATAAAAAAAAACCACCTGCTGCCATATGCCGTTGTTATATTTATAATTATATAGTTTTTACATAAAATGTAACTTTCAGTCCTCTTTATTGTATTAAATTTAATATACCTGTGTGCATTTATTATTTTTTTTTTCAACATATTTTAATAATTTGTAAAATATTAATCACTTAAGTTGCATCAAATCCTTGTATGGTATATTATTATAATGTAATACTTATATATATTTCGTTATATAAATATATATAGAGTATAGTAATTTTCATTCTTTTCATATATATATAAATATCAATATATATATATATGTCGTAGTAATATTGAACCACAAATTTGAACATAAAAAAGCTTTGCAAGTTATTACTATTTTCCATATTGAAATTTTACACAAATAAACACATATCATTACCGTATTATACATCAATCAATATAGGAATACATTTCCTGTACAAATCATAAATTATCTTATTTTGACATTGTAATATTAATATCATATACATAACAATAATATAAAAACAATTGATGAAATCCAATAAATTTACTTTGAAACGAGTATAATTTTCATTGTCACTGTGAAATATAATTTCACTAAATTATAGTTAAATGGAACAGGCTTTAGTTTTCTGGTATGTTTATTTAAAAGGTGTATTAATATTAATATTAAATTTTAAGTTTTTTTTTTATTAAATCGAATTTTACGATAATAATTTCGACTAAAAAAAAAATTAAAAATAAAATTAATTCATTACTTGTCTATTAAATTTATAAACATATTGTGTTTAAATCGACCAATTAAAAATGATTTATTTGTTAAATATTATAAACTATTGTTAATTTTACTCGAGGCTATATTTTCATATATAGACTTTTTAATAAAAAAAAAATGCATATAAAGTATTTTAAAATGGTTTATGTTAGTTATATATCAATAAATTAGTAAATTAGAATATTATAATTACAATACAATACAAAAAATAAAAATGAATTTATGGTGGCCGGTGTGTCATTTCTTTTACGTTTATAATAGAATAAAATAGACAGCAAAAATTAATTGTATATAAACAAATGCAAAAAGCAAAAAATACGCGGCCAAAGTAATAATAAAATAAAAACTAAATATATATAATATATATTTCCTATATTTAATTATTAAATGACTGACTGTGAAACTGTGAATTAAATACAAGAAGAAAAAAAAAAAAAATCTTATTAATGTCTTTATTTTTTCTCTTTTATATATTCACCAAATTTATTTAAACTATATATAATTAAATTAAACAATTAAAGCAACTAATAATTATATTTTTAATAAATATACATAAAGGTAGTCTATACATAAATTGGTTACATACTGATATATTAATTCGATGGTATAATATTGTATTATGAAAAATTAACTTGTATATATAATATATAATTTTGATTAATGAGTTCACATATTTATTGTTATTTTTAACAATTGAATTGAATTTAAATTTTCGTTAATATTTGTTTCATACACCATATAATAAGTATAAACAAGATAATGATTAATAATAACAATAAATTATAAATATAATATTCCATTTAGGTTACGATATTGTACATATGGTATAGTAACATTTTACAGGTAATAAGGAATAACATTGAAATTTTTACTCATTGAATATTGGAATTGTTTATAAAAAATAGGTATATAACAAACAAAATTAGAATTTATATTTGATTTTTAATATATTACAACCTTTACCTATTTTTTATTTTTTTACATTTACCAATTTAACATCTATTGCTCCACTTATGAGTAGAGAGATTAATGATTAATTATGTGAATAATTAATTGTAAAAATTGAATTAAAAAAAATAAGAATATGGATTTATGTATTTCTCATCATCAATACAAAAATTTGTTTTCTACATTTTTTATATAACCTTCATGATAATGTCTTAATTTTATACATGGGATAGAATTAATCAATATATAATATTTCACAAATAAACCATTTTTAATAAACAACAGAGATTTGACATATTTTTATTTTCGTTCACAACAATACAAGAAAAATTATGAACAATTTTCTTATATCACCTATTAAATAGAGAAATATTGTTCCAATGTATGTAAATAATATCGGAATATATTTTTATAATTTACATATATATATATATGGATTGCATAAAATATGTACGTATAGGTGTAATAAATTTATATATTACGTAATTATAAATAGAAAGCAAAACTCTATCAGAATATAGAAGAACATATAATATTGAAAACCTTCATTTTAATATGAAATTAATACAATAAAAACAAAAAATTCATGTTAACGATTTTGAAATAAATAATAAAAGTTTCCCAATCAATCACGTCAAACTTTGGAGGAACGTCGTCGCTGCAACAAAAACATCAACATAATATTTAAATTTGTATGCAAAAATATAATGCTCATAAATATTACATTTTCAAGGTAATGGTTTAGCGAAATAAACTATTTACAATTAATTATATAAAACTTAAATTTAACACACATATAAAACAATAAATATTAAATTCTTATAATAACATAAAAAATTGATTGTTATTCCAATTAATTCTTATAATAATTTTTCAAAATTTGTTTCCACTATAGATCACATCAAAATCAATTATAATTGATAATAATAATACCAATAATAATATAATGTTTACAGATATATAGATAAATATTGTATAGAAAAGAAAACAATACTATATAAAATATACAAATGAATGTGCGCTGTGTTAAGTTTTATAAGTACACAATAATAATAAAATAATGTATAATTCGATTTATTTGAAATCCATTGATATTCCACATAGCAAGGCCTTATTATAAATTTATTTAATAATGAAATTAAAATAAACTAATGACACTATACATTATAATATGTTATATCATTTATTTTAGAGTTGCGGCATATTAAATTAAGTGTATTATTATTTTACGTACATATTATGCGTATCCATATATACAGAATTGTTCTTTATAGTAATATTGTATATTTATGTTTGTTAGATATTAAATATTAATTTTTAACATAATAATAAAATATAAATATATGCAACGTATATGTGATATTAAATAAGTAAATATTTAACCATAAATTCACATATTATATTATTGAAAACATGTACGTACATAATAAGAAGCATAAAATATATTTATATGGTAAAATTGTGTGTATATTTAAATATTTATATAAAATACAATAAAAATGATGTAATCAAGACATTGAATCTGATCTCATTTTTAACATATGTTAAACACATATAATGTACCTATATTATATATATATATATATATATATAGAATTTATATTATAAAGTCTATATTTATTTAAACAAAATATATATTTGTATAAAACTATATACACATTCACTGGTTCCATCACAAAATATGTATATTTGTATGTTGTACATGTTTATATATATAAATTTTAATATTGCAATTTCAATTATTTAATATATGGTACACACACCTTTTAACAATTTATTATTCCCATAAATTTGTTGTTTTAACATTTTTACTTTAAATTAAGCAATATGGTTTTTTTTTTAACCTTAAAAATATAAAATAATCATAATAAATATTTGTTTAAATAATTAATTTATCAAATTTTACTAGTAAACACTAAAGATTGTAAAATTACAATATTACACACGCCGCATTAACTTCACACATGGTTTTGATAATTTTTAAATTAATAAATAAAATGCTGTACAAAATATATCGCAGTGAAAATTGTTTAAAGTAAATTTGTATAACAACATATTATTTTGTGATGTGGTGATTGTTATATATGAACATTAAAATTGCTATATGCATATTGTGAAGGTTTCTTCATTTTATTTGGCTTAAAATAGAACATATTTATATACCACACATTGAATAATATAATATATATAATATAAAAGTTTAAGCATAAATGTTATACATATTGTGTATAATAAAATATAATCAATATAAAATAAATACACATATAACTATTAAAATATGTATATAATTCAAATTGATTTTCGTTTTACTTTTTATATGTGAAATAATATATAATTACAATATGTTTTATTTATATTATTTTTTTTTTCCTTTTGAATTCCAATTATAAATTTATTTAAAACAATCACATACTATTTTTTATATATTATTATATAAACTTGTTCACGCAGCAGTACAACTTTTCTATTTTTATTAAATATTAGAATAATTGTGTTGTTGTACATACTATAAATATACAATAATAATAGTATATATAATAATAATAGTAAATAATAAATATTTATTATATACTATTTAGGATTTTGCATTATTTCTATATATATGAAATAATTTGAATATATATGCAAAAAGTGAATAATAATAATAATAATATATTCAAACAGTTATATTTTGTTGTTCTCTAAAATATATTTAATATTTGCTTGAAATTGAATTGTTAAAAAATATAAAAAATTTTTCATAGAGTAATAAATCTTTAATTTTATTATTTATTATAAATACGAAATTTTATCTATTGAATTTTATGATATATTAGCATTGTCAAAAAGTTTGTGAAATACAGTTCGAGTCATGCCCACGAAATAATTTAACTATAAGGCAATTTTGTTATTAGAATATTATTAGACATTTACGAAAATCTTAGTTTTATCATACCAGTAATATTTGTACAGTAAATATTGAAAGTACCTATAATAACTCTATAGTATTTTCATAACAAATTTACATTTTTTTCCAAGCATATCGTTCACTGTATGTAAATAACGAAGTAAAAGTTGTATTCTAAATTGAATTGCAAATGTAACACACACACACACAAAGTCATATATATCTAAAATTAATGTGTAATAAAAATACAAACAATAATCGGAAAATACAATTCAATTTTATTTAACACTAGATTGCTGAAACGAGTCAATTAGTCTCATTTACGAAGTTATTGTTATATATAGAAAATATATAGAAAAACTTAAATAATTTTTTTAAAACTTATCTTTACTTTAAATAGAATTATAAAATTTATACAAATACTAATTTCATTCTCTCCCCACTGATTAGATCCAAAAATCGATATGTGCTATACCTATTTTGACGAATTTAACAATAGGCAATCTAGTGTTAAGATTAATAGAACTATATAATTATATAGATTAATTATGTAGATATTTATATAAATAAGCGCACATATTTTGCATGAATACATTTATCAAAAACAATATAAGAAAAAAAATAAACACACAAAAACACACACCTGTTAATCTGTTGAATTTAAGGTGGTACGGTAATTGGTAACACACCTGAAAATCTGCAATAAAATGCGGATTTATATTATTTATAAAATGAAAATCTTCGAAATATATAAAATACAATTACCAAGGTCAAAATATACGTTTATGTTTTTTCTTTTAATTATTTGTATTTTTTTCTTTCATATTATTAAACAATACAAAAAGCAATTACCTTGTTTTCATTATTGTTCGTTGTTAATTAACAATATATGTTTTAGTTTGTTACATTATTGATTACAAATTTATAATAATAATTCATAAACAATTTTAATGTGTAGACTAAAATTATTAAACTATACCACATGGATTTATTTATTTATTTTATAAATACATATATGTAATAATTGTTTAATAATTTAATCAATTTAAATAATCTACTTTTTTCATTTTGATTTTTATTTTATTTATTATTATTATATACAATATTATATTCCTTCTATATATAATATTGAATAAATGTATCATTAGTAATAATAATATTAATATTAATAATATTTAATAATTAACAAATAATAAATTTAATTATTGTTTTACGTTGTATGGCATTGAAAGTCGTGGTGGAATCAAAAACAATTAAAAATTATGGGAAAAAAAAAACCATAAAATTGTTACATAGAAAATGTACTGAAAAAAATCAAAAGAGTTGAGCGACGAACCCAGTTTTTTTTTTTATATATTAATAATTTATATGTAATAGAATAATTGAAATTGCAGTCAGTAAACATATATTTCTGAAAATTTATAGATTTTGTATAGAAATAATATATAATGGCTATATAATACTGTTTATAATTCTAATAAATCGAATTTCTTTGTATAATATATATAGAAATTGTAATCTATATAACTTAAATACATATAAAATTAAATCAATATTAAATTTATTACGTGTCTACCTGTATATAATTTATATTAATATTTAGAGTATAATAGAGTGTTTATTTAAGGATAACATTTTCTAATATTGTTAACCCCTTAAGGTTCTTGACCTTTTATGATGAAAGACTTAAAAAGTGGAAAAACGACGAGATCAAACTATATTGACTCGTTATATGCCTTTTTTCAAAAATTCGTTAGGACGAGCCTGGCTCGTGCAAAAACCTTAAGGGGTTAATACAAAAATATATAAAATATAGACATACATAAAAATTTTGTGATATTATTATTATTATTATTATTATTATTATTATTATTATTATTATTATTATTATTTATTATTATTATTATTAATAATAATTCATATCTATAGATTAACCGATTAACAAACACTGAATATTATATGAACATAATTGCAATTGCAAATATTGTTAATATGTACGTCGTAGTACATATTATTTATATGTACAATATTTACTTTTTCTATTATAATATTAGTATTGTAATATTAACATAAAATACGAAAGTCAAATATAATATACATAAGTAAATATTGTACATATACATGAAATACAATATAATATTTCTAGATCAAGAGCAATGATTAAATATTTATCTGTATTAAATCTTCTATAAACAATATGTACCGCATATGTTATATATTTCATGTATATACAAGTTATTATATATATAATTATATAGTATTATTGTTATTTATATATATATATATCTTTATTTAAAATACAATATAATATTGTATAATTTTACTTATATGTTGATATTGATTTATGCACAAAAATATTTAATAATTAATGTTATTATATACCTCTGAATATTAATTATAGTTAATATTGTTAGTTAGTTTATTGGTAAATATTGTAAATTAATAATAATAATTTAAATATGAAATATAAAGTGAGAAAAAAAAAACTACGTTAAAAATATGTGGATTCAATTTTCATGCCTTTGCACAATGTTATCATTGAGCTTAGTTTATCTTAAGACATGAGTTATCCAATCAACTGTCTTAATTGATATGATAACAATTTAAATATATGTTTTCATACTTTTATACAAATGAATATTATAAATGATAATTGAGAAGAAATTTTTAGTAACATTACATAATAATGTATCAATGCATATATGTAACACTTGAAATCAAATCAAAATCGGATAGTTTTAAATTTTAATAGCAGCATAATATAAAGTGCTAATTTCTAACAATTAAATAATCAATTCACAAAATAAATGTATATATAGGTGCGGTAGAAAAATGTTATAATATTTTGAATAAGTTTAGAATGTCAAAAGAATAATAATTACATTGTAAGTATATTGGTATAAAAAAAAATAATATAAATAATATAATAATAATAGAGGAGGTATAGATGGTGGTGGTGGTCTCACTCGTACTATACCCTTTCGTAATTAATTACTATATAATTATAATTAAAATAATAATTACAATAATTAAATAAATACAAAACGCTGTCATCAATAACATTTTGTAATAACTTACATACAAGTAATATTGGTGGTATATATTACTTTAACATCTGCATATGCGGATACACCTATATATTGTCATATATATGTGTAAATAACATCGGCATGAAAAATCTTTTAGCATAGACAGAAACATCGAATATGTGTATTTTATAAATTAACTTGAGTTTTAATGAATGCTAATAAATTAAATTAAGATTAAAATACAATATATAAAATGTTTTATATTAACATATATTAAATAACATTCAATTTACACATAAAATTTTATGTACAAGTAGCAGAGATCAGGTTGTTGTTTTGTATTTTTTTTTTATTTCTCTTTAAACACACAACAAATTGCAATTCAAAACAAAACAGATAAATACTTATTTATTCAATTAAATTAATTTAATATGTGTATTTTAGGTATGGTAGTGTTTATAAATTGTAATAAAAACTTGGTATATATGGTACATGTGAAAAAATAAACCAATATAAACATATATAAATAATTGTATCATAAATAAATCTATAAATTGAAATAACATGCACTTATTATAACAATTCAATTCGATATAGTACCCGTGAATTTATAATGAAAATACATTATATCTAAAAAAAAAAATAAAACAAATTTCTAATTAAACACATTTTGATATCCTTGTCTTTAAGAGAGAAAAAAAAAACTTAAATGAATTTGCACATGTAAATTTACACATAAACACCCACACACATATTATTATAATTATTATTTCAATAAATTGTTATTTTATTATTATATACATATAATTGTATATAATACAAGTTCAGTACATATAAAATATATATATATAATAATGTGATATATATGTAAATACAAGTACATGGATATGTAATAAAAAAAAGTGTTTCAATAATGTCTATTTTATATTATTATATTATAATAATTATTTATTAGAAACTCATTCAATCTATATTTAAGTACATAATATTAATTCACTTTAGTCATATCTCTGTTCATTTATAGGTGAATGCATTTTGACCTCTAATGTATATTATTGTACAAAATGGAATGTATATATTTTGATATGACTTTAAGGCGTGTATTTGATGTATTGTTGACAGAATTATTTATCATATATATGTGTATGCACTTATTAGTCACGATATGAAATGTAGCGTAGATAATTTATGTATATAATCTATCTATTTAGAGTAAATATGGTACATATATATATTATATATAGGAATAATTAAGTGTACATATATTTAACATACACAATAATTAACCTTATAATTGAAAGTTTATTTGTATATTATATATTCAAATGCATCAGTTTATAATAAAATACAATAAATGACTAAGAAATTGTATTATTATTATAGTAAATTGTGATAAATTACAAAGCATTATCTCTATATACATATATGGTTATTGGCCCATTAACTTAATGGATAAACGTATAATAAATTAGCAAAGGTATAACCAATAATCAACCACTAATGTTAGTACATTCAGGTTGTTTTTGTTGCTGGTAAGCAAAAAATAGTTTTATGAGCCAGTTTTATACAGGACGATTCCAAGTTGTGTGTGTATATATCATAAATATATCCACAAATTGTGAATTCATTTAAATTGAATTTATTATTTTAACAAATTCTTTCTAAATATTATACAAACTCAAATACATACACTTCAATTATTTAGTACAATTTAATTATCATATAAGAATAAATAATATGTATTTTATTATTTATTATAATATTATATTTAAAATAAATACATTATATATTGTACGAGTAAGTGCATGTACATGAAAACACTACTGTCATATGTTGTACATGAGTTTGTTCACACAACATAAAAGGTAAACACATACGTATGTGCATTTAGGTAGTATATAACGACAGAAAAATAGATTTGTGTTCATGTTTAATTTTCTATTAAAATTTTAATTTAATTATACATGAAATAAAAGAACAAGAATAAATTTAAAATAAATATCTTATTCATGTTAATTATAAAAAAAAAATAAATTAAAAGTAAACTAACCTTTTTTTTTTTAATTTAATGTCAGTCATAACCCAAGGATGAAACAATTTATATGTATAGACAGAGACACACCTTTTCATTTTCTAATATTTTTATAATATAATTTAATATAATATAATAATAAAGTCTATATGTAATTTTTTTTTAAAGTACATATAGTAAATTAATTTAGTTTGTATTTTTAAAATTTTTTTGTAATTTATTTTACAGCATTATTATGGGAGGCGAAGGTGGTGTGGATTCAATTATTATAAGGACTGAAAAATTTTACTAATAAACATGTAACACAAAGGTTTTTGTTTATAATGTCATGTATCATTAATAACCTTCTGTCCACTAATAACGTATATATTTTATTATTGCATTATACAATATATATAGACACATAAATTGAGTGTTACAACAAAAAAAAACATATGTAATGCAAAATTCTATTAATTATATATAAATTAAAAGCAATGTGCGGTGTGTGTTACATTTAAATTCTGATATTTAATTATTGTCGTGCATAAATAATTGATTTATTTTCACAGTGTTAACAATACATTTTACTAATAATCTCTACACATTGTAAACATTATGGGATCACCGTTTTAAAATATTTATTATAAGAAAACTTATAGGTAAAATTTACGGATTACTATTCCAGCGAGTAGTGTAAGGGCGATCACATACCAATTAGTTGTAATTAGTAGTGGGACGAATATATATATATATATAGATAACTTTATAAAGATTACACATGTTTTGTATATATAAAACCACAAAATATATATATATATAATTAATTGTAATATACAAAAAATATATATATTGAAAACCATTTCCTAATTATATACTTATCATAAACTTTATATATTATTTGAAAATACATTTCATAAAGAAAATCAAACATTATAGTTGCTATTATACACATAATTACATCCTATAAATATATATATATATTTATAAACTTGTGAATTTTAAGTTTTAGATTATTAATAACTACCAAATATATTATACCATATAATAAATAGTATGGTTTTAAATGTTATCCTTTTTTATTCATCGTTTGTGTTGTGTGTGTGTTAATGGATATTTATAAACAAATAAACAAAAACTAATATGCAAACTATATGTATTTTATATATATATATACACAGTTAAATGTATATTATGTGTATAAGTATAAAATGAACAAAATAGTATAAGAGTAAAGTTTTTAAATAAACATTATTATTCTATACTATATTTTATATATAATGGAATGTATAATGATGTTAATATTATAAAAGTAGACATGAATATTATTTTTGCTAATAGTCACTCTATAAGTAGTTTTACTATCATATGCATATTTAATTAAACTATATATAATAACAATTTTTTAACTATATATTTTTACAGACATAGCGATAGACAAAGTAATATGAATATAGTTTAAGTATATTTAATTGTATATATGTTTTCACAAATAAATAAATAAAAAAAAAATAAGTTTGTTGATTATTGTTAAAAGATAAATTTTGTAATTTTAAAATAATTCTATGTTTCTATGAAGTGAATATTATATACCTATGAATCCGAAGAAGATTTAATCTCTTATTTGTTAATACATATACACCTTTGAGTGCTATATAAATGTAATAATTAATTAATTAATATTTCACATATTTCACAGTGTGGATGTTACTTTTGATAAGCTGTCAATTAAAAACAAAACAACATTTAAATGACAAATTATATAATAATTAACATTAATTTGTATATTATATGAACTATACATAGATATTGTGTGACATTTCGAATGTATACACACAATAAAATATTAGGTATACTTCATATATTGTATATAATATATAACGAACTCAAATGTATATATTTTATCGTATATATAAAAACTATTGTAGTTTTATTACAGCAATCATGTCAGTTTCATGTAATTTAGAAATAAATTGTAAAATACATTTGTTTTATTTGTGTGTATAGTATAGAGCTCTTTATAGATTTAACCAGATTTAACTTAAAATAATGTTTATTTATATCTTTGACAGATTTCAAATTATTATATATATTTACATGAAAACAAACAAATATTTTGCACATTTAATGACATTTGTATAGAAACTTTATAATGGTTTTTGTAGTAAATTGTATAGTTTAACAACATATAAATAAATATATTTTATATTTATAGATTTGCCGAAAAATATTGTTGTTCATTATTTATTGTCCATATCAAAATCTAATGTAAATTGAGAAAATATATTGTAATTAAAAGTTTGTGTCAATTCAAGGGGGCTGAAAAAAATGTTCACCAATAAACTAATTAATATTGTGAAATCTTAGTGAATGCATATATAGGAATTTTAATAATTATTGAATTTTACGATTCACATTTGTGCTATATATACAAATTAATTATTTTCAATTATATATATATTTATTGTTTATAATGTAATACATAAACTTATGATAAATTCCATGTTTCATTATTGCATATTTTAATGTTGCGCATATACATACAATACTTATGTAGTACAATACATAAAGTCATCAAAATCATTATAATAATGATTAAATAATATATTTTGTCCACAAAATTCAATATTAAAATAAAACGTTTTATATGCTATTTTATTAACTTACGACAATATTATATACTGGCTGATATAAAATATATCATCGTTATATATATGCTCATTTTATTGTTATTATACATTTTCTGGTCATAAATTTTAATATCATAAAATAAAATTTATTATGCAATTGTTTAATTTAAAATTTATATAAAATTACTACAAGATTGTTGTAATTTATTAATATGGTATGTTGAACTGTTTAAGGTTTATATACCTATACAATAAATACCATATATATATATTATATATATTCGTATTTATAATTTTGCACATATATTATTCTTGTAATAAACTGTAGAGGAAGATGATAAAAATGATATTTGTATATATGCAAAACTATATGATGAACTTTAGTGAAATATTTAACAGTTTATTGTAACAATACATATATGTAAAATATATTAAAATAAAATACAGTTTAAATGCAATATGCGCGAAGATAAAAGAATTTTAAAATAATGACATTATAAATTCAATTATGTGTAATACAATTGTAATTATATATTACACATGACTTTCATCATTTTACATATATAAATAAAAAAGTATAACATATTTTTTTGTCTATTGAAAAATAATATTAAAATATTGTTGATATTGTTATTTAAGCAATGATTCTTCTATTAAATTTGCACAAATATAATTCCATATGTTTTGTTAATTTGTATTGTAAATATATAGTTATCTGAATTTGGTATCTATATAATATAAATTTCGTAGTTATATATTATAAATATTATATTTAAGTATATATTGTATCGATATATATTGCAAGGCAATAAAATTATGAGAAAAATAATATAATAATAGCGTTTTCGTATATTTTTATTTTATTATATTATGTATTTTTTTAAGGTGAGGTTTAGATCATTAGTTTTTCACATTTAAGGTAATATCAGCAATATTGATATTAATTGGAAGCGTATAATAATATATATATTGCGTATAAATGTAGGAGTGTATACATGAATTTGATAGCATAACAATTTATTATAAATATATGCAAATACATCTATATAATTGTTTTTATAAATTTAGAATAAAATTTTTCTATTTCAGAATTATTAATTTTTTGTTAAATTGTGTGTGTGGTGTGTGTGTGCGATTTTTTTTTTTTTTCAATATTATTGTATTTATTTTTTTAATATATATATATTTAATATTTTAATATTAAACATACGAGTTTACGTACAAAATCGTGTTTCAATAGATCTGTATAGAATAAAAATGTCGGAAGAAAACATTAAGTTTCATACTAAAAAAAATTCCATTAAAATTAATTAAAATTTAGTCATTTTGTATATGGTGCGCATTAGATTTTATAAAAATTTATAAGATAATAAAATTGATTATAAGAAAGGACCGCTTTTTGTGTAAAATAAATTATGCTTTACAAAACATTATACCAGTGGATTACAATTAATATAGTCGATATACCAATTGTAATAGTGACAACATTTGTATAAGTGACATGATTAGCGGCGACATAATTGATGTATTGTGTGAATTAGTGTTCAAACAATGGCACATAACTTATACAAATATATTATTTATTCTTTCTTAATCAATTATAATTTTATTTCATCTGTTACTAATTCAAGTATTATAAATGTTATGTGAACCTTCAAATATAAGTCACTGACTGTATTGAATATACTGTATATGATATAGTCACGTTTACGTAGTTAAGGGAATAATAACAATATATATTAGTTTTATTTGACTTTTCGGTCAAATGATAAATTATTATATAAAAATATGAATATATTATTGTATATTACAATCGAATAAATATATATTCGGATCAATGATTTCATATTAAGAATATATGGATAATATTTTTACAATTTAAAAAAAAACCGACAGTCAATTTATTCAATGATTTATTTTCTTGAATTTTTCAGTAATTTAAAATAACATATGCAAAATTAAATCCCATATATGATAATTTTAACATTGTGTTTGAATATAAATGTAAAGTGTATCAAGCGTTGTCATATGCACATAGAATTAGTAAAATAAAAATTAAATTGTCACACAAAACGAATATAGGTTTATAAAATATTAATATATGGTATTTGTTATAACTATTTTAATTTTAATATATGTTTACGTGCAGTGTATTTTACGTATATGTATTAAATCAATTACATAAATCTTAAATTTTATTAATCCCACGTTATAAAATTATATATTTACAAGTATATATAATAGTAAATTAATTCTTATCTATTTTTATTAAATAAATATAAACTTGAATAAACTCTTTTATTACACTATCTATCTATAAAATATAAATACTTTAAACGTGTACATTGATGTATGTATAATTTTTTTTTAATATAGGTACAATTTATAACATTTTAAATTTGAAAATTTCAGTAAATCATTAAATAATTGTATCATTTTCTATATTATTATTTATTTATATATAACATAGGAATGATATTTCATAAAATTATGTATGTGTGATCGAGTGTATATGCAGAATATATATATTGTAGATTAAAAAATTTATTGAACGAATATAAGTAAGTGTTGGTTGAACATTAAATTATCTATATGCATACAAATTTGAATAATAATTTTAATGTATTAATAATTAGACATTAAATTAAAAATAAATTGGAAAATAGAGTAAATATAATTTATATATGATTGTGTTCGCATATATCAATATACATAAATTTATAAATAAAAAGGTTTGGTATTTAATCGAAAGGAAAATGTATAATTTCATATATAAATTATTATATTAATTAGTCTAAGGTCATTATGATACAATATATGTTTTTATTTAACTTTATTTGTACTGTATTTATAAATATATATAATAAGAGTTAATGCTTTTGAGTGAAGAAATTTGTTACTATATTAAAATTACTATTTAACTATGATATATCCATATATGTATATAAGAAATGTGATCTAAATTGTATCATAATGATCTTTTATAATGTATCTGTAATTCTAATTTAAATATAGTTATAAATTGGAATTAGATTTTATATAATAAATAATCAAGGTTTAATCTTTGAAATTTTAATTTAATTTGTTAGATTATTAATCTACACAGACAATCAATAATTACACATTCCTTTACAATGGGTCATATCTTCATATTAGAATTTCTGTTTTATTGTTTATACAAATTAAAGTTTATTGTGTATATGGTTGGAATCTTTTTTATATATATGGAAATTAATTTCAACATATTTTTAATCATAATAATATTTTATATTAATTTCCATTGACATGCGAACCATTATTCTATATTTTTTTTTCAGTAGTATTTTACTTTGTTCTGTAATTATAAAACTACTACAATTTTATATAAATTTAAATTAAACAGAATAGACAATATTTCGGTCACTTTCATAATGAAATATAATATTAGAAAATATACATATAGTCTAAATTTTAATTCATATTATTATTTATAAATATAGTTAAAATTATATTTACATATTAATTATGATAAAAGTCATATGTAATATAAATTATAAATAACAATTAATACTGAATGACCATAATAACAACACAATACATTATCTATATTGTATCGCATAGACGTAAATTGTATAGATTTTAGATATAAAAGTAGATAATTAAATATTGCTTGTAATTATTTATAAGTATATATTACCTTAAATTCTATATACGTGTAATAATACACATATGAACTCAATCGCGTATAAATTTAATCAATACGATTTTAAAAAAATTTTTTAATATATTTCGACAATTTTTTATGTGTTATTAATATTATAATTATTACAATATTGTTTAATTCTTTTTGTTGTTGCTATATTATTATAATTATACTTAAATGTTGATTGAAGTTTTGTATAAACAACATAAGAAAAGTGGAATTTATAAATAATCGAACCTCGTTTTATATATATTGTATATTTATGTGTGAACGTGCAATAATATTATTTCATCAAAAATGACTAATAAATTTGTATATTGCAATCAATATTTATTTTCTTACACATTTTTGTTATTATGTTTTTAGTATTTTTATTGGTATATAGTAAATATTGTACCTATGGGCTATAGCAAATTAAACGGAACTATACCTTTTTGTATTATAATTATATTATTGTTATACAATGTATTTTAGGTGTATGTTATTATATATTTTATTATTATTATAAATAAACTTATCGACTGTGAAATCTTGATTAGGTAATAAATTAAATGGGTATATAGACGCATAAATATTATAATATATACAATAAGTGTGTATAAAATTTGCTTATTTTTATAAATACATTTAAAACCATCGAATGTATTGTAATATGCATAACATTTCTAAATTCTAATATAACGATTATAGAAAAGTTTTAAATTAAATACATTATAGATTTTTTTTTTCTTTTAATTGTTTATTAAGGTCATTTAACATTGAATGGAACACCACCGCACACCGCGCGCACGTTCATTTAATCAGCAACAATAATAAAATTATATATATTTTCTCTGTGCGGTAATAAATGTAATATCAGAGAGATAATTAATTATAATTACACACAAATATTTACATCAATAATTTAATGGTTATTGCAATAATATTCATTAATCATATAATAAATATATGTGCATTGTATTTTGTGTATAAACATATAAGTCTATATTAGGTTTATATTTAAAAATTCATGTATATACGAATATGTGTAATGTGTATTGTATAATGCATATTACATAGGCACATATAATAAATCAAAAATAAGTATGTAAACTCATAAATTCAATTAAAAGAATGTTAAAAAAAAAATAAATAACAAAAAAACTACACAAATTTACGGTTGACATTTCACAAAAGAATAATCTCAACAAATGGTATATATAAAATTAAAAATATATACCAAGAGTTTATAAAGAAAAAATAACGTACGTATATATATGTTATGAACATACTTAACACATAAAAGGTTAAATCTTACACAACTCGACTTTCTATATATATATACGCATGAATATAGGAAATACGGAAGTATATACAAATATATACAACACAAAAAAAAATTAAGTTGATGTATTTACATTATATACGTGTATAAGTGTTACATAAAAAGTGATCCCTTTGTAAAATGGGAAATGCTGATTTTTTCTTAAATATACTTGAGAATTTCTAGAGACCTCTTCTTTATGCTCTTTGGTGTGTTGTTTTATTATTTCCCATATATATAAATTTTTTTTTGCATTTAAAATTCACTGTACCAGTGAGCAAAAGTAAATTTATATTATAGTGTTTTAATGCTATATTATAATGAGTATAATAATATGCAAATTTTAATGTATAATATATATATATAATGTATATGTAGTT
Organism: Bibio marci; assembly: GCA_910594885.2. Lineage (NCBI taxonomy): Eukaryota > Metazoa > Arthropoda > Insecta > Diptera > Bibionidae > Bibio > Bibio marci. The sequence goes on along the minus strand of OU343118.1, from coordinate 21,729,037 downwards.
TGCGTTAACTTATTTAGAACGATTTTAAGCGAATAAATTTTTTATATAAATTACTATAAAGTTTATTATAACTTGAAAGTTTTATATAAATCATATATAGTTTGTTAATTGAAAATATGTTATTATTCATAAATTCAATATTTTTATTTAAATTTACGTATAGTAAAAATTGAAATTGTTGAAATTACTAATTATATAGAAAATAAATTCTGTAAACTAATTACTTTATATAGGTATATTAAGTAAAGTAAAATTGTATACTGGTACGATTTCATCATATATATTTTTGTTAAAAACAATTTACCTTATTATTTATATATAAAATAAATATTACTTTATGTTGAAAACTTTGCTATCAACATATGCAACATACAATATTCAGACAAGTGTTCCAAATTCATATTCGTACTTTTACTTTTTAAAACAATTTCCACACACACACACATTACGCACATGTAAAATGTATACTATAAAAAATAATAGATATTTGTGGATAAGAACAAAATGCTAATAAAATTATATTAATTTCAATTAAAAAAATATATATACCAAATATCCAAAATTCTTTAATAATAATAACGTTGATTCTAATCTTTTGTGATATCTATGCCAATATATAAATATATGTAGATAACAATGTACACAAATAAAAAATAATTCAATTATAAATTTATCGTTTGATTTGTAATTTAACTTTTAATTATATGCATTCTGTCACATATGAAATTGTTATAATAGATTTATGTTCGTATATAGTTGTTAATCGTTGTAATCGGCAATTTTTTATCTGTGCGCGCATTTGTTTATCAATATATTTATATGTCTGTGTATCAGGCCAGAATCAGCAACAATAATATTGTATAAATATAAATCGAAGAGATTTAGAAAGTTGTATATAAATATGTAATAGTTATATAATTTTAAATTAATGAATTATATATTTTATTTTAATTGAATTTGTAACTATGCATAGTGTATTAAAAGGTACCAGCCTACGATCCTACATTATATATATATGATCTGGTAACACAATGAATGAATAAATGAAAAAAGATATTTATTATTTACATAGATCGTTATGGTGATGGTACCTTTTAATACACCCTGCAACACACATAAATTATTTAATAATAATATAGATTAAAAATGTTTAAATTTTGAAATACATATTATTATACATTGTTTTTGTCATTGATTTATTTATGTAAACTATTTATGTAAATGTTTATTTCAATTCAACTCAACAATTCAATCATGTAAATGTATATATATGGGGTTTAGTATATCTATATCTATAGGATATGTATTTAATCAATATATTCATTCAATCAAAAATTTAAATCAATAAATTGAAGAAAAAAATTCGTATATACATATATTTAATATTCTATTTTTATATTAATAAGATTTTCAATTTTAAAATAGGATAGATCAAGTTAAATCCTTATTGTAAATATAGTAAATAATACGATTATATATAGTAGTTTATATTTATGTCAACTGTATTATTTATTTAGTATATACAAATGTATATAGTTTCTATTATATACTTTAAGCTTTGTTCTTCTTCTATGTCGTTATATATATACAATAAATATATAGTTAAACATATACATAACATATATTATATATGGGTATTTATAGTATAGTATTTCAAAATGTTTTTCTAGACATTTTTTTGTTTTCATATTTTATGTTAAACGAAGAAAAACAAAGTAATAAATAAAGATAAAACTAATAAAAAAATAACAAAATCTTATACTATTTTTTTTTTTCCGGATTGTCGTCAAATACAAAAGAATGAGATATAATAAACAACAATATTTATATATATGTTATAAAATATAGATTTGATAACATAAGCAGAATTGTATAGAAATGTATGTATAAAAAAAAATTTTATACATTTTTAACATTATATTTGATTTGATTATAGTAAAAAAAAATACATAATTTTACATAATTTAAAAAGATATAATAATTATTATTAAAAGAATTTTCGTAGTAACTATAATTTTTTCTATAAAATAGTATAAGATAAAAACACACGTTAAAAATATTTGACTTTTTTTTATTCATTCACATTTTTAATGACACATTTTTTTTTGGTACTATCTCTTATTTAATTTTTAGATTTCTCATTATATAAATATCCGCGACCCTTAATAATATTTTACGTGCCATATTTTGTAAAATCATTTCAATTTATAAATTTAATCACATATTTAAGTAATATACACAATAGATAGTCATATAATAAAACACAATTAAAAGATTAAAATTGCATTACACCTTCAGCATACAGAATACATAAAAAAAAAATGATTAAATAATGCTATTTTAAAAATAAATAATCGCATTGTAATTATCTTATTAACATAAATATTCTTTTGAAATTATCTGTAGTTAATGTATATACTATAAATCAAAACATGAACAAATATGCATAGAGATTTGTTTTTTTTAAATAATATACATATACTAATACCATTATAATAATATAAATATGCTTTTTGGTCACGATTTGATATTTATTATATAATATATAATTTTTTTTTTCTACGTAATAAAGGTGTAACACCAAAACATATAATAAGAATATATATGTATTTAAATATAATCAACGCCTTGAGGGTCTACTTAACGTACTGCAATATAGTAAAATAAGGTACAGAGTTCGGTTACCGCGAATAATAATATTGTTCAAACCGTTGTTCATTATTCATACTATAAAGAATGAAATAACATTATTTATTTAATAAAATAATTCTCTGCAATTATAAAATACTAGTATTTTTGAACATTTGACACAGATAAGATTAAGATTGAAAATTTAAATTCAATGGGATGGGATGATTAAAAATGGTATATTTAACATTGGATTTTAAAATTATAATATAAATAAAATAATTCAGTGTATCTGTATATCAATTGAATTAGAAAAAAAATTGCATGCAACATTTATATTATATAAACATATATTGCATCTATATTATTTCTAACTAATCATATTTATTTTTCAATTTATAACATATAAATACGATCGAGAGTACCTATATATAATAAATTAGATATATATTTTTAGAATATTAGTATATAATTTAAATTTAAATTTCAAAATGTATACAATTTGATATAAATCTATTGATATCCGTAAATTCCGACATAATAATATCCTATTATGTGTATTGGTGCACATACATGTACAATATATATAAAATAAATGTTTAGTAATATAAATTTTATTTAATATCAAAATCATATAGATGTAGATATTATTTATATTCCATATATTAGCTTTGAGTATATTATACATACATAGAGTTGTAGTCAAATACTGCTGTATAGCCGAAAGATAATAAATTTAATTTAAATCAATAGTCTTGTAATGTAATGGTATCATTTCGTGATGTTTAGAATATATTTATTTACATGTTTCATTCATTGAATAGTGTGCTACAACATTTGTGGAAAGCAGAGGCACTTCTCGTGGAAGAAAAAAAAATATTGCAATATTTTCTATTGGACGCTGTTTCAAAAGACTAGATTATGAAACTAGAATTTAAAATGTTCACCTATTAAACTTTCCTGGAAAAGCCGATTTAGCAAATTTCTTCTATACGAAAGTTTGGAAATTAATTAATTATAATTTGTTGTTTAAAAAAAAAAAAAATGGGAAACCGTTAAAATTTCTTACCAAGCGACGCCACTGATGGAAAGGTATCTATTTATATTTAACATATCAAAGTGATAGCCAATAGTCATATATACATTTAACTCTATGTATTATAGAATCATATGTACTCGTATATTTAAATTTAGGATTTACATTTTATATAATATAAATAAATTTGGTACAGGTGAATGTTTGAAAATTTATTTACATTGAATCTCTTGTAATATATATTGATGTTCATATCACGTTTTAGGTAATTGTAAAGTATTTATATATACGATACAAAATATATATATATAGATAATTTATAATGTAATGTTAAAAATATATTCAGTGCAAATTTTATATATAAACATTAATTTATAATTTTCAATTATTTTATATTTATCACTCGGATATAATATAATAGCGATTTCTGCAATATTTTTAATATATAATGATGCATGTATTTAGTTATACAATAATAAATTAGGTTTTTTATTTTATAATATTCTATTGATTATCTATTGTTATATAATAATGTTAAACATTTTTTACGTTTCCATATTATGGAAGGCCCTTCTTTGTTCAAAATATATAATTATTTCTATTAAAAATGTAATGAACGAGTAAAAATATATAATATTTGCTTTAAGTGCTTTTATAAGAAATCAAAAAGTATATATATTTTTACCGAAATTGGTTAAGAATGTACACAAACTATCATATGTGAGAAAATTACATAACATGCACATTTGAGTTAGAAACATATATAGTGTATTATATTGCTTATACCAATACCAAAATTATTATAGATATTATAAAATAAAATTTAATTTGAATAAATTAAATTAAATTGGATTGAATAGTTTTTAATATATTATTATTTTCTTATTATATTTAATTTATTTAATAGTTTAGTGATTTCAATGTAGTTGTTCAGAAAATACACGCATATATACAATAATTCTATATAAATGTTTATTTATTGAATATTTTATATATACTATTATTTACACTATACACTGAAATAAATAATATTTTTATTCAATAATTTTCATACACTATAATCATTCTCACAGTTTTAAAACAATTTTTATTATATAGATAATTTATTTATATAAGATATATTTGGTAAATTGATGTGAATGTATTTCCTGGGTCTCAAATATTCAATATTTTACATATTAATTTTTAATAAAGCTTTCAATTATTAGTTTCATGGTTACAATAGTGTGGTATAAAATATTTATATAGGATATGTGATTTTTCTTTATAATTATATCTACTATATATTCTTATTTTATTATAAAAATTAGCCAACGGCTATGACAATGAACTCAAAAATATTAGAGCAACGTAAATAATGCTAAATGCTTGGAAGAAAATGGATCGATTTATGAACCAAAGATATTATATTAAAGAGATAGAACAAAGTCAACGTTTTTCTCTGTTTTCTCAGTCTATATCAAAACAAAGTTTTCGACAGAGGCGACTGTATTTTAAATAAATGGTTCCTCAAAATAAATATATGCAATAATGCAACTATATACCCATTTTTTCTTAAACAGAAATAATCTGTTAAATTGCTGATTAAAACAAAAATAAAATTTATAAAAATATATACTTAAAAATAATTCAATTACGCTGTATTTCGTATTTTTTTTTTGTAAATTTATGTAAAACTTTTAAGCACGACACAAAAAATTATATTCTAATAAAAACAAAAAAAGCAAATTTAATTTCCGTTTTTTTTTTCTCGCTTTCCATTAATTTTACTAATTCAATTTTCGTGATTTTCCATATAATCGTACGACAAATAAAGTAAAAAATAAATATATAAATACATAAAATCAGAGAAAAATAAAGATCGAGCAAATAAATGTTATGTTATATTATATTGGTTATAGCAAAAAAAATTATATCAGACATATTATCTACACTTTTAATTTTATTGTTGTTGATTTATAGGGTCTCTCGGTAATAAAAAAAAAAATAAAATAAGCATATATTTATTATGCATTTTTATTTTCACGTCATCCACTTTATTTCCCTTTAAATTTTTCAACTACCAATATATTATAATGCGATATCAAATTATATAATACAGAAAATATTTATAATCTATTTAGGAATTGCCTTATTCATATATAATATTATGTCTATTATATCTATGTGTATGTGTGTGTTTGTGTGGTATTTTATATTCAACACATAATTTTTATAAATTTTTAATATGCAAATTTTGAATAAACTTACCATATATATACAGCCAAATGGAATACATAGTGCGACGTATCGTGTGTGTGTGCGTATGTGTTGTACTGCAAGTTAAGGAAAAAAGGAATATATTAATAATTTAAAAAAACAATACAAAAAAAAAAAATGGTAATAATAATAATAAAAAAAATAATGGTAATGTTAAATGAACATGCTACAGAAGAAATCAATTTGAATTTCAAAAGAATATAAAGTATATAATATTTTTTCATATGCGAATTTAGTTGCTTATTTTCAAACCATCACAATTTTATTATGCACCAATATTATATTGTACTATAATATAATAATATAGTATTGTATTTGAAGAATGGTATATTAGAAAAAATTTACATTTAATGTTAATTATTATTTGGTATTTTTAAATGTATTTCTATGTAAATATGTGCATCGAGTTCTTTTTGACGTATACATGTGCGGGCTGTTCAAATAGTTCGCAAAGCAATTCAAAATCAATGATTTGTAAATGGGCAATTGAATTTAAACATAAACGTGAAAGCATTGAAGATGATAGTGAAGATCTTTTTCTATGATATTCACTTTCTGAGAAATGTTTGAAGAATTCTAAGTATAGACTCAAACCGATAACATCCTTCAATTTATAACTATGGAATAAATATGAGTTCACCAATATGCACACAACAGAATCAAATAAAACGTCAAAGCAATGGATAGAACCATAGTGGCGCCAAGAAAGAAGAACCACAAAATTCATATAAAAAATACTCTATATAATCTTAAAGTATTGCATATAAATATTTTTATTCAAACACGTTATACTTCACGATCTCTTATACCATATGTTATAAAAATATATACACATATATAATAATATAGGTATATATTCAATTCCAATATATCATATCAACCAACAAAATTCCGCATCAATAATTCCTCTAGAATTTATTTTCCATGCATTTCAATATATTGTAGTTACAGTAAAAATATTTGCTTCAAATATTATATAATCTTATATGGTATTTTTGTTTTCTATGTCAAGCTATATAATAAATGTTCTATTACGTGTATGTTGTTTTTGTTTAGTACATATATTTATAGTCCTTAATCGTGAATAAGAAAAATATATTTATGTAAAATAAAAATATATAGACCAAAAAAAATATAAAATTTATTTGTATTTATAAGAAAAAAAAAAAAAAGGGAGGATTTTTATGCAATTGTATGGATGGCAAAGATAAATTTATAAATTTCAATCATTTTATTTTTACATATATAGGTGTATCTTAATAAATAGAAAATACGTAAATAATAATAAATATATAAATTATACATAAAATATTTTATACTATGTATAATATGTATTTGTATTATATAATAAATAATAGGTATTAAAAAAAAAAGTTACGGTTATTGTTAAGCGTGTATTTTTTTTCCATCATCAGTTTAATATGGTTTGTTTAACTTACAGAAAGTATAGATGGAAAAATTTTAGCAAAAAATTTCGATAAGAATTAAATAGGAAATGATAAAATTTCAGCAATTTCAAAAATTTGTTGGTTTACAAATCACATACTAAATTTGTGAAAGAAATGTGATGAGCAAATAAATGCAAATTCGTGTTGACTTTAAGTCGTGCATCAAGTGATTTTCGGATACAATTTTTTACTTATACTTACAACATGATTTTTATGAATGAAATTTTGAATTAAACAACCACATTTTATTAATATTACCGCAGTTACAAATAAATTACTTTTAAAGAATTAAGTAAATGCAGAAACTTTTAATATAAGACAATGCGCAATTAAAATATCAATAATTAAATTTTACAAAGAAATTTATGTATGGATGTTATGTATAAGGATATATTATGTGTAATCTGAATGTGTATAAAAATAGTAAAATTCTTTTATATTATTGTGCTGCTTCTTTTTACATTATCATTTATCCTTTTTTTTTTTATTTTTTTGTACATAACATAAAATTATCATTACGATGAACAATACAATTATTTTAATTTGTCAATTTAATTTAAATTGGTTGGAGAATATTATGGATATAGAACACAGGAAGTCTATATATGAATATATAGATGACAAAAATATAATAATAATGGTAAGTACATAAGAATTGTTGAAAATATAATAAAAAATAACTCAGGCGTTATACTTTCTTTTTATTGTTATTTTATTTTTTATTTTTTTTTATTTCGCGAACCTATTGTTTTGTTTTCAGGATTTTTTCGTGTATAGTTGTTGATAAAAAGGAAGAAATGACATAGACTATATTATAAAATATATAAAATATGTATGGAATTATATTTATATATAAATATATATATTTAAATAGCAGTGCCTATAATGATATTTTAATTAATTCTTGGTGTTCGCGATTATTGATATTGTTATGTAAATTTTATTTTCTTTTATTTTTTTTTCCTTTTAAGATGGTGTTATTTCACGGTATAAAACTTTTGTCAAAAGTTTTATTTTTGATATTTATAAAGTATTTATATTTTGTAAATGGATATGGTAAAATATTTTCTATTAAAATATGAATAATTATGTTACTACGTACGTAATATATTTAAATATATTTTATAAATTGTAAGAAAGTATATGATAATTTTGTAATTTATAATACCAAAATTTTGTTTAGTTGAAATAAATTTAATAGTAGCTAAAAGCTTCTCGGTTTCTATATGACATGTGTATGTATGAATATAATTGTGAGTAGAAATTATTTATCAGTATTTTTTTATACCTCTAACGAGATAACGTCTATTTTCATATTAATCTCGCCAATATGTTCGATTAGAATTTTGCGACATTAATGTATCTTTCCAATTTTAAAGTGACACTATTTACCAAATAGAAAGAATCAGAATTCATCATGAAATCAGTGATATCGTTTGGGAAACACCTTGTTTTACAACAAATAATGTAATAAATAACATGACATAAAACTAACAGATGCAGACATTTTAATCATTGTTAATTTATAATTCATAACAATATTATGTATGATAAACCAACATGAAACTAAACAGGCATTTACATATATTAAGATACATACATATGTATAATGAAAATGTTACATATGCTAAAAACATTTTAATATAAATTTTGTATATATCTATACGAATATCATTGTTATAATACAAATTTTCATAGAATATACGTACAAACATATAATAGTATATTTACAATACATATATTTGATATGATAGAATATTTATAATAATATTTATAGTAGCAACATCAACAATTTAAAATGATTGACAGAGAAATTGTTAATTTGTATAGTTATTGTTGTGTGTTTATACTTTATATAGTTTATATATTATTATTCATAATTCTTTATAACTTTGTAAAATAAATATGTATATACTTTGTGTATATTATAATATAATTAATTTAATAAGCTCTTTAAACTATAAGTAGAATATATACGAGTACATATACATAAAATAAATGTATTATATTTCTACTATGAATATATAGTGTAATAATTATAAAATAAACATTTCTTGCAATTCAATATGCAAATAATAATATTATCTGTATACTCATTCTATAAACTATATACATATAATATGTAATATATACTATCACGATCTAAATATAATAATATTGTATAATTTATATATAGCTCTGTATAGTTTTATTATATAATTTTTTAAGTATTGTAAGGAAAATAAACCAATATATTTTGCATTGTGCTATTTTTAAGGATATTGTCTCTCAATTTTCCTTCATTTGCCAAAAATGAACATTTTAACTCAATCTGCTCACACGTAACTAGTAACTCTTAACTATATATATTTTAGTGTAGCCCACAACCTAATTGTAAAAATATATCTAAATACATAGCCTGCTGATATATATACACCAACAATACACGAAATAATAAAATCAATATTGACATGATTTTAAAAAAATACACTTTATTTATTTATTTATTTATTCATTTAATAGTTTTTAAATTAGCAACAAGTCGATCCAATTCTTTCCTATATACCCTATATACACAGTATTTACAATCAAGTTACAACAATACATATTTATTTTTGTATAAATGAATCCTTTTATTTATATTGAATGTTTGTATACATTATATTGAGGTTTGTACGCTATATATGTACGTACTATATGTATTGTATAATCTAAATCCGTCTATGACAAATATATTGTCACAAAAAAAAAAAAAAAAAAGATAGCATTTTAGATGACAAAAAACAATTTTGTATAATACTATTTTAAACATTGATTTCCTTTAAATTAAATTGTAAATAAAATGTTGTGATTTCATTTAAAAATTATATACCACTAAAACTGAATACAACATGATATGGAAAAATAATTGCAAATTGAAATTTCTGCTAAAATGAATTAATTGTTTGATTCTGAATATTATTTACAAAAATTACACGTTAATATATATAAAAAAAATCGGTTAATTAATAAAAAATAATGTAAATAATATTGATTTACTCTTGATCGTTTAATTTTAATTAAATTTTACTGTATGATAGCACAAATAAATAGCAATTTATTATTTTTTTTGCTAGTATCCATGTTAATTTAATATTTTACCTGTGGATCGATGTTTTTTCTCTATTTTTTTTTAGGAATTTTATATACTAAATATATGCCATGCATAATAATAAGAAAAAAACAATTTATTTTGTATAGAAGAAAAATGTAATTTTCTCAAAAATTTCCATTAATTTTTCGTAACACACGAATATATTTATCTATATATACATTTCAACTAAAATAAATATTTCAGTTAAGTATTCAATACATTCGTCTACATTGAAAAATATAATCATATATTATGGGTATATTATATGTATATTATATGTATAAAAACCGCCACTTTGACTAATAGAAATATTTCAATTTATGTATATTTTGAACATCGGCAACAAATATATATCACTATTAAACTGGTAAATGGTAAAATATCTATAAAATAAAGAAAAATCATTCTAACACAATTCTCTTAGTTGTCTCTATATATGAACATCTATAGTAGGTATATATTTTATGTCATTTGTATGCATATATTAACTTTGAGTTTCGCTTGTACTTTGCATATAATATTCATTGGAATTTTCCATCACATTTTCTCTATGAATATATGCAAAATATGTAATATAGAAAAATAGAAAAATAGAAAAATAGAAAAATAACAAAAATAAAGAAATAAATAAAAACTTGTAGTACATTATGAAATGAAGAAATAAATTTATTACATAAACTCTTTAGAGATTTTAAGTTTTGTATATTACAGTCGGGCAAAATATGGAAACATTATTAAAAAAAAAAAAAAAAAATTAAATTAAATTAAATAAAGAAATATAAGGACAAGAAAAAAAAAAAAAAAAAAAAAAAAGTAATTTCTTTATGTGCAGAATTTGCGTTTCATTATTATGTTATGCTGAAAAATTTTTAACTTTATTTTATTTTATCCTTATATGCTAAATAAATATAAATTTTATTTAAGAACAAAGTTTTCAATTTAAAAATGATGTGATTTTAATCATACTAAAAGAGAACTTTTCTTCAAGCATCGTATAAAAATGTTGATCATTTATAAAATAAATGAGGTTATTAATTTCCAAATAATATACAATATAATAATTAAATTTTTATATAAAGTATAAACAAACAACATATGATATATTATATTTGGGAAGTTTGTCATGATTTTTTCTTATTCTATAAATATCTTATAAAATAAAATATAGGTAAAGTATAGCAAATATATTTTCCATAAACAATCAAAGTCATATTTATATATTATATAGTAAAATGATATAAATAACAAATAAAATGTAATAAATAATAATAATAATAAATGTAATAAATAAAAAAGCACTCACCAATTCACTTTTCTTCAAATTAACCGCAATAGAGGAGCCGGTAACAGAAGAATAACAAAATCGAACCGCGTGTGTCGCTATAGCTAAAAAGACAAAGAAAGAAATTAATTAATTTTAACATTATTATTATTAGGTAAATTTAAATAAATGTTGCATCAAATCATATTAAATATATTTATTTTATTACTTTTTTTTCGAAATAATTTGGTACAATTTTAAACATAAATACAAAAACACCAACAGCAGCAGCAACAAGAACAACAACAACAATAAATGCTTATAAAAATTTCTGTGACCACGGCGTCACACAACTCAATCGCTTTTTTTTTTCTTTTGCGCATGCATATATGAAAAAGTCAAAATTCAATTATTAAAAAACTAAAAATCTATACCCATATTTTCTAATAAAATTAATCAATTAATCACACAGTCACGATCATATTTTTTTTTTCTTTTGCGCATGCATATATGAAAAAGTCAAAATTCTATTATTAACAAAACTAAAAATCTATACAAATTTGGTACAATTTTAAACATAAATACAAAAATAGCAACAGCAGCAGCAACAAGAACAACAACAACAACAATAAATGCTACATTTCTATTACCGCGGCGTCACGTAGACACAATCGCATTTTTTTTTTTTTTTCATTTGCGCATGCATATAGGAAAAAGTTAATATTAAAATAATAAAAAACTAAAAATCTATACCATCTTTTCTAATAAAATTAATTATTGTATAAATAGATAATTGTTGTGAAACAAATAAAATAAAAATAATTAAAACAATTACAATATTTAAATATTTTAATGTATAAAATATAAATAAATGCGGAGCACCGCACTCGCACATGATTAATAGAGACAAGAGGAAAAGAAATTTAAAATTTGTTGTAGGCATTTTTTAAACACACATTAACTAAACAATGTAATAATATATAGAAATTAAAACTTTAATAATATTAAAGATTAATATTCGGTTTATAAATTTAAAATAATAAAATATCTACTTACATTAATTATTAAATATAAGATAATTAAATGTTAATATGAAATTTTTTTCTTCCTATTTTTTCATTTACTACGACGTGACTGACACAAGAAAAACAAAAATAAATAAAATACCAATAATAAAAATCGAAATTATATATGTGACATAAAAAATTGTGATGACACATGAGATATGTATATAAAAAAAACAATTGAACATATTTCGCTATATAAGAAATTGAAATTTATTTTTTATTATTATCGTAATTTAACGAATTTTCAAATTTAAAAACTTGCTCATTTTTGAAATTTATTCCAATAGATGTTGTCACTTATGTGCTTAATGATGATTTAATAATATAGTAATTAAATTTGTTTACAAAATAAAATTATCGATTTTGATATTATTTAATATTATTTAATATTATTTAATTTTTTTACCATTAGATAATTTTAAGTTTTATCTTACTATAATTGAACCGCTCTTCTCGTAAGTATATGTACAAGGCAAGACTGTGTAACTTATGCACGATGTCATACAGAAAAATCAATTGTATGCCACATAAAAATGAATTCAAAGAAAAAATCATTGACACAGGATAATGCTAACACGAAGAAATGAGGTTGAGCAACAACATCCTTTAAAATTAATTGGTAGCAAATTTTTCGTATGTAAAAATGTTAAAAATTTCGGTTATTGCATACACATATAGCTCTGTAGCTGTTACATAAATTTATGATTTGATAAATATTTTTCTAAAATTGTAATTGTATTAAATTTTAACGATAAGCTATTTTTAGGTAATGTGTAGGAAAATAGGATTTGTTTACCTAATCGAAAACTATCTATATATGCTAAAAAGTAACACTTTTTAATGTATATTAGTACAATAATATATATATTTATATAATATATGTATGTGCATATCATATATATTTTTGTATTTTCATTTTCTTTTCACAATGGAAAAAAAAATAACAAAAAAAAAACCATTTTCATTCTTTTTAATTACTTATCTGAAATAGAAAATCAGATGAATAGAAAAAGTTTTTACAAAAGATATTGCTGCGATATTGCTAATTACTGTCCTTTTTTTCGGTTGTTTGCAAATATACATAGCCATTAGATATATGTGTATATATTGCAGGAAGATATATATATTCATGAAATGAGTACTCTCGTTTGTTAATCTGATATAATATACTACATATATATAAATATATCATTTCGAATATTTTTTAGTTTGTTGCAACAAAAAAAAAATGTACAAATACTTATAAATACAGAAAAATTCAGAAGATAAAAACACAACAAAAAAAAAAAACGAAATACAAAATAATCTGTAACTTTGAAATTAGTAATAATACCTATTTTTATTATACAAAATATAAAACTTTGATTTTTAATTACCCAAGTTTTTACAATTACTTTTTTTTTTTTTTGTATTGCACATTTTTTTTGGAAGATTATTTTTTATTTGCTCATGTTATTAATTGTATATTTGGAAAAAAAATAAAAAAACAAAAAAAGTTACACATTTAATTATAAAGATATTTTGTGAAATTTTATACTTATTATAAATATGCATTATTATCCTTGTATTCACGTGTAATAAATAGAATATAGTAAGGTTGTACTAAACAATTCACCATTTGGTTTGCAATTACCGAATGATATAGACGTTTCTTTAATTCCATTGAAATTGCTTATTCGGTATGCGATCAACTCAAATAGTTCTTGTTTCAGAAATATTTAAAGGAATTTTTAAAAAAATTGAATTTAATTTAGATACAATATTCTTGAACTCAAGTTTTTATGTGTTGTTTGTATTATGTATAACATGATATAACATACTGCACTAATATATATATTAATATATTTATATATGCGCATACGATTACATTACAAACATTTTATTAAGAATTCAGAGAAAAACAGTGAAATGAAAACGATTTTTTCAGTTTTTGAAAAGAAAACAAAAAAAAAATAACAAGCGAGTGAAAAATAAAATAATAATAAAAAAAAAAAAAAAAATAGCAAAATGGTACCAATTTTATAAATTACCATTCTCTTTTCTTCACATAGCATCAATTTAAATGAATTCCCTCAGGTATTATTTTAGTTAGAATATATATATATATAAACTTAATCTATATACTACTGCACATACACAATACACAAAACTTTATATATATAACATATATTAGAATTAAAGATGAATTCATTTTGATGAGGGAATGCTTTAAGGAAAGTAATTGGATTGAATGATCCTATTATTGTTATACTCTCTATTTTAGTACATAATACTTGTGTACATATATACCTTTATTATTTTATACAATGTTAACAAATACATATAATCATCTATGGTATATATCTCTAAATACGTATGAACACAAACACCGGAACAATATTCGATCTTCTTTCTAAAAATCTAGTTTAATATAAAATATACAATATATCAAATAAAAAAATATTGTAAGTGGGTAATTTTAATGGCTGTTTAACATGTAATATAATAATCAAACAAAAATATACATTGAATTTGTTGATAGAATAAAATTATAAGTTGAATTGAAAGGAAAATAAAAAAATATAAATCCCATTACTATAAATATATAAATAAACAAATTTATTTTATTTTTTTTTTATTTTTTACCCCGTAAATATATACTTCCTTTTTATTTTTATATACACATTACCCAGAACACTAGCATAAATTTTATTTTTGGAAAAAATTACCGAACATAAACATTTCAAAAATGTTATTATATATAAATCATCTGTGTTATACTTACACATTATAATTAATTTTCTTTACTGTAGCAATTAAGTACATTTATCTTTATCGCACTATATATACCTATACCTTCTATTATTATAAGTGTGTATCTGTCTGTATATATAAATAGCTACTACTATCGCACTACTGCTTGCGTTTTTACCTTGGAAGAATATGCATTGTATATCAAATATTTTACCATGATAAAACAATATCCGTGTATACTATATCATCTTTCATTCTCAACAAAATATTGTGTGTAATATTTTAATATTCATATTCTTTTATATATATAATATAATATATAGTTAGGAAATAACGTTTTTCGTCCAATATATACACAACCTCCGGTTCGAAAAATAACCGAAATAGATGTAGAAAACGCAAACAAAATTTTAAGCTGGTTCTTTATATATTTTTCGATTGACTTGTAAAAACTCTTAATGCGTTGTATTTTGAATTATCACACTGAATGAAATGCCATGAATTGTTGACAGTTTGTTAAGGTCAAGGTGACAATAAATAAATCAGCAGCGCAACATCGGCAGCAAATACATTTCGTTATAGTAGAAACTCATAAGTTATTTTTCGGACAAATAGTGTATCGTAGATACAAAATGTTTTATATAGAATGTTTACGTAAATTTACATAAAATATATAGAAAATGTATATAAAGTTACACACCCCCATTGAAAAAATAAACTTGTTTACATACAGGCAACAAAAAAAAAAAAAATTAAAAATAATATTTTTTTTGACTACATGTAAAATGTATTTAACTGTGAGTTTTTTATGTTTTTTTTATTTTTTGACTAAGTATAGTGGTGTATGTGTGGTAAAAGAAAATTTAAGACTTTGTACAAAAAAAAAAAAAAGACACACACACACACACAGTACATTGTAAATAAAGTAATTTTACATTTTACTTAAAAACGATGTGATAAAAAAACATATATTTTGTATATGTACGGGCACACTACAAACAAACACATTGAATGGGATGTGCTAACAAGCGTGTAAATAAAAAAAAAAACAGGTACAATATGATGATTTTAAGTAAAATAATTAAATTAAATATTAAAAGGAAAACATATTATATTATTTACGTTATTTTTTAAGGTATATATATATTCGTACGTTGTTTTGCTCTCCATGTGGTATACATTTTAATTTTACACTGATTCTGATTTGATTTTTAATTGAATTTTTTTTTTGTATTTGTTTTATTAAAAATGTATAATGTTATTAATAAATAAAAAAAAATGTTGATAATTAAATTAGTAATAAGTATTATGTAAGAAAATAAAGAGGGTGGTGCAGCAGTATATTTTCGCTTTATATACATTAGTTATTTATACATATATAGTGTTTTTGTAACGAAATATATTGCATAATGATATATTTGGAAATGCAAATAATTTCTGTAATTTTTGTATACTTTAGAATAATGTGTTGTTCCTTACCAAATAAACTGTCAAATTCAGAAAAAAAAAATTAAATTAAATTAAATATCTCTCCGTATACATCAAATGCTATATTAAATTTTCAAATTTAATTTAATTAAAAAAACAATAAACAAAATTTACTAATTTCTTATTGATTTTAATGGCAATTATTGTATATAGTAGTGCACCATTTCCAAACAAGGAGATGATTCAATATATCCAAAAAAAAGAAAAAAAAAAGAACGTATTTTTAATAAAAGTAAATAATTAAATTGTGAGTGTGACGATATAATATAAATAATCTAAATAAATTACAATAATATGACATCCCTTTTAATTTGAATGCAAAATGAAATATGTCCTTTTGTATATATTTAATTTATTTTTCAATGATTTAAATTAGCATTATCTTGGACTATAGTTCAATACACAGTAAAATTGTGTACATATAGTTATACAAGAATGTTTTTTGTCATTTGCGAGTATATATTTATTATAACTAAATTTAGTAATTATAATTCCCTTGACGGGTGCTCCACCACCACCACCACCACCACTTGTGTGCTTGTTTTTATTTTTATTATTTTTTTCTTTTTTTTTTACATTTTGTACATTTTTGTCAGCAGTTTGTTCTACTTATAAATTCTGTGTTATTTTCATTTTCATACAGCAGCATACTCTATAATCAAATTAAACTGTCAATTAATTTATAAAAATAACAAATGGAAAGATGAAGAACTGTGTGTGTGTGTGTGTAAATGAATACATGAAGTAGAAAAAAAAATTAATATATATGAAACAGTATGTCGTTGTAATATAAAAAAAAACGATAACTTTATATACAATACAATACAATACAAATGTATACTATATTTGGTGGATTTGTGGTGGTGCTGCTTATGGTATATATATATGGTTCGTTAGTTGGATTGTCGACTGTTTGAAATTATAGCAAAATGACATAACAATAACAACGAAAGAAAAAAAAAAAAAAATAGAAACCCGGAAACATTTTAATATTAACTTTAAAATAGAAAAATATGCTGTTTTATAATTAGATATAGATTTTTTATTTTCCAAGTTAATAAAATTATGGAATAAAAATATACCGCATATGACCATATCTCATATATCATTATTATTATTATTATTATGATTATTATAATATTATTATTATTTTTATTATTAATTAGAGATGCCTTCTCAAATATTGTATAAATGAAAATTTTTACAAACAAAATTGAAAGAAATTCTAAATAATAAAAAAAACCGAAAAAAAAGGGTCTTCATATAAAAAATAAAGACTTATTAAAATTTTATTTATGTTACAATAAGAAAAAAAAATATATTGTAGATACGTATATAGAAAGAATTTTTGAATGATATCCGACGATATTTATAAATAAGGATGTATCGTATTCTTTGAATTTTAATTAAATTACGTAATGAGAAAATATAAAAATAAGAACAATTTGTTAATTTATGTTAAAATTATTATTCTTTTTTCATTATTAAATGTATATGTTGAACCTAAATTGAAAGGGTTATACAATTAAATTTGCAATTTTATCTTTTCTTTCTTATATATATAAATATGTGTATTTTGTTACTGAGAACCTTTGCATTTCTATATATACACGATATATTTTTTTTTTCATGTAAATTTATCTTTTGAAATATCTATGTTAATATTTATAAAGCACATTTTTATATGCTGTAAATCTAAATATTATTTAAACATTTAAATTCTCAAATATCAACTTGACATTTTATTTTCGTCTGTATATTGTTTTGTTTTTTTTTTTCATAAAATAACATTACATATTTTTTTTTAGTTTAACTTTTTGTTTGATTATAAAATATCATAGATAACAATTTGATATTAATATATATTTAATCCTTATGTAAAAATAAATTAGACAATTTGAATTGTATGTTTTTTTTTTAATTTTTTTATGTATTGTCTTACATTTCTCTTTAGTGTTACAATTGTGAAATAATTCTAAATTATTAATAAATGTAAGGAAATAGTAAACACAAATATAATCTATAGAATATATGATGTTTTCTATTTTGAATTGAAATTTGAATAACAATATTTACAAATATTATAAGTGTGTGTGTGTGTGTGTAGGTTTCTCACCTATTGGGTGTCAATTAAACTTAATATACATTAAATAACTTTCAATTTTAAAGTTTTATATATACCTTTCACCTATTATAAATATTACATATGTTAATATTGTACATATAAAGAGATAATATATATAAGTTATTATCAACAAACATAAACAAAGTTTCGAATTTCAACATCTTGATCTATAGATATATACAATACAACATATAATATATATATATATATAAACACAATTCATATATGATGCGATATTCTTATTGTTGTATTATTACAATAAACAATATAAACTTGATGTACATATGTGTTTTGATAAGAAACCTTTGTTTTATTACCACTTGATTTTCATAAGAAAACTTGTTGTTTATAATTTTCTACCTTTGATATAACGAAAATTGTGTTCTTCTTATATATTGTAGATAGATATACGATTATCTATATACATTAATAATTCATAGGTATATAATTACATACGGTATACATAGATAGATATATGATATTTGAAATAAGTAAGTTGCGTAATGTACGTAAATATACACACATATATATATATATATAAAAGTTTCATGCAAGCAATATCATGAAACATTATAAATACAAATTTAATCTATCTATAATTATAGTGTATTATATTTTTTAGATACAGTTGACTCTATAGGTAATAAACTTTCATGGGACCGAAAAATATTTCCTTAAATATACATACAAATTATAGAGTCAACATATTTTAGAAAAGTTATTGCATCTGATTTAATTTATAATTTGATTAAAATTGAATTTGAATTGAACTAATTGAACCTAAATTTTACCACATACAGTTAAATATAATTTTTATTTGTGATCCTAATGTTAATTATTAACTATTATTTATATATGACTGGAGTTGAAAATATTAATTAATCAATATATTCTTAGTATAGTTTTGCAACGAAAATATATTCCATTGGGATAGTTTAATTTCTGCATTAAAATTTATTTAAATCGATTGATTTGAATGACTATACACAAAAAAACCACCGATAATAATAATAATAATATAATAAATATTAAATAACCTATATTATTTAAGTTTGAAAATTTATTGATTTATACAAGTATTGGCAATAATAGAAGAAAAAAAATCAAGATGAATAACATTTTATAAACTTAAAATTTACTATATATATAACTTGAAATTTACAATTGTGATTTAAGATTTAAGATATAATAAAGGATAAAATGGGAGAAAAGAAAAAAAAAAGGCTGATTCATATATAATCCAAATTTATTATGTATGAATAAGCATTTATAATATTTATACATGGTTAAAAATACAATTTGTATGAATAAAAATATATATGTTATACCAGTTTGAATAATAATAGTACAGCATAGCATAGAAGTTAAATTGTGAAAAACATACTAAATTTATTTCAACAAAAATAGAAAAGCGAGTGTATATATATATATTATTATTATTTTATAGTATAATATAAGTTACACACTACATGATGTCCGACAATTTGGCGCCATATAATGAAAATCTCTTTGACTTTCTATATTTTTACACAAAATACAATATAACTCTTCATTATATAACCATAGAAATAAATATATTTTGTTTTTCATCAAGATTACCCAAAAAATAAAAGAAAATGTAAACATTGATTGTAAATAATACTATGTATACTATAATATATAATAAGATAGTATTTTTCTCCATGTAAAATTATAATACATGTGTTGAACAAAAATTTGTCCATTTTTCATCACAAAACTTTTATTTTTGTTAATTTTCTTCTTCTTTTGTATTTCCTCAACAAATTTAATATACTACCGTACTGGTGATCTATTCATTTTCTATCAATTTTAATATATTGTAGTACATATCTTTGTTCAACAGAAAAGATTGTTGTATATTTTACACGTCATATTTATATATTATAATTTGAAAAAAAATAAAAAATCATAATGACGACCGGCCCTATGTGATTGAATTTTATATATATATATATTTATAACTATATGTATAGCAATAAGAATGTATATTGTATATATAATGTACATAATTTAGTATTACACTATATATTATACATCAAATTGAGATTGACATGATAATAAAAATATGTATTATATAAAATGTAAAGCCATATGGATTTTAAATTGACAATAAATTTGAAAATTTTGCAAAATATGCCAAGTAAAATTTGTTGTCAATCACATAACAAATTGTAGACAGTATAATCGGTGTGTATTATTTACAAATTAAATTTGACATGTTAATAAACTACAATATATAATAAAGTGTATATACTATAAAAATATAATATTATATATATTTATATTTATTTGTAATTAAAAACATTTATTTATAATATTTATAAATGTCACATATATGTTACTACGTTTTTTCGCATTTATTTATTTTATATTAAATACTATATTTATTTTATAACACTAAATGTTATTTATAAATATATTGATTATTTTTATTTATTTTTTAATATACAATATATATTTATTTATTTATTTATTTATTTATTTATTTATTTGTAGTATATATCGATACATATTTTATTTATTTTATACCATTTAATTCGTTACATGTACCAATATATAATATATTTAATAAAATTTTAAATAAAACAATATAAAATCAAATACACATAGTAATTTATATATATGATAAAGTTCGCAATAAATGTATGGTATAAATCGAAAATAAAATTAATTGTATTTCATTGTCAAATTTGATATTGAACTTTTATTGTATAGGTTAAAATTTAAATGTATGTTATTATATTATGTTTTTTGTTATGTTTAACAACATTTTTTTTTGTTTTTATATGGTCTGACAACAAAGTATCATATAAAATGATTGATAGTATTGCGGTTTAAAAACTATTACAATGAATTATTGATCTAAATAATATAATATTATATAAAATATGTGAACAAAAAATAATAGTAATTTTGTAATAGTTATTAGTGTGTATTAATGAAAGATTTAATTGTTTTTTTTTTTTTTTTAATTCGGTACCATATTTTGTCTATAATAAAAATATTATAGATTCAAAATAATTACCGTCTATAATAAATGTTTATGCAAAAAAAAACAGAAAAGTTTGTGATTCCTTAAAATCTTGGCAATGCCAAGATACATATTTAATAAAATTGTTCATTTGTCGTAACTATAAATACACACACACATCATTGCATTTATTTTTTAAGTACAAATATCCTTTATTTATAATAATCAGTCCTGTGTGCGTTTTAGAATTTATTAAACTCTTTATTTTTTTTACACATATACGTATATTCGTATACTCAATTTATTATTTTATATATGAACACAAAACTTTTTATGGATCGTTGAAGAATATTTTGAATTGCTGTTGTAGTATTTCATTGCTTATCCACGATTATTTATATAACTATAATAATATATATGTGTATATTTAGTCTTACTTTATGTATTTATGGTCTTTTGTGCATATAAATATAGAGCATTGACTATTACTTTATTTGAAAAAAAAAAGAGTATCATGTTGATAACATATATTTCATTTACAAAATATATGTTATCAACATGTGCATTTAGGAAGTAATCAATACACACTGAGAATTAATTCAAAAATTAATTTTTGAACCTATAAATTGTATAATTGTACAGCCAACAGATAAAAGCTCATTTTTTTTTTATATACATGAAATTATTTAAAATCGATTGCACGTACCACCGATAAAAGCAAAAGTATTTTTTTAATATCGACATCATATAATATAGAATATAAAATAGATATTATTTGAATTTATAAATTATATTGTGATTAAAACAATTGCGCTTTGTACATTTATACGTATACGCATGCATATAAGTCCCTTGGCACCCAACTTTTCTTTTTTTTTATATACCATATTTTATCAGAAATATAATGTAAATGTATAAAATATATAGAAAAATATATGTAATGTATTGTACATATTGTTATCGAGTATATCGCATCATGTCACCCAACCAAGTGGTTGGTTTTATTTCAAAATCAGTTCGTCGTCAATTTTCGAAAGAAAAACTTTTTTTGCCTTGATTTTATTGCTATGATTGTTATTCAAATTTTCATTTTTATTTTTTACTTTATATATTTCTTTATTATTTCATCACTGTATACGTATTTTATTTTATTTTTATTTTGTTCAATGGTTTTTTTTTGTATATAATAAGAAAGAAGAGAACTTTTAAATCATCATATATATACAAATTCAACTGTATATATATATAGTCGCGTATGTAATCAGTAGCGCTTTGTAGTTGGACCATTTAGGTATGCAACATCAATTTAGGTTCTATGGCAGTACCTAGAAACGGTGGAGATAGTGTAACATAAACTAATTAAAATCTCTAGATTTTATCGTTAAAGGCATAAGTTTAAAATTGTAAAATAAATACAAATTCTATAGGGAATATTGTGTGATTGCAGCAGTATCATTCAAGTTAAATATGATATATTTGTGTAGTGTAAATCTTATAGGACCTTATATATGAGTTAATTGAATTCATAGACGGTGCCGCCACTGAATATAGTGTATATTTCATATATGATGTTTGTACGTCGCTATATTTGTGCATGAAATTCAAGCAACTGAACTTCATTTCAAACGAATAATAATAATAATAATAATAATAATAATATACAACAATCCTCAATTCCAATATTACGTTTGGTATATACTCTTTGAAATTCAACCTTTAAATAAAAATAGAAGAAGGCAAAAAAAAAAAAACTTTTTCTTTGTTTTGTTTTTTTTTTATTTTTATTTACTTTTTACTTTTTACTTTTTACTTTTTACTTTCGTTCTATCATCATCCAACCAAAAGTTAAAACATTTGATATTTTATATAATATTATTTATATTTATATTCTTATTTTAGGTATATCTTCCTATATTTTCACGTATATCTAACAATATGTGTATTTATAAACATAATACAAATACATATAATATAAGAAGGTGCATTGTGTAATTGTAAAGGATACGAGTATTATATCGTAGAAAATGTAGTATGCCATACAGAGGACACGGGCCGGATAAAGAAGAAAATTAAATTGTTGTGTGTGCAAAGAAAAAATAGTATAGAAAAGTTATGACATAAAAATGAGTTTTAGTTTTCTTTTTTCTTTTTATTTTATATCACAAAAAAAAAAAAAAAAAATAATAATAAAAAATGTATTTTATAATAAGAAAAACACCATCAGATCTGACAATGATACGACATATATTATTATTATTATTATTATTTGTTTTCTGTAAATATATTTTAAAATAAATAAATATACAAATCAAAATTGTTTTATTGATAACCCGATAAATATTTTTAGAATTGAATGATTTGTAATTGTTTTTAATTACTCTAAAGCTCAATTGAAACATCCTTAATCATCCATAAAGGATATTTATAGAACTTTGTTATTATTGTTAATACACATACATATAATCTTATCAAAATATATATAATATATTCTTTGAGTCATAATTATTATAATCGAACTAAATTCTATAAATTTTGTTGAATTCGACTATATTAAGGCGCTTTCATTACTGATGGATATTAAACACAAATGTTTGTACATATTTATTTATTTATATAGAAAAATAATTTAAAATATATAAGAAAAATCCAATATAAATGAAATGATTAACATCACCTGCAATAATTAGACCAGTATGTCAATAATTGATGGGCGGATGCTTACAACATTCTGAGATTACTGATTACAGTGATTAATAAATAACCGATAATGAAAAATTGGTTATATACAATATTTAAAGATTCTTTTTACTGAGGGAAAGTAAATGTTTGAATTGAAATGAAGTGTAAACCACAGAAAACTTATTATTTTCATGTATATATCCGTATACATCATATATGTATTGTATATTATAAGTGTAATTGAAATATAAAATTATTAATTAATAAGTAAAATTTGTATAAAGTATAATTATTACATAAAATATATATATATATTTAAATATATGTAATGTATTTTATAACAAATGTTTGGTAGAAATTCGTTGATACATTTTTCTCTCTCTATACATAAATATTAATTTTACATAAAATTTACCTATACATTTTCATAAATAAATATATTTAAAACATCAAGTTATATACAATTTTCATATATTGTGTAGATATATCCTTAGCTCTATATATTAATACATATACATATACTCATACTTATATATATATACAATATATGGTATTTATTTTAAAGGGAAAAATAAACACAAATTAAATATCATAAAAATTAATATGCTACAAAATTTTCCTATATACAACGAAGACATCAAAAGCATTTTCTTTTAATGTAAAATCTAATATCCCTTGTTGAAATTCAATTTCCATAATTTTCCTTAATTATTGAAATTAATTTATATTCGTTGTTTATATGGAAAAATCATGTTTATAAATATATATGACAAAAATATCTAATATGAGTGTACTAAAATATAAAAATATGTTATATATATTTAATCTTATTCATGTTTGATGTACGATTATATTATTATTATAATTTATGAAAAGCGGCTGTTCCAATTTGAAGTGTATATAATTTAGTATTTAGATTAAAATTGCATTCTACACCAATTTATTTAACATTAAATCACAGCTTATTTATATTCTTTTATATATAAATATAATAAATAATGTATTATATATTCATATAAATTTGTATCTCACTTTATATCTTTAGATTTGGTA
Organism: Bibio marci; assembly: GCA_910594885.2. Lineage (NCBI taxonomy): Eukaryota > Metazoa > Arthropoda > Insecta > Diptera > Bibionidae > Bibio > Bibio marci. The sequence goes on along the minus strand of OU343118.1, from coordinate 21,703,156 downwards.
CGACGAATGAGGGTCTATCCACTTTAGTTACATAAAGATAGTATTCATATGAAATTTTTCATTATAATGTGAGTATATAAAATTATTATTATATGTATTGTACTTGTATACAAAATAATTATAATTGTATATATTTATGATATGTTACGTATATACAATATATAATTATAGTATAGTCATATGTTTAAGTTAAATTTAATATTGAATTGAAAATACAATGGAATAATATTGTAAATAAATTTATTTATTATAATTAATTTTGCTATTTTTTAAAAACAGCTTTTATATTTTCAATTGAAATGAATAAATTTATAGATACTTTGAAAAGTTAATTTTCTATAAATGTTACTATATTTTCTATTTATTATATTATACAATAATAGGAATTATATATATGTGAAAGATATAAGATTTTATTTATTTTATTAAATTTTTACTTAATTTCTGGTCTATGATATATGTTCATTTTAAACCATATATTCTACACATCAATTATATATAAAATTTTATAAAAAAATAAATGTAATTGTATATAAAGAATAAAATTACATTTAAATTGTAATATTAAAAATGGTATTTTTAGTATATAAGAATTTTTCCTATATAAGAATTTTTTAGTTACATGTAATTTTGAAAAAGAATATGATAATAATTTCTAAAAGAATGTTAACAATATAAATGTATTTGACATACACATTGATAAACCACAAATTCAAATACCATAAAAAGGAAACATATTTTTCCTGTCCGCTTCAATAAATATCTATTGACTATATTTATTTTCATTTAACATATATTCCTGCATATTTATAAAAACGATTATGTATACACACAATGATAATGTTCCACAATATATATATTTATATAAATAAATAGGTATGTTATAGAATAAGTATATGAAAAAATCCATAATTTGCATATGTTGTTATCTTATAACATATACGATTGTAAGTATATGTAAAAATGTTTTACATTTTCTTTATTTGATTCTGTCAACCAAAGTAATTTTTTCCCATTTTGTGAATGAGTATTATTATTATTATTATTTATAATAAAAGTATTAGTTTTAGTTGGTTTTATTTTTTCATTCTGCAATAGTTTGCATTTTATCATATTTTATTACAGAAATAATATAATTTTATTGAAAATATTCGAATGAATATAATAATAATAATAGAATAATGTATTTCAATAAAATACATACGGTAATTGACGAATTATTATATATTTTATTATATTACGTATGACAATATATAAATTATTTAAATTGTATTTTTTACCAAATGCCAATTATATATGCATCATTTATTCAAATTTAAAATAAAATATAAATTTTAAAATGAAATATTGGTTTAAATAAGGTTTAATGTGGAAAGTTGAAAGGAAAATATATATTTTTATGTATTTGCATGTGTATATTCAATGGTGATTTCTCATATTTTTTTCCGTATGGAAGTTCACAGTAACACAAATTATTATTGTATGAATTTATATATACGGATATATTTAACTCAAATTAATATATAATTCATTTTCTTTGACCATAGATACATGGAAATTGTTTATAAATTAAATGAATTATATAAGAATAATTATAAAACTATAAATATTCAATATTTTATATATATGGCATTATATTACAATATATATTATTTAAATTGTCAATAATAATTCTTATTGTCACAGTCAATTTAGTTTAAAATTCACATAGTTTATATTGACGTATAGGCAATATATATAAATCAATGATATGCCAATTACAGATAATTATTATTTAATCATATTGATTAATTTTATACTTAAAGCAATTTTATTGTACATAATAAATAAAGTATGTATATATTATATATATTGTATGTATGTAAAATATAGATGATTGAAAATTACAATTAATATATAATATGTATAATTAAATAAAAAATAAAGTATTGTACTGAATTTTGATAATACTAAAAATTCATTGGTATATTCAAAAAAAAAAAAATGAGAATGAGAAACGTACCACTACAAAGAGTAATGGAATGGTGTACAAAATATTTCCTTTATAGTATAGTAGTACTTTTACAATCAACCCAGATTTAATCTTAAGTAAAATACAGGAGATATGAGAAATTATTATATAGAATACTTATCACTATTTCTATTTTCAGTTTACTACTTCAGTTTAGTATTAAAGTTTAAAAATCTTTAGTTTAAATTTAACATTCGACAGTTTTACTAACATATACACGTTATATTTGACACGTTTCAATATTACATACCAATCTGTTTTATAATATCCTACATATCTAAAATATACAATCATACAATATATACGAACGAATATTCATATTAATGGTGTAATTAAATTAATGTAAATGTATTTATAATATAATATTATTTTATAGTAACATATTAATATATAATTGAAATTATTGTAATATATGGATAAATTCTAAAATATAAACAAATAATTAAAATAGAAAAACCATTAAGGATATATTGTATATACAAAATAATATAGTCGTTGAAATAAATATAATAATAATAATAATAATAATAGACAAACAATGTTCAATTTGCTATATTCATTTAGTAAATTACCATTGGATGATGGTAAAGCTTTTTCAAACATTTATAATTCTGCTTTTGTTTATATTGTTTCGTATATGTACAACAACATTTGAGTATCAACATTTGATTTGCATACATACAATATAATGTAGTATCATATATATTATACGGTTATATATTTAGATCTAGGTACATACAACACATGAATAGAATAATGAATAAATAGATATCAGTCATTATTGTATATTATATTTCCACGCATCTCTATAACATATATTGTAAAATTATAATAGAAAATATTACAATATGAAGATTATGTAATTTTTTATGGATTAAACCATACATACACATACACATATATGAAATTGATTTATGATGATTATTAAAGATATAATTATAGCATAAATTAATAATAATAGTAATAATAATAATTTAAAATTATGTTTTACTTTATTGATCAATTACACCAATGAAGATATATACATTTTCGATTTATTTTTAAATACTTTTCCTCTCGTACTATTTCAATTATAAAATTTACTCAACTATATTTATACACAGTCTTTTCCGTTCAAATCATATTATGACAATTAATGACTTCATAAAAATCAGAATCATAAAAACTAACGATGATAATTTAATCTTATCTATTTTAATCGGTAACCCTTTTTTTTCATATTATATAAATATCTAAAATTATATAAACATATAAACAAAACCTATTTGTAATAAATAATAGTATGTTTTCTGTTTAATAATAATAAGAACATAACAAAACAGCAAAAGGATATTTTGTAATGTTTTAAGTGTACATACCATATATTGTATATATATATATATGTGTGTGTGTGTATATCAATCAAATATAATAGTAACAACAACAACAACAACAACCAGGATTTATATAAAATTATATATAATTACATTATGTATAACTAATAACATAAATATATACAAAAGAAAGAAAAGGGTGTACACTTTATCCATTATTCCAACAACTTATAATGAATTTCATTAACAATAATACTTTACTCAAATCAATTGACCTACTTTTATTAATAATACCTATACTCTTACTAGTATATTACATAATATATATGTATTTGTGTATAATATACACATATTATATATAATATATAGCATGTTATATATGGATATATGAAAATCATATAAAAGGAGTTATTAAAGGATATAAAATAGAAAAAAAAAAGAAAAATTAATAATATTTTATATTGTTGTTGTTGCCATTTTATTATCATGATTATTATTTTTATTATTATTATGTTATTGATAAATTTATTTCTATTTTACTAATACTCTAACATCTGTATGTACACATCAGAGTAATTCTATATATAATAAATAAGTATATAGATCAAAATAATTTTTTTTAATTAAATTTTCTTCCTTTTATTCGACACAAATTAACCATATAAATATAATATTAGTTACTACTACACATGGCACACGGCTGGCTCTATGCAGAGAAAATAATGTTCCACCATAAAATTATAGATATTTTCTTTTAGTTAATATATAGATTATATATTTAATCTGCTATTGTTATTTTATATTAAATACATTTCATATACAGAGAATGAATTGTTTTAAATGTTCATGGAAGTTTTTTTGTACTATACAATTATATGTGTGCAGTGTGACCAATAAATACTTTGATGATACTTTTTTATCCATCTCATTTCTATTTAATTTTCACATAAATTTTTTATATACAATATTTTTTCATTAATTAAATATTGTTGTCATTTCGATATACACAATTTTATATATAGAGTACCCTGTACGTTATGTGTATATATAATATTATATAAAATTATATACGATACAGTGAAACTATATATGAATTTGATGTGTGTTTGTACATAAGTAAATAAGAAAATATATAAGAAAAAATAAGAAAATAGTAAGAAATTATAAAAATTTTCCGTTTTTGTACATTTATTCTTATTTAATTAATCATTTATTGAATGTGATAATTAAAGTGTGTGCGTATGTATGTATTAAATACAATTAATGATGATAACGTTCTATATTATATATATATATATGTTATGTTTTATGTTAATATATAGTTATGTATTACTAATAATGTATTAAGATAACTACATATATTTCGAATGAATTATTGGGATGTATGGTGGGATAGATAAACGTGGACGTAATATTTATTTTATGCATGTAGGTACGGTGTAGGTGTTACGTATATATTATAAATAATGAACATTTAAACAATGGACAAAGGAATATGGTCATTTAATGATTGAATAATATATAGATACGAATTTCGGAGATAAATCTTTTATAATAAATTGCATATATTTTGTAGATTAATTAATGGTGTTATTTCTTAATCAATAATATATTATATTAATATAATATATTCGATAAAAATATGCATCTAACACATTAAACACATTTACACAGATTTTTATTTAATAGCAATAAGTAATAAAAATTATTTACAATAACATAAATTACAAGAGATTTATTTAATTATTGAATTAAGTAAAGAATATTATTATTATTATTATTATTATTATTATTATTATTATTATATATCTAGATAATACATATATACTTAAGTATTTTATCAACAAATATCTTGAAAAACATGAAATGGTGCATTAAAGATATATATATATAAGGATAATAAACCCAAATATAAATAATATTATATATTGTATTATAATGCCATGAAATTATTTTAAATATTTCATTTTTATCCTAAACAAAATCTAGACAAAATGTTGTGAACAAAATATCAAAATAAAAAAATAAAATAAAAAATGAAAGCTGCCAGTAAAGTAGGTCAAACTACCATAGAAACTACACGCTACGTAGTGAAATATAGGCGAAATGGCACAATACTTTTTCTGGCATGCAGTAAGAAACGAAAAATGAAAGAACGTATTGTCTCCTGCTTCTGCCATGCTTTAAAACTTATTACTAATTGCCTAAGTTTTCAATTTCAATTAAATCGGTTAAATCATTCTCGAGGATTTTCATTCTGCATATCCAGATACCATTGGCTGTATTGTCGTTCCATTTTACGCTAAATTTTAGATTTTATTTTTCGCAAATTACAAAAACGACACTATGTAATAAACACACAGTATATTGCGTGTAGTTAAAAAAACGAAAAAGACAAAACTAAATTGAAATCTATTGTGAATAAATGTGTATATACTTAATAGCACAAGAGTATATAATGTATCGTTAATGCAAATGAGGTATATTCTTCGTCAATGTATATAGAAGTTATATATTAAAATATATATATATGTGTGTAGGTGTATATGTTTTCAACTCCTTATATATTATAGAACTGGATTTTTTTATTCCGATTTTATAATTTCTTTACTAAATTATTTGCTGACACAAAATATTTATACATGTAACGACGAATGAAAGAAACAGAAAAAAGAATATTTGAATATAATTGAAACTCAGCACTTTTTTAAGTATTTATAAGTAAAAGAAAATCCTATTTTTTTTTTATTATTATTTTATTATGTACTTGTACATTAAAATATATCCACCACAGAAAAATAATTGTATATAACATATATTATATACACACACACACACACACACATTCGTGTCGTAGTCTATATACAATATATATAACTATATAATTATATGTTCACTGGAAAATGAGAGAAAAATGTGTGTATTTGTGAACATATATTATTTCCATATACCCATTATATATTTTAGCGTATAATTATACAAAGCATCGCATATATGAATACATATTTTTATGCACGTTGATAGAATAATTTCCATATCAATGCAAAAGTGAATGGAATATTATATAGAAAATAAAAATTTTTCTTATTAAATTTATTATTAGAAATTTACTTCTTTTTTTTTTTTTGCATATTTATTTTTGGTTATATGCGTGCACAAGAGTCAGTCTAACAAGTACCTTTTTTTAAAATTTATATATTTACAAATATATTTTAGTACATTGCAGTTATATAATATAAATTTTATAAGTGAAAAAATATATATTCGTATTATAAACAAGATTTTATTCCGGATTATTTATTTATTTATTATGTAGAGTACATATTCAATTTATATGCAATTTAATTTCCGGTTATACATATTAAAATAATCTGCATTTCACCAATACATATATTTTTAAAATATATATCTCTATATAGAAACTTACGAAAACGATTTTCTATATTTGTATTTAAATTATATGCATAATATAGTCCATATATATATATAGTATTATATGCGATACGTTATTGGTTGTACGATGGCTAAGTGGTAATAGTGGTGATGGTATAAGGTACATCTGATCCTTTTTTTTTTCTCTTTTTATATATTTCCTGATTTTATTTTATTTTTATATTACAATGTATTTGTATATATATCCAATACATTATGAAAGATTGGCATTTTGTTAAATTTGATTTTTATAAAAGAAAAAAGAAAAATGTTTTACGTAAATTGGTAATCTGAATAGATTGTATATATTTATGGGTATATATTTTGAAATAAATAATTTTATCTATAGTACACACATAGCTCATGATTTACATATACAATATATTGGTTTTGAGTCCTTTGGTAACAAATCGTTTATACAATATATTAACATTATATCAATTCACAACTACAAAATGTAAATGAAAACTGCTCTGAATAAAAAAAAAAAAACCGTGTAAATCAAGGAAGATGTGTATACATAAAATTTATATCGTTGGTTTGTTTTTAAATTTAAATGCTTTAGTGAATGAACGTATAAATATAATTTACCATTACAGTGTTGGATTTAAATGGTATCCCTATATTTTATATATAATATAAACATATATAATAATAATTTCATTACATTTACACATACAAGTGTATATGAAAAATCAATTTCCTTAAAGATACATTTTATATAATATTAATTATTCATTATGATTTTTATTTAATTTCTTACTTTATTACATATATCTAATAGTGTCAGTAAATCGTTCAACAAGTCGATGACTATTCTAAAAATATAATGTTTACCGGAATTCATATGGGAACTGTCATCGTTGGCATAAATAAATAAAATCATCATCGCAATAAGGGTTTTTCTATAGAATGGCGAATTGTATGTACCATAAATAGTTTATATTTTTATTAATAAATGTATTTTAATACCTTTTGTTTCAAATATTATATATATTGTATGAATATGGTGTAGTATATCAATATAACATATATTCATGTTTTATGTGGTGTTTAATAATATAAGTTGACACGCAAACTAGCCGTCATTAAACATATTTTATTATATATTTGCAACGTATCCATATATTCTAAAGTGTATTATTCATATATAAAATATATGTACATATTTTGTTAAGTTAATAGTTTTGCATGCAAATATTCTAGATTTACTATACATGTGATTATAGATAATGATATAGTGATATGTGCTATTAAAGAGTTTAAATATATGTTTGTATACATATTTAACCTTGTAAGTGAATATATAATAACTATATATTTTATTTTGTTTTTTTTTGGATAAATGTTAAAAACATTATTGTACAATACATTATAAATATATATGAATACGAATATTTAATTACATTTCATGCAACCATATAGGATCGATCATTTATGAATCTCATTACTGCCGTGTATTTCATGAAAGGCAAACAAAAAAAAACCGTATAATCAATTAAAAATTTAATTTTAAGTTTTTCTATAAAAACAAACAGCTGAATTAAACAATAAAAACATACCACTAGTAAAAATAACATATAAAAAACATCATCAATATATAATCTTTATTCAAAATTCAACATCATCAATATACTCGTATATAATATTATATGAGTGCATATATACGTTGAACAACAATAATTTAATGTCCATTTACATAATTGTTCTCTCCATACATATACTAATATATAAATGTATATATAAACGCTTGTGTTACATAAACAACATAAATAAACATATATGTTGTATGATTATAATGGCTATATCAGTTATATATATTTGTATTTTAAGCTAATTAATTTGATATGTTATTACAAAGATAAATCGATTTGTTAATATATGATTTGCATTAAGGGTGTTGCATATTATGTATATTCACACACACCTATATCTGCATATGTATAGTATACACATTTTGTTCATCAACTGACGCGTTAATCTATTATAATATTGTATTTAAATGATATATTGGCTTTGTATATAGTTTTATACATTGTTTTGTCTTTTACATGCAAAAATATATATGGATATGTTGACTATTTGATGCCATAAATAAACCCATAGCATTTATTGTTAAATTTCAAATATATGCAATGCATGCATATTTGTATATGTCTGATATGTTTATAATATATTTTTATATTTATTTGAGAACACATTCATATATATGAATCTGGCACATTTTATATATTCAATGAAAATATGTGTGATTTATTAAATATTGTAATAATATATTTTCAAGAAATATAAATATTATGAATATAAAATCAGATATTGTTTATGTAAATTTATAATAATACATTAAAATTAGTTACTAGTGCATGTAAAATATCGTAACATTATATTGCACATATATTATATATTATTGTAAACGTATATTATAATTGCTAAAATCAAAAAAACTATTATTACAGGCTTTTTCTTCACTAAAACCCCCTATTAGAAATATATTTTCGTCATTACGTTATGTATAGAAATAGTTTTGACTATATCGTTGGCCAAATTGTTATACAAAATGTGTATTCATAATGTTCTTAAACTAGTATGGTATATATGGTTAACTTATTTCCATATACATATATTAGTCGTATATAAAAACAAAAGACAAATGAGTTTAATTGAATACACCTCATTAACTGTTAAATGTAGAAGAAATTTTTGCACCATTTTCATTTTTATTTATTATTATTATAAAAAGAAAATTATACTAAATTTATTTACTTTTACTTCATTACGCATTTTTTTCTATGGCTATTTTTTATACTCGTTTATACCTAGCATCAGAGACTTTCTTTCTCTGTGAGTTGACATTAATTATGTTAGATGGTATAAGAAAATAAATGTAGAAAAAAGTAATAATAATAAAAATATAAAATATCCAGACAGCAAAATTGACATCATCAAAAATAAGATCATCTTATTATTATAATAATAAAACAAAAATATATATATTATTATAAAATAACGAATTTACAAAGGATAATCAATTTTGTTATAGAAATATAATTATTATTTTGTGAATACATAAATAGTTATAATAGAAAACATCACTTAACAAATTATTTTTGAGAGTGTAGGTAATATATGTTTGCTATATTTCACAAAGTTTAGTTTTTATAACTAAAATAATATAATCGATTTATATAAACCAAAAATTTATATAATATGAAAAACAACTTTTGCATTATTCGTTAGTTTCAGTATATATACATGAAAATTTTAGCATTATTAAAGTGTGAATAGGCAAAAAAAATTAATCGGAACTAATAAATTTAATTTTTAAACCAGATTATCGGTAAACTAAAAGTTTTTAGTAATTCATACAGTGGCGTTGCGTGCATGTAAACAAGGTAAACAGTATTCTTTTTTAACCAATTGTTGTGTCAGTATTTTTGACACTGCCTGTATTTTATATATAATTAGTTAAAGTTTACCATGATTTTTTCTTATGTTATAAATTAAAATATAGGTAAAATATCGCAAATATACTTTCCATAAACAATCAAAGTCATATTTATATACAATATAATATAGTAAAAAGATGTAAATAATAATTAAAATGTAATAAATAAAAAAGCACTCACCAATTCACTTTTATCCAAATCAGCCGCAATAGAGGAGCGGGTAACAGAAGAATAACAAAATTGAACCGCGACACACATTTGCTATAGCTAAAAAGAGAAAGAAAGAAATAAATTAATTTTAACATTATTATTATTAGGTAAATTTAAATAAATGTTGCATCAAATCATATTAAATATATTTATTTTATTACTTTTTTTTTCGAAATAATTTGGTACAATTTTAAACATAAATACAAAAACACCAACATCAGCAGCAACAAGAACAACAACAACAATAAATGCTTATAAAAATTTCTGTGACCACGGCGTCACACAACACAATCGCTTTTTTTTCTTTTGCGCATGCATATATGAAAAAGTCAAAATTCAATTATTAAAAAATTAAAAATCTATACGAATTTGGTACAATTTTAAACATAAATACGAAAATAGCAACAGCAACAGCAACAGCAACAAGAACAACAACAACAATAAATGCTACATTTCTATTACCGCGGCGTCACGTAGACACAATCGCATTCTTTTTTCTTTTTCATTTGCGCATGCATATAGGAAAAAGTTAAAATTAAATTATTAAAAAACTAAAAATCTATACCATCTTTTCTAATAAAATTAATTATTATATAAATAGATAATTGTTGTGAAACAAATAAAATAAAAATAATTAAAACAATCAGAATATTTAAATATTTTAATGTATAAAATATAAATGCGGAGCACCGCACTCGCACATCATTAACAGAGACAAGGGGAAAAGAAAGTTAAAATTTATTGTAGGCATTTTTTAAACACACATTAACTAAACAATGTAATAATATATAGAAATTAAAACTTTAATAATATTAAAGATTAATATTCGGTTTATAAAATTAAAATAATAAAATATCTACTTACATTAATTATTAAATATAAAATAATTCAATGATTAATATGTAATTTTATTCTTCCTATTTTTTCATTTACTACGACGTGACTGACACAAGAAAAACAAAACCTACCAATAATAAAAATCGAAATTATATATGTGACATAAAAAATTGTGATGACACATGAGATATATATATAAAAAAAAAACAATTGAACATATTTCGCTATATAATAAATTGAAATTTATTTTTTATTATTATCGTAATTTAACGCATTTTCAAATTTAAAAATTTGCTCATTTTTTAAATTAATTCCAATAGATGTTGTCACTTATGTGCTTAATGATGATTTAATAATTTCATGCATTTTTATATAGTAATTAAATTTGTTTACAAAATAAAATTATCGATTTTGATATTATTCAATATTATTTAAATTTTTTACCATTAGATAATTTTAAGTTTTATCTTGCCATAATTGAACCGCTCTTCTCGTAATATGGTATGTACCAAGCAAGACTGTGTAACTTATGCACGATATGATTATAGAGAAAAATCAATTGTATGCCACATTAAAATGAATTCAAAGAAAAAATCATTGACATAGAGATGCTGCTAACAAACAAACTTTAAAATTAAATAATAATAACTTTTTCGTAGTAAAAATGTTTCAATATATCCTATTTCGGTTATTGTATACGCATATAGCTGTGTGTAGCTGTTAAATATTTTTTCTAAAATTGCAATTGTATTAAAATTTAACGATAAGCTCTGTTTAGGTAATGCAATGAAAATAGGATTTGTTTAGCTAATTCAAGCGACGGCACTGAATTCATATATGAAATAAAAATATGTGTTAAATTTAATTATATATGTAAATATTGTCGGCAATTACATTTTATTGTCCCATAACCATATAAATAACTATATTAAAATATTTTATATTCTACAACCAATGGGTAAGATAGCTACTATCCATATTCAGCAATTTTTGTATTTGATATCACCACCACATATAGGCACGGGTAGAGGTATAAAACTTTTATTATTTTATTTTTTGCATATAATACACATCCCATATTAAATAAATAAATAAAATGAAAAAGAAAATATAGTCGTCTTAGAATAAAAAAAAAAAAAAAATGGGAAATATTAATAAAAAAAAATAGAAATAAAGACGGTGAATTAAATTTGAAAAGTTTTTGAAAATTTTATTTTGATGAAGTAAAAAAAAAAAAGAATATATAATATAACAGACATTCATCTGGAAAAACTAAATCAAACAACAGCATTTATATACGCAGATATTTACAGAAAGTATAAATAAAAAAAAAAAAAAAGGAGGAAGGAATAATAGAAAAACGAAAAATAAAAAAAAAGGGAAAAGATGAAAAAGATTTATTGATTCTTTTTAAATTATTTATTTGTTTTTGATAAATTCTTTTTTTCTTCTATTCCTTTTTTGTGATCAAAATATTTTAATTTTATTTTCTTATTATATACTTAAAATTGTTTCTTTTTGATTTGTGTCGTTTCTTCTCTACATAGAATATATTTATTTCATATTTTCATGCTAATAATTTGTGATTTGTACCGAGTTATTTTCTACAACAGGATTAAATTTAAAATTGTTTCAAGAAAAAAAAAAATTATGTTTATAATAAAAATTAATTTTACTTTGATTTGAACCATTTTCCCTTTTTTTTTTTATTTTATTTTGTTTTTGTCATTTGATTATTTACACTTGCGTAAATGTTATTTTATATTATAATACAAAAAAAAAAAAAACAACCTAACAACAACATTAAAATAACTATGTAAGAAAATAAAACGAAAATTTCAACCAAACACAATGCACAACAATATAAAGTGTACCCAAGGGTTTTTTTTTTTTTTGACGGCTTAAGTTGTTTATTATATTGTCACTATCATTGGCAGTTACCCGAAACTTTATAGTAACAAATATAACAACTTAAGTTGTTTAATATACTCGTATATTTTTGTTTGTATATATTTATATATATATATTCAGATGTATATCAACAAATATATATTGTAGCACAATTTCTGAAAATATAACTAACAATAAGTAGTTATGCATATATATATTGTATATTAAGAATATATTTCTCTGATATCGACACATTTGGTTATATATACCTAAATATATTAAATAAATTCAAGTAAATAAGTATAACTTATAAACGAACCATTTAAGTTTCTTAGTTTGTTGATATTATATTGTATATAAAAATATGTTTATATGATCCATATATTACATTTTACACATAAATTATATATGCGAGTAATAGATATGTACAAGTATATGACTTTACCGGCTAAATAATAGATATGGTTTCATAACAACACATATTTTATGTGAAAGTGTGTTTTACATGTGCATAACTTAAATAAAATTATAAAATAGCATTCAAACAAATATCTGATATAATAATAATTTTTATGTGATCATAATTATAAAATAATACAAATTAGAATATAGCTGTGACTAATTAACGATTGACTTACTTTGAAAATCTTCTTTTTTTTTTTTAAAGTACCGAAACACTGACGGTTAAAATAATTGCAGTGCATTTATAAAATTACAAAATTGAATCAATTTTTTATTTACAAATTTATATTGTATTTTTCTACAATAATTAAAAAAAAATATTTAAAAAATTCACTGTTTTAAATAAACAGAAAACACTGTCGGTCACATCTTCCCCCAATAAATTAATTATTAAAAAATATTTTATTGTATATAATTTTGTTGAATTGACGATATCAAGACGATTGAAAAATTTGCCAAAAATTTATATAAAAATTTTGATATAGATATAGAGAATATCCTTCATCCTTTTGTTAATATACATTGCACACATCATCGCATATACAATTATATATAATACAATACAATAGATAAAATCAATATTGCCATCAATGCCTAAATATTAAGTGAACTGTAATTATGTTTTGATTGGTAAAATGAATGAAAAATGTAAATACTGTTGCTTTTCTAATAACTAAAATGTACAGAAAAAATCGTATATATATACAATATTTATACGCATACACAAAAGTATTTCATGCAATTGAATGATTGAGACATAATCTATTTGAATTTGAAATGTTTGGGGTTAACCGAATGAAATAATTTAAGTAAAAGCCAAATATAAAAATTTAATCTCTTAATTCAGTGCATTCCCATATCTACAATAAAAAATTCTTAAAAAATACATTTATTCCACACAAACATACCGTATACATATATATATATATAAAAAATAATCTTTCTTAAAAACCATTGAAACATATTAGGGGAAAACTACCCTTACTACCTTGTGTGTCATGTATCTTTTATTTATTTTTTGTTATTTTTTTTTTCTACTTATACATTTTCAATGAGTAAAAATAAGGAACATTAGGTAAATTGATTTTTCATTGCCATCTAGAGTCAAATTTTCTTTTCCTTCATGTTTCTCAATAATATATTTTCATATACAAACGTATACACAAATACACATAAGAATATATATGGTATTATATCAAATATGTATGTGTATATATTTCGATATATATATGTAATTTTGTTTCTGCTTTCAGCGAACCCATTTGTTTTAAGACTATCTTTTTACCCTTGACATCTGATTTATCTTTTTAGTTAAAAAGATATTTTGGGTGTAAAGAAAAAAGATGAAAATAAAAAAGAATACCATGTTCCTTGTATATATGGTATATGGAAAAAAGTAAAAAGATAATACATGTTCTCGTATATATGTGTTTGGGTGCGGTGGGTGGGTGGGTGGATGGCTGGCTGGTGTATGTGTATACATAAATGTTTCCTTTTTTGACAAAAAGTTTGTGTTTTTTCAGTTGATTTAAAATTTTAAATAAGTTTGATATTGATGACGACGACGACGACGACGACGACGTCGCAGCACATGAACTCTATGAAATATTATGGCAATATTAAATTATATTTTGATGTTATTGAGGGTTTCCTTTATGTTGTTCGGTTATACATTTTCCATTTTTTTTTGATATTTGTTTATACTTATAATAACATAAATAAAGGATATATAGAATATTTTACGTACACATCATACACATATGTATGGATGGCATTTATCGCGGTGTGACATTATGTATATTGGAATATTATTTTATAGTAATATTGAATTAGAAATTAGATTGATGAGACTAAAAGATATATGTTATATTAATGAAAATTTCTTTTCAAAATTTTAAGTTAGTCTATTGGTATAATAGATGTGTTATACATTATATAGAATTAGAAATATTTATTTATTGTTTAAGGAATATAGATTAATCATTTTAGTCATATGATAATATTGTTAAATATCTATTTATTTTATTTAATTTATGCTAATATTTTTTTGAAGACAGGCTCGGACAATATACACCCACCCATCTAGTGTAAATACTGGAATCTTTTATATAATCAACAATTTTTATTGCACATTTAACACTCTTTATAAATCTATAATAAATCTATAGGGCTACATAAATCTATAGTAAAATTTAACTGTTTAGTGTAGCTAAATTAATTACAATATATATATGTGTGTGAATGCTATTCCAATAATCTTTAAATGCTAAATTATTGTTGTAAACACATATAAAAACAATATAAACGATATTTATCAAATTTATCTTATATTCATAAAATTAATGTTTGTGTAATTATTTCAATGGAATTATGTATAATGTTCATAGTAACAAAAAAAAAACTATATATTCTCGTATAATAAAATTTATTAGAAATGCTGATATGCACAACATATAAATATATATTATTATTCACATATTTTTTCTAAGTTTATAAATGACTCAATTTATTAACATAGTTTTTCTATTATATATATATATATTTAATTATATGTATTTATAATAAGATGTGTGTGTGTGTGTGCTAATTTACCTTTAAATAAATCTGTAACAAGAAATTATGGTATCTATTCCCGAGTGTTTCCTATACAATATACAGAAATATTTTGTATCACTTGTATTATATAGGTGTCAATTCAGTACAAACTTAAATATATTCCTTTGAATTTTCTATCAAAATATAATTCTATTAATATTATAAAAGACGGGCAGAATAGCGTCCAATTTTTTTTGTAGATAAAGTTATATCATATAAATTTTTTTCCGAAAAACATATAGCTTTAAGCGAAATACTAAAATATTTCTTATCTTATCTTATAATATAAAAACCATTATTATCATCATCACCATCGTGTATTATTATTATTATTATTGTATATAGAATAAATGTATATTATTTATATGTATTGTATATAAAACACAATGGTAAAATGTTTTATCTTATCATTTGTATAGAACATTTCAGGTGTATAATAATAATAATAATAATAATAATAATAATATTTTAAAATTGTTTAGTAATAGTGTGTAGTGTAACATATAAATGTTTATATTTAAAATATAGAAGTTTGTTTCCATATATATCAAATTACACTAATAAATACAATGACAACAAATATTGTATCTTCATTAGCTCATACATCTATTTATATATAAATTTTTACAAGTGATTTGGTTGTATATACTAATTTTTTTTTTACTATATCATATCAATTTTATGTGTGTACATTTTTACAGATAATTAAATAATACTTATACAATTCTTATCAAAAAATATAAATGTTATCATTTATTTTCAACCATACAGTGGTGTAAGATAGGGCGAGGTCTGAAATATTAACGAGAAAAAAAAATTACTTTTAGTAATAACGTTGCGATTCGATATAATTGTTTAAAATATTTATAGAAATTAAGATTTTATTTGTGTAAAATACAAAAATTAATTTTCTTATAGTGCAAATAAAAAATTTGTGAATTTATATTGTTCGCTGTATATATTTATAAAATTTTAATATTTTCTGATTAAATCAAAAAAAAACATAATTAATACAAAGAATATTTAAAGAGTGTTGGTTTAAATAAATTATGTAAAATGGCTGGAAAGGGACAAGGACAAGGTGAACACGCAGCTAAATTAGAAAGACAAATTGCATGTATAAAATATACAATATTTTGTTTTAATGTTGTGGCATGGGTAAGAATAGAGAATAGATAAATGTTTAGATAGTTTATAAAAATTAATTTGAACGATCGATAGAATATATACCCATAAATTAATTAGACAAAGAAAAATTCAATTAGGTATTACGGAATTTCGACTTTTTTTTTCATTTATTATATATATTAAAATTTAAATTGTCATTGAAATAATGTTCTTATGGTATAAAAATATGCTGATGGTAAGCATATTTAGTAACATATTTTTTTGTTTTCTGTTTAAATATTAAACAAAAGCATATTAAAAATATATAATTTCTTTTTTTTTTCATATATTATAATTATTGTGAAACACGCAATTCTATTAATTATGTTATCTATATACACCAAACATCATACATTTACATATTTTATCAATTTTCATACTATTTTTTGATAAGATTAATATAAAAATGAAATTTTGAAAAAATAATTACACACACACACCTTTTATGGTATAAATGTGTGGTATTTTTTCTATGTACTAAATATATATTTCTACTTATCTATTAAAATCGTGTGTTTATACCGTTTTGTTATGAAATTTAAAAATAATTGTATTCTATGAGTAAGCATTTGTCTTTTTACATGGAAATATTATGCGATTATTAAGTTTCCATATTAATTATAAAATGAAATAATAAATATGAAAATGACTAATCTTAATTACAACAGATTATTTCTGGGAAAAAAAAGGTTACCTATATTACCTACATTTATATATATATATATATATTTTTTAATGGTTTCTAATATTAACAATATCCTGCGGTCTGTAAATATTCACAAAGGCTCTACACATTCATAAAAAAAATCTAATAATAATAGGTAATAATCATAAGCTTTTACGAGAACGCATTGCATTTGTCCTCAATTGGTCATAATTACGTTATAATACTTAAAAACGAATATATGTATTATATATATTTTATTATAATTTAATACATATTCCGTATTATAAAAGATAATAAGGATTTTAAATAAATATATTAATATGGAATAAAATGGTGTTTGTTGGCACAGAGACACGACATTAAAAGTACTTTAATTTAATGGTAATCTTTTTTTTATGTTCTCTGGTAAAGAAAAAAAAATGTATAATTAAATTAAAATGTTTTTTTAAGTATTTTCCATAATTTTATATGTGACCATTATCACAATGGTTTGTGTATATGCGTTTATATATGTACACCATTCAATAATATATATATTACTTTAAAAAATATAATACCTATATACATTATATATATATATCGATGTACCCATATCTATTTCCTCGTATATAGTACCACACAGTATATAACATTTTATACATTATACACGTATATTTTATAAAATATATAAGAGGATATTGACAACATTAAATTTGATTAACCCTAGATCCGTGTACTATAAAATGTTTGTATGTTTAAATTGTATAGGATCGTGTATTTTAGAAAAAAAAAATTCTAAGTTTTTGCCAATCATATAGAAATTTCTTCCACTCTACAGGTAGATATGGTTAAACAAGTGTTACTGATGTTAATTGATTTTAAAAAAAAAAAAAAAAAATAGATTGAGCAATAATGTATTATATAATGTCATAACACTGACACCACCAAAATAAATAATTATTTTAAATAATGTATTATTTAATGTTAGAAAATTTACATATTTATTATAATACAATATATAGTTTCGAAATTAATAAAATACATTTACTAAAATATTACACTTACACTATATTTTGTTAGGATATTGAATTTTAACAACTGAAAATTTCACTGCCTGTCTTGAGACAAATATAATGGACTTTGAATAATTATGATAGCTGTAACATTAAAATTATAACGTAAATGGTTCAGATTTCCTATTTTAAATATAATATTAATATTATAAAATACCCTAGCGGCAAGCATTAACATTTGTATGAGCAACTGTACATATATATTAGTTTTTTACCATCAGACAATAAGAAAAATAAAAAAAAAACTATATATATATGGAGAGAGAAAACGAAAGCAACATTAACAACATCCATCCAAACAACAACAAAAACATAATAACAAAACAAAAATAAAATGAAAAAAGAAAATTTGAATGGAAAAGCAAAAAAAAAAAATAAAGAAGAAAATATAAATAAATAAAATAAAATGAAAGCGAATCCACAATTTGTTTCCTAATTTGAATACCACATGAATGCTAAATTCAAAAGAATTACAAGATCGATTTCATGAATAATTTATCAGTTTATAGGATTTGAGTAAAATTCTTTTCGATGTCTTTACGCATTATTTACGCTTTTTCAAATAAATTGTTATAAATTCAAATATTTTGACAATATTTTCTTTTCTATACTTTTCCGTTTTTTTTTTTATTCCTTTATTTCCTTTTATTTATTTTTTTTTTTTTTTATTGTGTTATTCAGGGAATATTTACTCGGCAATATTCTGTTTTTTTTTTTTTTTTATTCTATAACTATTTTATTTTTAAGATTATAAAATTTTTCTTTATCTGCTGTCGTTGGTGTTTTTTTTTTCTCTTTTTTTTGTTATTGTCATTCAATTCATTTTTATTGATTTGATTTCGAAGGATTTTCATGATTGTATAAATAAAAAATAATTGTTATTATTTTATGCATACATTTTTTTTTTTTATTTATATATTGAAAAAGTATATTTTGGTTTGAGAGAGATAGAGAGAAATTGAATATTTTAATCAAAATGAAATGATATCCAAAATTTCAATTTATTTATAATTATATATTTTACTTACTACGAATATTTTATAAACAGTGTTCACTTTAGATTTTGGTGTAATATTTTTAATTGGAATTCTTTATGTAGCCGAATTTTATCATCTTCCACATTCGTCGACGATCTCAAATATATAAATACGAAACTATTTATAATTTTAAAATTACATTCTCCAACAATTTGGCTTCGAATTCATATATAATGATATTTATTTGAAAATTTATAAAAGATTTTATTTTTCAAATACAATTTTGTTTTTATTACATTAAACAGGAAATTATTGGAAAATTTTTTTTTTATTCGTACGTGGTCACAGCAACGATGCGATGGATTCCTTGACGGCCACGAAACGTTAAAATGGTTTTTTTTTCATTTACATTTTATTTTACATTGTTGCTCCTGTCTAAAGTGTTCTTAATAAATTTGTGGTAATTTAATATCTCAGATTTTTGGTTCGTTAGAAAATAATTAAAATTTCCGTTTGTTAGTGTGTCGAATTAATAACACTTCACTATATAAAATAACAATTTTATATATACACACAACACATATAGTATTTTTATGCGTGTGCGTCATTTTCTAATGAAATTAAAAATAATGTATCACAAAATAATTACAAAGTTACATTTTTCAAAACCATTCATTCACACTTTAATGAATAACATCAAAAGAAAAAGGAATAAAACTGAAAAAAAAATACCGATTATATCTTTCTTTCATCATTTTCATTTTGTTAAATATTTTCAATTCCAATGCTTTTCTTTAATTAATGTTTTCCCCAATGCCGAAAAGAAAAATCTTTATTTCACTTATGTGCCTATTATTTATATGTTTTATATTTATATATATAATACGACGAATATATAAATACACACATATAACATTTATAGTTAAATTACTTAAAATTTATATATAATTTATTTATGTTATGTACTTACATTTGTCGAATACATAATCTGGTGAATATATATGTGAAATAAGAGATATATATATATATAATAAATATATATATATATAAATGTATAGCATGTACTTATTATAAATGTATAAATATAAATATAAATATATCTATATAAAAAGTATATTTATATATAAAACATTCATGCATGTACACAAACAAGAACGAATATGTGTTATTCAAATATATATATAGGAATCAAATTAACAAACATTTGTCTTGTAAAGCTTAATTACAGGAACGTATACCACCTATTCATGACGGTTGTTAATGAATCACAACGGTAATTAAATAATGTTGGATTACAATTTTATGTATTCTATATTCACATTTGCATCGCATTCACGTTTATTATGTAAAACAGATATATATATATATGGTTGATAATTTGGTATATATGAATATAGGTAGGTGGTGGTGATGGCGGTGATGGTATATTTATATATATATTTTATATGTTATAATGTGGTTAAATAAATATACCTTGTAAATATAACACAAAAATATATATATAAAATATATTTAGAAAGAAAAGAAATTTAGCTTTGTTATGGGTATGATGATGTAGTTTTATATTTATTTTATTAAATTTTATTTAATGAAATTTAAGAAATAAAGAGGGGACATACATCAGAAATTTTATACCTTTATATAAATAATTATATATTTTTTAAAATATATTTACAATATATGTTCTAAACATACAACATACAACATACGATAAATTTATTTATACAACGAAAGATAGTGATTTATTATGTTTAAATAGATTTTTATTCATATTAAATAATTCGAACTACAATATTATATATTGCAATTGACAGAGATTTGATATATTAATGTGTTGTTTAATTCCATACAGTCATTCTAAATCATATTAAATTAAAATATAATTTAATTTATGTATCCGCGACAGCATATTATATATATTAACACATTATACACAATTTCTATTGTTGAATGACCAATATACAATTAATTATGATTAATTATTCATATGTTTTTTTTTTTTGTTAAACATAAACCTACGCCACATTAACCATAACCTCCACTTGGAGCAACATAATAATTGTGAGATTATACAATGCAATATATTATCAATACAGATAATATGTATTTTATTGACATCGATTAACCATTAGACGCAACGAAAAAGTATTTACAATTCAAGAAAAAAAAAATTAGTTCCATATATTGTAAATACGTGATAAAAATTTATAAATTGATAAAATTTTATTTTTATTAAATTGAAATGAAATTTAAAATTAAATTTATATGTTCATTATTATTATATTAATCAATAAAAATATGTGTTTATTTTTTTACAATACAAAACAAAAATGTACATATATTGGATGATTATGTGACTTAAAAAAAAAATATGTGTATAGTGATATGATAGGTCCATTTGGACAACAAAAATTTTATGTTATTATTAGTATATTTGATAGCGAATAGAATTTTACAAAAAATATGCGGATTATAAATAATAAATTTAAAAAAAATCACTGCACTGAAACACACATTCAATGTTAAACAAAATAAACCCAACCTCATTTATTATTATTATTCGAAATTAATGTTTATCACATTGATAAATAAAATATCAGTTTCGATTTTTAATATTTTTGACTTTTTTTTATCAAGCATACATTTTATGTTACGTGTGTGTGTAAATATAACTTTATTCGTAAATTTACAAATTTAATATTTACTTAGTGAAATGTTATTTTAATACAAACAACGATATGCGATGCCGTGATATGCTTCGTAATTTTTAATATCATATAAATAGTATTTCATAATAATTCCTTAATTTATCGGAAAAGGTAAATTTGAATATGTAGTAATGTTTGTTATGAGTTTAAAAAATACTATATGGCATTTCTTACTTGTCGTCATAAATTATTTTATATATATATACGTCAGATGGTAGATTTCCGAGAAAAGAAACTCTAATTTTTTTGTACAATATAAAAATAATATTTATATAATGTAGAATTTAGCAAAAATTTAATGAAAGGATTAATAAGATTGATTCTCCATTTTTTTTGTTTGTTTTGGTTGACTTTATGTCAGATTTTTGTTACTTAAATATTCATTTATGTAAATAATAGTAATGCCATATATTTTACTATAAATAAATATAATATAAAATATATATGCCAATAGTTAACATATAGTAATTTGTGGAAATATATGAAAATTATATTTCTGTATTAATAATAATAATATTTATATTATAATAACATAATACATATGTTATAATAATAAAAAATAATATAATAAATGATATCAATAAGGATTTATAAAACAACATATGCCAATATATGTTCATATAATGTATATATATATTACATAAAGCTTATATATAATGGATAGAATTAAATATGATGATTGAGTTGAATATATATATATATATTGGATTGAATATTAAAACAGAAATGTGGAGCCTTATAATTCAAATAACATGAATTATTTATTATTTATTTTTATTATGTATGATGTGTATCCATTCATTCATTCACTTATTAATATTGTTGAGTGTTTGAATTGTGTGTGTGGGTGGGCAATATCCATATATAAATGTAATACAAAATATTTTGCTCATTTTCATATATTTATAAATATAATATTTGATACATTTATATATACCAAACAAAATTATTGTATAACATAATAGCATTATTTTACCATTGGAATAAAAAAATGTATTTTCTTTTGTAAATTCAAAACCATAATGTGTATATAAATTATTAAATTTATTTATATTTAAGATAATTTTTATTCATTAATAATTCCATATATATAATATTTATTTTGATAGATGATTGGTGCCGCACTATTTGGATTAACGGTATGGATTCGAACTGAACCTGGATTTGCAGAATGGGTTACATTATTAGATATTCATGCATACTATATTGGAATATATATTTTAATATTGGCTAGTATTATTATAATGATTGTATCATTTTTGGGATGTTGTAGTGCTTTAATGGAACACATTGCTGCGTTAAGTTTGGTATGCACAATACATTTCTAAAAAATTGCATTTATTTACAAAATTACATAATTAATTTCTATTTTTCGTTTTTCTGTTCCTATTAGTTTATTGGATCACAAGTTTTAGCATTTATTGTGTGTGTTGTTGGTGCAGCAATTTTACTTAATTTTAGTACGATAAATTCAAGTATACAACCAATGATAAGAGATTCATTTAGACGTTTAATTATGACATCAGAACATCCACAATCAGCCGCTACTTTAAAAATGATACAAGAAAATGTATTGATAAACATTTATTTTATTTTATTTATACAGAGAGAGAGAGAGAGGAAACTTTTATCTTAATTATATTAATTAATTTAAATTTATTATCATTTTTTTTTTAGATTGGTTGTTGCGGAGCTGATGGATCAACTGATTATATTCATTTACGTCAACCATTACCGTCAACATGCCGGGACACCGTAAGTGGTAATGCATTTTTCCATGGTTGTGTTGATGAATTAACATGGTTTTTGGAAGATAAATCTGGATGGGTAGCTGGTCTTGCGATGGCATTAGCATTAATTCAAGTAGGTTTTTTTTTTGCCGCATATATTTTGTAATAAACTAATGAATAATTTAATGTTTTTTGAAAAGGTTATAAATGGAGTCATGAGTATTGTTTTGATACAAGCATTGAAAAAGGAAGAAGAAGAAGCAAGAGCATATAGACATTAAAATAAATTACAATGTTTTTTTTTTTTTTCCCTATAAATTTAAGTTCCATTAATTTTAATGAATAAAATGTATTGTATTATCGTTTATAAAACAAAAAAATTTAATAATATAATTAATTACTTAAGTATATGTGTACATAAAAACGTATTGCACACATATATGTAAAATGTTCTACCAAAAATTTTCCATAGAAACATGCACAAATCCATTAAATTTATGTTATTCATATTATGATAATACAAAAAATGTATAATTTAATAATTTTATGTGAATAAAAATAAATTGGTGTGTTTTTAAACATAAAAAATGAAAATAATCAAAAGAAATTAAATAATATCATCTTCTCACATAGATTCTTTAATTAATATAAAATTCATCAATTAATTTAAAAATATTTTTTATACCAGAATTTATTCTGATTTATAAAATGTAAAAATGACAGTTTTTTTTTTTCTTTTTATTTTTTTTTTTTTATATTTTATAATAATAGTTATTAAAATTAAATAAAAATATTTTTAAACAGCAATGAATATTCTTTTTATTTTATTATAAAACACCTAAAATTAGGATAATAGTTGATTTTATATTTCGCTCAATATGGGATATTGTTGTTTAAAGTATATTATAAGTAACAAAAATTATTGAATTTAATTTCATTTCAACTTTATTTTTATGTAATTCAATTTGAATGTCAACCTCGTTTTTTTCTTTATATTTAGTTTCATTCATTTTTGCCAATAACAATATATTATTGAACATATCGATATATATATAATAATATATATTTAGATAAACTTACATTATTTTACGTTGTGCTTTTTAACATTAACCATATAATAAACGAACTTGAATTATTACCAAAGTTTATTTAGAATAGAAATAGAAATAGAAATAAAAAACGAATCAATTGGCATGTAATGTTAAATGATTTTATAAAACTTTTTACGATGTGAAAATTATAAAAAAAACCAAAAGTAAATTAAAATAAAATACGATGATTGTGATTTTCTAATGGTATAATATAAGAGTGGAAAAAAACAACCAGTAAGATTCTATTTTTATAGATAATTTATTATAATTATTTATGTAAATCTGTGTATGGTATAAATTTGTAATGAAAAAGTTGCTTTTTCATTTATTTTTTTTTATTAATTTATATTATATAATTTAATGAAGACATTATACTTGCGTATAGAGTAAATTTAATTATATCAATTAAAATCAGTTTCGTATAATTGATTCTTTTTTATTCGTAAATTATATGAGACAATAGAATACATGAATACAGACGGTTTAAAAATTTTTGCGTATATAACCGAAAGGAATAAAGTATGCATAAATACAAAACTATACATAAAATTCTTAAAAATAAATCTTATTTTCATTTCTATATAGTAATAAACTTTTTCTTTCATAACTTCCAAGAGATTTTTTTCGGCTGTATATATGTTTCATTCAACCGATGTGACGCATATATATATATAGTCTTTCCTTTCCCATATGGCTTTTAAATGTTATTATTTATAAACAGAATTTATTTTTAAATTAAATTCGATCGGTCATGCACAGAAGCATATATACCATCATATAGGATAGAATATATATAAATATACATTTAGAGTTTTAGATACTACATAATATAGACTTCGTATTCGTCGTCGTATATAAATAATAAATACATGTACAATCTATTTCATTGGTACGCTACATAAAACACACTTATGTAATATGCATATTATTGCATATATATGCTATTTAGGTATATAAGAAATGCAATTTGAATTGAATTTAGTTTTATCAGTTTTATGCTTCACCATTCAGCACATGTACTAGACCTAAAAAATAAAACATATAATATATTCTATGTTTGTGGTTACTACGTGTGTTGTACTTTATGTACATAGATATATTATATTATATACAACCAAAGATGTATAAATTCACTTAAAAAAACAAAATTTAGCTTAAAACTAAATGATGCGTTATATAGTTGAATATTAGATGAACACAAATAAAGCATATTTATTAATAAAAATAAGAATACCAAAATTATAAACATCATATGAGTGATTGATTACAGATTAGCCCTTAATGATATATAAATATACATACATCTCATGGGAACCTAATTTAATTGAATCATGTATACATAAATCATAATATATATAAAAAATAAAATACATTATATTCATATTTAAAATAAAAAATCTTGTCTCGCCAATCAAATGAATAATAAATAAAAAAAAAAAGTGGAAACGAAAAAAAAGTATATGCGAAAAATCTATTTTTAACTTGTATAAATATTTAATGAATTTTAATATTTTATGCCATGCATAAATGGTAAAGACAAATGTATAAATATACCACTTAAAAATAAATATTCACTCTGCAGAGAGATAATGTGTGATAGCACCTCCTAATTTTAAAATTACGATGAAAACAAATTGAGTAAATCATCAATTTTTAATGTATCATTTGCATCTATATCATTATTATCCTTACAGTCAAATTATATATAGTTATGGTGCGTAGTATGATGAGATACACGCAATAGATATACTAAAAAAATAAATACAATATATTATATGTTAAAACTGAAATTTACTGAAATTCAAATTCTGTAAGACAGATTTTCTACACAAAAAATAACCTAATACTGCAATTTTTTTTTTTTTTCATTTTTAGAATTGTATTTAAAATATACAAATTACGAAACACAAAATCTGTTTTAGATACGTGCAATTGAAATAGTATACTCAGTCCTGTTGTATACACGAGTATATTTATTATTATAAGAAAAATATATAAAAGGACAAAAAAAACATATATCAATGGTAGAATAGACCTTTAAATTATTTGTAAAAAGAAAAATTCATTTATAATTTATCGAATATTTTTCAAACAAATATTTTCCACTTGAAATATCACTGTTTTTATACTCGACATTATATTAGGTAACCAGCTGAAATATTTTTCTTGTATATTTTTTTTTACACGCGCAGGTGAGGTGAAAAAAGAAGATGTTAATATATATTCTTAAGGAAAAAAAAAAAGATAAAATTTAATAAAATTAATTTTTGACATTAAAATATTTATTTAATGGATGAGATAAAGAAAAACAGTAGCAAAAACAAGTAACAACATAAAATAAAAATAGAATTTTCCACGGTTATAAAGTCAAGCACCTGGCGACGACGGTGTGTGTATAATACATATATTTAAATTATAAAGAAAATAACAATTTATAGAATATTAAATTCTTGTTTAAATCAAATTATATTCCATTTATTAAAAACGTGTGTATATTTGTTATGAAAAAAAATTATATATTGTATTTATGTGTGGGTGTGTGTGCGCATATATTTTCGTTTAAGAATTTCTTTGAATATAATTTTTATTATCGCATATATGTGTATTTATATAATGTACAACAAGTAATATATATATTATGAGAATGAATATTAATGGGAAATATATTATACTTATCATAAATCGTATAAATATAATGAAAGGTTATAATAAGGAAAAATTGTAATACAGCAGTTATAAGGTATATAATATATTGTAATATAATTATGTATATTGCAATAGTGGTAAAGTATTTTCAAAGCAATGGACAACACGTAACGCACAATCATTAAAGCAGTATCCAAATGAGTACTTATACTTTTTATACTATTTGTATGAATAATTATATATATATAATTTTATGCTATTAGTCTACGGAATAATTTTCATTTTACATATTTCATCGTAATTATTAAATACATATATACAAATATTATCGAAATGGATGAGCAAATTAAAATATATGACAATTAACTCAAAATAATTACCAGTTACCACCAGTCATCTGTATCGGTTATATATACTGCGTGGTAAATTTAATCGAATACTATAATAACATCGTTTAAATATCAAACTTATTTTCATTGATTTCTGTACAAGATAGTAGTAGTAAAAAAAAAACCTACAATTAATATGCAAAAACTTCATTATAATATTATTACAAATTCTTTTTGATTTCAACATGATTTTATGAAGAAAAAAAAATGAAATGATTATATAAATATAATATTTGAAACACTTTGAAAATTGTGGTATCATTAAAATCATTATTTTTTTTATTTCAAAAAGATTATTTTTTTTTTTTTGTGATTCAAGTGTTTTTTACTTCCATATATCTAATAGAATATGCTTTACACACAAGTACATTTGTACTACACTCTGTGTAATAAAAAATATATTATGCATAAACCAAATATTCGCATATATACACAAATTGTGCACATATACTTGTATAGATTTTTTTTTATTTTCACAACGCGACTATATGCAAATATAATATGTTAAGGTGGTTTTTTTCGTTTATACACAATACAGGTTGTATTAAAACATTAAATGGTATATAAAGTCAGCATCAAACTATGCTATGTGACTTATTTTTAGTTAACATTAATTGCAAACGTTATTCACATCCCGTTTTTGGCCAGCAATAATGTAAATATTGTATAGTATTAATCAACGCTAAGTACATTTAGTTAATTAAATTCTAATTTCTGTAGGATAATATTATTAAAATTGCGTCTTTAAATAAATTTTCTACAAATCATATTGGAATTTTTTGCAGTTGGCTACAACACAGAAAACTAACGCATAATTTGTTATATAGTTAATTTGAACATGTCCTTTTAATACACCATGTATCTATATTGAATACACCTATAGTATAGTTTCGTTGTATATTATATATAACATTGCCGTTTGGTTCGGTTTTTCATTTTTATTTTGTGAAGTTGTTTAGCAAATATATTATATGTATATAAAATATACAAATATATTAATAAACATGTTGTACGAAATGTATATATCATAAAAAAATGTTCATACATGTGTGTATATCGTGAAAACCTAGATATTATTAATGGGTGTAAATTAAGTGGGTTTGTAAGTTTTCATAAAGTTTTATATAACTACAATATATTTAATATATGAACATGGTGGTAATTCACTTCGCAAATCTGAAATGTTACATTTATTTATGTGATTAGAGGTGTGTGTACTTATCATATTTAATTAAGCAAGAATATGAGTATAGGATATAATTATAAACACAATTAATAAATCATAAAACAAAAATTTCCTCAAGTTTGTGTACAATTTTTATTGTTTTCCAATACAAAATAGTAACGTTGTTTCATGGTAGAAAAAAAAAGAAGAAGCGATATTTGGTTATGAACATTTGAAATGTTATATTTTTTGAATATTAATTATATATTATTTAAATCCTTTCTACAATATATATTGTAGTTATACTGAATATATATGATTATTCAAATAATTACGCATACATAAATTATTTTCAACATTTTGCGATACAATCACCCCATTTGTAGTGAGACAAAATAACAACTATATATAGTAACTACTATATGCTGCATAATTGCATAGATATATATATATATATAAATGTACATACTACATCGGTGTATCTGCATATATATATATATATACAATTTTTGACAGATGCTATTTGTGATATTATATACCATATTATGCATTCTAATATATTTATTTTACAAGGAGATGGAGAACTTTAAAATAAGAGGACAAAGTTGTCGTATATATATATATACAATCAAGATAACAACAAGATAATTGTATATATAATAATATATGTTATATAGATGAAGTCATATATGGATAGTGATATTAGTGTATTGTATACCTATTGAAACAAGTGCATATCTGTCGTATATATAATATGCCATATTTGTATCTATTAACTCTTACATACATATATGTAATGTCATATATATATATATATATAAAATAGAATCAAATTTGTATTAAGGCATGTTGTTTATTCATCTTATGTCATCCAATTTGTACGCAAAATACATGATTTGAATTTATATTTGAAATATTTGATTTGTTGTTGCCATATATATATATATATACTCATGTACTTGTATAATAACACTTATCTAATGAAAATGTTGTACACATACTATTTATATATATATAGATAATGCCTAAAGGCAATCAACAATATACATTCACATATTATAAAGGAAAAAAAAAAAAATAAAAGAAAAAAAAAAGGAAAAATACCTTTTTATTCGTAAGAAAAGAAAAGCATAATATTTTGTTTAGAATGTTTTTATATAAACATTAAATTTATGTGTATATAGATGACAAATAACATCATACGCACCATCATAAATAAATATGTTAATAATGGAGTTTATTTTGTGACTTTTGTTTATGTGAACAATTTCAATTTTATATGTGAAAATAAGTTGTTTTTTTATTTTTCAATTTGTGCCTTTTTTTTCGCCCCCCCCTATAAATTTAATATTATATGTAACATTACACGTGACGATCTTTTCGGGATGTCCATGTAATCATCATTTATAAATTATGTACAATATATGAGAAATATTTTATTTGGTCAATAATATAGCTAAAATTTTTTCTTTCTATTTTACCATTTTTATATATTTTCCATATTTTTTATTTTATTACACAAAAAGTATATAAATATAATAAAGATCATTTTAAGGATACTCGAAAAAATTACCGATTTTCTAGAAATACGCTCCATATATTAAAACGCATACGTTCTTTTTACCATATATAATATAGTATTCGGTAGCACAAACTAATTTAAAGTATGATACATAAATAAAACAAAGCCTTAGCATTCAAAAAAAATGATAGTTTCAAGTTCGTATATTATAAATTGACAAACTAAAAAAATTTACAAAATTACATACATTACATTTCACACCAACATTACATATTCGCCAAAGAATGTGGGGATACGAGAACAGAAAAAAACAATGATCCTCCAAAAACAATCTATATATGATAAAATAATTATATATGTGAAAAAACAAAGAAATAAATGTATATTTTAAGATTACAATGTTTGGTGGTGAGTGTGTGTGTGTGTGAGACTGAAAGTGTATATATATTTATATATGGTACGTATAATAATAAATTTCTTATTTTAATGTTGAACATTTTAATTGCATTGTTTAGACATACCCTAATCTTTATATAGAATCTACAAATATATAAGAAGAAGAAGAAGAAAAAAAAAAATGTTTTTTAATACTAATAAATTGTACTTAAATTTCACTTTTTGGGTGACAATGTAATATCCGCTTCTACTTATATCTTCAGTTTTGTAAATCATTTCATTAAAACAAAAAAAAAAACAAAAAAAAATTTCAAAAATTACTTTCAAATGTAATTGCACGTAAAAAGAATGTATATCTTCAAGTAATTAGATTTCGTTCAACCGTTCATTTATTTTTTATTTTTCGTTTGTTGATTTTATTTATATGTAACATAAATTTTTTTCTACTACACTTTCTTATCAATCTTGTGTTCCGTAAAATAAAATGTATATTTATAAGTGTATAAACACACACATTTATGTAAGAGTAAGAAAAGAAAACGACAAAATATAGGAAAAAAGAGATCCTTGACAGATATTATATGTATTTATATAACCTATATAGGAGGTATATAGGAGGTATACATAGTTTTTTTTTTTTCCAAAGAAAAACACGTGAATCACGTTTCATTTCATGTAATTACTTTGAATTGTAGACAAAATTACGTGCAAAAAGACAAATAAAATAGAACATATATTGTTTATATATGCGTATCAAATATATATATATATATATACATGAAGATGTACTGATGTGTACTTACATGGTATATATATATATATATATGAATCGAGTATACAAAATATCGAATAGAAGAAAATGGTATCACACAATATATTATTATGTAGACGTATATCTTAAAAGTAGGATCAGTCAAAATTTGTTTCTTATAAAAATATGTATACACATTTATGTAATATGTGTGTATAATAAATATTATAAGTACGCCGTTACAATAGTGTAGGTGAGCTTTATCACATATATACAATATATATATATTTATTTATATACAATTACGTCATATAAGTACTGATATATAAATATAAACGCAGTTAAGTATATATACAATATATATATATATATTGTGTGTAACACCCCAGTTATATCAATAATTCATGTTAATGGTTGTGAAAATAGTAAAATGGGGATGACGGCTTAAATGTTTTTCAAAATATAAATATACTATTATATATTATTTATATAAGTGTGTGTGTGCAAGTTTGCATTCATTGCGGAAAAACAGTTCCATAATAAAAGATTTGAACACATATTTTATGAAGAGCCGCCACCACATTTTTTTATTATTATAATAATGCATAATATTTTCTGTAATATATTAATATTCACTCTATATCTTCTATCTTCATATTTCAATTAATGATCCTATATTTTCTATCCGTAGTATCAACAATATGAACAACATATAGAGTGTGTGCATACGCAGGATATTATCGTATATACATTTATATTTATATATAATAATATTAATAATAATAATAATGATGATGATGAGTAGGAGGATAATGATGATGATGATGATGATGGTGTTATATGAAATATGAAAAGGAAATTTTATGTATTGTGAAAAAAAATCTATAGAAAGTTCAATTGTCGTCATTATTTAACAAAAAAAAAAAAAAGAAATAAAAAAAAATGTAAAAAATAAACCCACTGAATAAAAAGGATTTTTCAACATACATCAGATATACAAAACATATATAATATTGTACTCGTCTCATATATTGTATATATAAACATAAATAAATGAGAGTATTATAAAGATTACCTTCTTAAGCCTGTGTAAACAATATTGGATTTTTTTTTTTTTTTTAATATATGTTATATATTTATTCATATATGGTTTCGTTGATATCGTTATTTTATCTAGAAAATAGAATGTTTTTGATGTGTGAACAATGAAAACGTAAATTTAAGTGTTTGTTAAAGCTTCGTGGTTTGATGAGGAGTACTATTTCATTTTTATTTTTTTCATTTTCTTGATTTGAGATAATAAATAATCTATTCTACATTATACTAAAGCAGTACAAGGTATATATGGTATATATTGTATATTACAATATTCGGATGTTGAATATAAATTTATGATATATTCAAAAGAATTTTTCGAAAAACTGATCTTTGTCAGATTTTTTTCCCACAAAACCAAACAAAGAAAATAATTGACTGACTATATATATACAATATTCACATAACACACACACATATATATATATATATAACGAGTATTGAAGTGTGGAATTTATTGTTATTCCTTCGTCATATATATTTATAGGTAATAAGTGTATATAATAAATACAATCATTTTAAAGTTAATCGATTGTACATATAATGGATATAATTTATAAGAGTAAAATAATTTGAATATAATATCTGGGAAATATTTTATTAAATTTACATGAAGCATAAAAATTTTATATATATATATACGTCGTATTATACTTATAACCCTATACGTATTAAATAAATAGGTATTGATTTTTCATAGTATATTTGTCATAAAATATAAACGTGTATGATTATTATATAGATTGAAATATTTTTTACTATTTGACTATAACTATGGTATATATATATAAATTTTAGTTTGCATATTTTTTGTTCTGTTTACTTTAATATGGATATAGTTCGATGAATTTGTAAAACTCATATGAAGGTTGACAGACTTTTCAACTGGAATACCATATATATAATATGGTATTTATATAACATATATATGAAATTTAGATATTGTATGGATGTAAATTCAACACGAATATCATGTTTAATGGTTTATAAAAATTCAAATATATGTACCATATACACACACACACACACACACGCATATATAGATACATATATATATATATATCGTTGATTTTCTTCTGTTTTATGTTACATCATGTGTGAATTTCCATGCAATGAAGTTTTGCGTTTCATTAACAAAATTATTTTTATATATAATCATATATGCATATTTTGTATTATAATACAAATATATATATATATATATATTGCGGTGGTGGTTATAGGCATCGTTTTCCTTTTATTTGGTCGATATAGGAAAAAAAAAATATGCGAACGTTTTTTTTGCTGATAATTTCAAGCATATACATATTACTTTATATTTTAAATAGAATTTCTAAAGGTATAATATAAAGACATGTATACAATTTTAGACTTTTAAATTAGAATTCCTGTATGTATGTATGAAATTATAGAGCGGACACCTCATTAATTTTGAAAATTTGTGTAAATTGTAATAAAATGTTATATGAACAATATACATAATAATAAATTCAAAATTTTCGTATAAGTTTTGATGATAATTTACGATTTTATTTGAGATAAATTATCCAATTACTGATAATTTCTAGTTTTTGTGAAGATATTTTTACATGCAACATAATATTTAATGCAGTAGCTTAAAGTATACTAAAATTTTAGATTATTTATTTACCAAATGATTCGGTCATTCTATATTATGAAATACAAAAGATGACTGAGGAATGACTGATGTTCGTACACCGATTTATTATACGTAAATCAGATTGAAGTTTTTATGAATAATTTCGGATATTGCTACATGCTACGTAATATATTGAAATAACAAAATTAATTAGTTTCCTCGACAGTTCGTCTAAATATTCTGAACTGATTATTGTGAATATTTCTTATATCAAAAGAAAATGATCTGCGCTTGCAATTTAGTAAATAATTCAAATCACTTATTTATTTATTTTTATCAAATTATGTAATAGTATAGATTAAAATATTTTTTCAAGTGCGACGGAATTGATTCTTTGAAAAAAAAAAAAAATACACAAACCATTTCATTTAAAATAATGAACCGACGAGCGCTTTGCCGCATACAAAGGGTATTTATATCCTATATAATTTACATTTTATATTATATGTTTGATTGATAAAAAACCAAATGTTTAATGTGAATATAAAAATGTGGAAAATAATGAAAAATAATTTCATTTATATAATAAAAAGAAAGAAAAAAAACTCACCATTTAATTTCATATTCCATTGCAATTTACACCCACCGCATTCATTATATTATATATATATATATTTTGTACACGACAATGACGGTGGCCAACTCCCTTCAAATTAATGTATATATATATTAAATAATAATATATATATATAAAACCTAAGAAAAAATAAAATTACGGGAAATTATTAAAAAAAAATATATTGTAATATATATAAAAAAAAAATAAAAGGTAACGCAATTCGAAATAAATAATGATTTTCTAAAAATTAGCACTGTAAATACAAAACAAAACACCACACAAAATATATAAACCAGAGTACGTATACCATTGAATATATATATATATAGAGTTCATATACTCGTATATAATTTAGTACAATATATATATATGATTCACATTTCCTTTTCATTTTCCAAAGTATAATTAAATACCCAATTAACAAACCAAATTGCCAGGATTATTAGACACTCCCTTAGGGACCATCATGAGCCTATTATTATTATATCGTATTTTTATTTTTCTATACAATAACCAGTATTTTTTTTGTAATACTTTTCATATATATTATTACATAAATATAGATATAGCAACAACCCCTTGTCATAGAGAAACTGTTATTATTATATTATATTAGACGTCGTATATATATATTGTATATGACAAAAAATGATATATGGATTTAATGGTTATCGAATATTTTTTTTCTTTGTACAATATAATATATATGAATACATGTTTACCTTCAATACAAGAAACACGAACCCAACGCGTATTTATAAATAACATAATTAATTATTTTTTTTTTTTGTAAAATATGTGTGTGTTATCTTAAATAAAAAAAAAATATGTAGATCAGAACATATTACAAATGATAATTAGTTAGGGTGTTTTTCTTTATATACAATATAACAAATTGTATTTGTTGTTTCCTATTACAGATATATAGTAAGTGTAACTCTATGCATATGGGTTTTAATGTTTTTCAATAAAAAATAAAATATTGGGACGGTAAATTACAAAAACATTCATCTCCTTAACCTGTGACAATGTAATTACAAATTTAACAATTCAATAATAAGCCATCAATATGTATTTTATTCGAATTTAAAATAGTTTTGTCAAGCTTAAAATCACACCCTCTATAAAAATGTTCATAACAAAAATTACCTGTCTCAACTTATGCTTAATTTTTTCTTGAATAATTTAATAAAATATTAAATAATTAAAACATAAATATATGTCTCTGTATATTTACCTCTCATATATATGGTATACTACATCTATATATTATATAATTTAAAAATTAAATAAATATTATACCGAGAAAAACCATCATCAAATTCATTATAATGCATACTTAACATTCTATGGTATATATAATAATATAATTCATAACGTAGTTAAGAGAGCTAGACAAATATAAAAACTTTCAAGTTGAATTTTAATTGGATTATATTATTTTATTGAATCTTTTATTTATATTTTCAAATAATAATAATTTCACTTAACTTTTTTAATTGGACTAGTGGCCTCTTCTACTCATACGATTTTTTATATATCAAATTTTGTACAAAAATTTAATCTTTTCATATTATATTACCCCACCGAAAATCGGAATGGTGTTTAATTAATTTATTTTGGCAACTCAGTTGGGAAAATTAATTTTTTTTATATAATATCATTTAATTCCAATCCTTATAATATATAATAATTTACTTTCATTATTAATTTTAATTATACTATACTATTAATTATACAAGATATTAAAAAGTTTGCATATCAGGTTTGACCAAAAATTAATCTCAAATAATATCACGGAATGAAATAGATAAATTCAGCATTTCTATATATTTCTACAAATTTGTCAATTTTTACACCATCTACATATGTACACGTGTTTTGTAAATGTTTTATATAATAAACTGATAAAAACATGCTTTTACATTAACACATAAAATTCATTGAAAATATTCATTCAAGTGAAACCATTAAAATAAATAAAAATGTGTTTTATGATATGATATTTGAGCAAATGCAAAAAAAAAAAAAATGTATTAAATAAATAATGAAAATATTTTATTTTCATTGCTTATAAATGTGAGTTTATGTCATTTTGTATAAATATATATTTTTTTTTCATCCAAAAAGGGTTGTCCACGTAAACAGTATAATTTTCAATAACTATAAATAAATTAATTATTTTCTGCAATTGGATATGCTGGTATTGAATATTTTATAATCCTAAAATGAACTTAAAAAACGAAGATAATCGATTTTTTGTATAGCTGTTTTTTAACTTAAACAAAACAACGTTTAATTCTGTGATTTTATTTCAACAACATGTTTCTATATTCGTGACACCATACGACACTACAAAAAAAATGTCTTTTTGAAAAACCCTACATTTGTTTGTGTGTGTGTGTATCATCCATATGAAAACGTAACAAAAACATAAATTTCGATGTACTTATAAACACACACACATAAACAAATATATACCATATATCGGATGAATAAAAAAAAATATCTAAATATTATATTAGAGAATATAAAAAAAAATTACTGAATGCATATATAAATCAACATAAATATTCCAGATTTCCATTATATCAGATTATGTACAAATATACATAAAATTTATATATTATTATTATTATTATTATTATTATTATTATTATTATTATTATATATATAAAGTAAATGCTATACACATATAGCATATATAGAAAATATTTTACATATATACGTTTACAACATTCAAGTGTACCACCACCCGGCATATATGTATAGACACACAAATATATTGGTGTGTAATGCCTTATATTAAGATATGTTATAATATTATATTTGTACATAAAACTGAAATATTTTTCCCATATACACACAGTCGGAAAAGCAACAACAACAAAAACGAATAATTTCGAATTTATACTTATACAGAGAGTGTATATATATATAATATATTCTTGAGTTCAAATCACTTGAAGGCTTTTTGAATGAACATTTGATGTACATAAGTGTTGTAGTAGATGTTATGTTGTAACATAATGATTCCGAAATATGTTCTTCGATATAATCCTAAGGGCAAGGTTTTTTTTTTTTTGTCATGTTATTTCTGTTTCTTTATATATTGTATATGCACATATGTATATGCTGTCTTTATACTCTTTTCCAGAACATACCACCATGTCATGTATAATATTTATGTAAACTAAATTGTATGTAATATATATAAACATAAAATACATTTTAGTATGTAATCGTATATAATCATTCATACATATATTATAAATAAATATACAAATCTAATGCTAAGAAATTGAAATTCTAGATTATAGAAAAATTTGGAATGTATTAAAATATGGATTTAATATATCGGCATTTAATATATATGAATAAAAATAATAATGTGTATGAC
Source organism: Bibio marci (assembly GCA_910594885.2). Taxonomy (NCBI): domain Eukaryota; kingdom Metazoa; phylum Arthropoda; class Insecta; order Diptera; family Bibionidae; genus Bibio; species Bibio marci. The sequence goes on along the minus strand of OU343118.1, from coordinate 21,663,985 downwards.
ATTTAGATATATACTTTATGGTATATAAATATGTACAATACCATTATTTAAAATAAGGTTTAGCATATGTCCTATATAGACACAATGTAATTGCAAATATAAATATGTGTGTATTATTATCAAAATAAATATAAACAAAATATTTTAGTAGTAACGAAAATAATATTGAAAAAAAATAAGTGTTTATAAAAGAATTGATTAATATATAATTCTTACGTATAGCTTAATTAGAGCTAATGTGGCACTCTCAATATAATCCAAGAAATATATTATAAAAAATGGTATTTATGATCGTTTACAATCAAAGAAAGGGTGACGGTGAATGCAAGACGATCTAAACGGTGGACAGACCGATCATTTAAAAATCAACTGTAAAAGCAATATACGCAGAAACAAGGATTTGCTGTGTATTTTATGGCACTCAATATATAGTTAAATTATAAACTGATTGTATATATAAATATGCAGGTATCCAAAAACATTTTATATTATTTGCAAACGGAGTTAAAATATATATATAGAGTTTTATAAATGATAAAATAATAATATCTTTTCTTTCATTAGAAAATAAAATGAAGAAAACTTTTAGCTTATTTTTTTTTTTCCAACAACATTCTCTGTTTATTGTATCTGTACGTCGACGAGCATTTATAAGATTCAAAAGAAATGTGATTTAATGAAAACTTTAAAAATTTTTTTGTTAACAAAACAAAAAAAGAATTGAATGAAAATGAAAATGAAAAAGAAAATTATTTGAATAGAAAATACATCAAAAGATGAAAAAATCATTAGTAAAATAAAAATGAATTTTTTTTTTTTAAATATTTTACCCAAGAAAAATATAATTCAAATAAATTGAAAATAAATACATTATAAATTTGTAAAATTTATCAACAACAAAATGATTTGAAATATTTATTATGAAATATATATTTTGGATTTATTATTATAAACTATATAAATTGATCATCAATTAAATATAAACACCAAACTTAATAGATAAGTGGTTTCACAATTTTTTTATTAAAATTATATTTTATGAAATATTCCATATACATTTAAAAACTGTGTACTACACACACACCAATACCGAAACTAAAAAAAATAATAATAAATCAATTTTTCTTTCTACAATAATAAAAATAACAATGCAAACGTCGTGTGCGTTTATCAATAATAGTTATAAAAACATAAAATTTACCAAAACAATATTATTTATTAAGATATCAAATTAAAAACAATAACAAAATAAAATATGTTTATATATCCATAAATAAATTTAATATTTCTATTAGTTTAGAGTGCGGCAGAAAATGTTCCATAAAAATAATAAAATATATAATGTATTATAAATTATATGATATAAGAGAAAATTTTGAATGGAAAAACTTAATATTATTATAGAAAAATTTCGTTTTTAATCCACATAAAAATAATATTATAATATAATGTATAGGTAAAATATAAACAAATATTGTATACATAATAATAATAATAATAATAATAATAATAATTATAATAATAATAATAATAATAATAATATAAAGATATGCATGTTTATACATAACTAATTTAATATGCTAATCTGTTACACATTTTCCTTTCACAGAAAATTAGAAAATGATACCTATTCGAAATATTTACTTTATATTTGCACGCAATAATGATATTGCATATATAAATATATAATATTTATATATTTACGCCTATATACATTATATGATAATAATATTAGTCTATATAGTTATATAACTTTGTACGTAATACGTAGTATGTTCAATAAGTATTAAGTCTACTCTTTTATAGAAATTACAATGAAATTAGACTAAATTATTAATTATAAAAAAAACAATTTTCCGCAAAAAACCGACTATAATGAATTTGCATTTTGTTAAAGATTTTACACATTTTTTATCAATCGTAAATTCACATTTATACCTAAAACAACAGTGGTGTTAAACACATCTATTTATCCATTTACACTTCTCTGCACAGTGAAGTTAAACATTTTTAAATTCATAGTGTTTTGTACGTTATACCTTTTTATACATCAATTTATTGAAACTCATATATTTATTGTATGGATATGTTATATAATTGTATTATATCATTACGACAAATAATATTAAAAAAAAACACTATTAACTAATGCATATTTATATTGCACAAATACAACATTAATATAAGCAAATTTGTAACTTCAATTAAAAATTTAAAAATATAAATATTTATATATTAATAACAAGAAGTTTTTTTTTTCAGTGAATATTAAGTAATTATATAATTTTATAAAATAAATAAATTATTTATATTTTATGTTTTATATAAATTTATACTTTTATGTACAATAGAAAATTGAATAAAACGATGAAATAAAATGTCATTTATTTTATATTGTAATTTTATATTAAAAGCGCACATAGAACAGAAGAAAAAAAAAAAATGTAAAGTAAAAATAATAAAGTTTCATTACCAATTAAAACCTCTTTTTTTTTATTTTTCCATATGAAATTTTATGAAAAGTTCATTTAAAAACTTTTAATTTCTAATTGTTAGACTTTTAATTGATATATAAAGTGTCCATAGTTTGTCGTCAAACTTTATAATTGATTTGATATTTACTAAATTATAAATTTTTTGATGTTGACAGGATGTCTTAGGTGAGTTGATGATGAATCTTTCAATCAGATAACATATTTTGTTGGAACACCAAGTGTCTGACATACTATCCATTTACTGTTTTTGTTTCTAAAGCGCTATAGCCTTAAATTACCGATAAATTCGAAATTAACAAATATACAGGAAAGTCAGATTATGTACAATTAACTTGTGTAAAAAACAGACTTACTATAATAAAAAAAAAAAGATGGAAAAATGTACAATCTTACTGGGCACACCTTGTAGCAATAAAATATGTGCATATAATAAATAAATTAAAATAATTTTGTATATACATTTATAGTATACAATATATAAAATTTATAAAATATATACACAAACTAATTATAAAGAAATATTTTATATATTATATTGCACAATAATAAGAAAATGTAATTTCTCATAACGAGAAAAATTGAAAGAATAAATTTTAAATTGACCAATTTTATTTATATCAACTATATTTGAACTACGCTATCATTATAATGGCAACTGATGGTATTTATACAAATATATATATTTTATTATTATATATATTCTTATATACTTTATATAATCTTACATTCAAATTAAATATTCTTCTTAAAACATATGTAATTCGATATTCCATATATATATATTGCATATTATATATCTTATACATTTAACACACATACAATATATATATAAAGTTGTGCAAAAGAAATGTTAACCATAAAGAGAAAAGTGTCACATTTCGTTATGTCGTTGTCGCGTTATTGTAGCAATAATATCATTGTGTCGTTGTTCCGCCATATATTCATATAGTATAGTATAGTATTCACATATAATGTATATAATAACCATTTCCATTTTGAAACATTTTAAGTAAATTATTACCAAATAATTACACAATAAATCTTCTTATCTCTGGTTTCCGCATTAAAACTTGCACTTAAAGCAATAAATTTACTCTATTTTCTACAGTTCTATACTTCGAATTATTACTTTGATATGTATTTATATATACATTAATTTAATATAAGTGTATATATATATAAATTAAATATATATTGTATATCTATCTTTACATATACCATATATATATATATATATATCATTTGTACATACCATATATATATAATATACATAAAACAGACTAATATATAACAGTTTGTATATATGTATAACTATATATAAGAACTAACTATATATTATTATATTATATTTGTAATATTATATAAGTATGTATATTTATATATTATTTAATTGACGATTCAAATTACACAGGTAAATTTTATATATATATATATATATATATATACAGATAGGTACAGTATACCATACCTTTCAAATATACCTCTATTAAGAAAGATATATATATATATACATGAAATATTGTACAATATAAAATAGAAATAGAAACCAAATGTCTTAATACATTTTATTCTTATCAGCATGAATCGGCAGATAGACGTATATTATATATTGTAATGTTTATATATATATGTAAGTATACGTGGGTTTTTGTATATATTTATATAAATGAAGGTATGTATATGTATTATTTATATGCTTAAGGTTATATATATAAATATATGAAAGTAAACATATATATATATATATATATATATATATATATATATATAAATAAGTGAATGTAGAAGAGTAAGCATAAGGGCACACAAAAGGGAGGTTGTTTTACTTAATAGAGCTTCAGTTTTTGGGTGTTTATTGTTTAAGCCCATTAATCATGTCTGAGGGTTTTATGATTGATAGCAGTTTTTAGCTATAGTAATGACTGTGAACAAAAAGTTCTAGAGTATATATATATATTGTGTATATTATTGTGTACATGTATATATGAACGACGAACATATATAAATGTATTTATGAACATATATCTTTGCCATTTCAGTAAGAAAAATTAAATAAATATATATATGGTATATAAAGGTATTGTATACATTAATGACAACATTTATATTATATATATAATATATTGTAATTGTGTATTATATATTATATACTATTTCATGTATATATAATATATAATATATATAGAGTGAGAGAAAATGAATCCATTAATCCGTTAATAAAGATAAGCGCAACAGTTTATTATTATATATAGAACAAAATAATAGTAAATTTAATAATATTAATATATTAATTAAATATAGGTACAATTATTGAACAATCGGCAAAAAAATTTTTTTGATAAAATTATATTGAGCATGTGAGCATAATATTTGATGCCGATCACAACAGAATTTCCAAAATATTTTAGAATTAATTATCATAAAACACAACACAACAAGACTTTCCTCAATTATGTTTAGTAAATTTATAAATATTTTCACTATTTTCATACATAAAATACATATATTTTATCGTTATTATTTTAAAATATCGATAATATTATATATGCAATGCGAGTAAATTATACATATATACACATTAATGGATTAAAAAAAAAAAAAGTCAGATATAAATAATGATAACAAATTAATCAACAAAACTATAGAAAAATTATTTCTTAATCCTAATAATATATAATCAACTTTGCATTGCTTCAGTGAAGCATGAGAATTTTTTCCTATATATTTTGTATAATATTGCTTGGCTTTTTTTTCTATACTCTGTTTCTTTACTTATTTTATATTTTCAGATTCAAGATACTTATTTTTTATATTACATATATTATATATACACACACACACACACACATATATATATATATAGATGTAGTTATAAATAAATATATATATATATATATAATATTTTATACCAGATATATCACAAACTTTTCGAATAGAAATTCATATCACGCAGAGAACACTTTATATCTTTATGGTATCAATTTAGTTTAGTAGAAATTCGTGTAAAATATTATTTACATTGCTCTTGATATATAATATATGTATATAATATAACTACATACATTATATACATATATATATTATATAGCTTCATGTAAGAAGATATATAATATGTACAAATGCCTTAGAGAAATGTAGTAATGTCCAAATAGAATTTCAAATAATGTATACATACCAATCTTACATAACATATATATATATATATAAATAAAATTTATTTATTTTTTTACATATACATAACACACACACACACATATATATATATATCTTAAAGTATACATTTAAATAAATGACATATTCTAACAATAAAATGTAAAGTAACTCAATAAAATTATATTGAAATATCAATATCAATATTGTATAATATAAAAATATTACAAAATAATATTGTGTTTCACACATATACCAATTTAAAAAATATATATATTTTTACTTATAAAATTTATATATTTTGCGTATATTATTTTAAATATAAATTATTTTGTAATTCGCAGTGTTTAACACGTTTAAACTATATATATATTTATAAAAGAAAATTGCGGGTTTCTGTTGGAAAAATTATTAATTTCTTAAATTTATCTTAATAGATAATTTATTTTCTTATTATAAATACCACATAGATAAATACATTTATAATTATCTATATCTATAGATCTTATTTTAATTTTGAATAAATTAAAGTACGGACCGGGTACGCGTATGTCCGTACAATTAGCCAAGTAATTATAATATAATATTAAAATACTGCATTGTACGCTTTAACGTAAGAATAAATTTTGTGTATCACTAAATGATTAAATTGAATGCATATTATTATATTATATAAAATTATAGATTAGAAAAAATGTAATATTAATGGATATTAATATATATACCAAAGAAATTTAATGTATATATGGGAAATAAATAAAATGTGTTATAGCACAAAATAGTAAAACAACAATTTGCATCCCTATGCTATTTATGATGTATGTGTGGATATATACTCGTATATATGTATAAATCAAATATATCATATGAATGTTTGCTTTTTTTTTTATATAGTTTTCACATATATCGCTTTGAGTGTGCCAAAAACTACACAAATTATCTTGATTTTTTATGGTTTTTATTTTTTATTTAATTTCCAAATTGCATATATACAACTCGTATCCGAAAATATATGTGCTAATATATGTTTTACTTGTCCAATAATCCTGCATTTATATATATAAATGAAAAGTAAAATATATAATAAAAATTATACAGAATCGTATATGAATTTATTCATTTAAAATTAGAATAAATGTTTCCCTTACATACATAAACATATTTATAGAAATGAATTATATTTATACAATATTATATAAATATATATATAAACTTGACATTATGTAATATGAAAAAAAAAAATAAAAAAATACCCCTTAACAAAAACAGATAATTTAATGAGATATTTTTTATATAAATATATAAATTTAATATTTTAAAAAAATAAATAAAAACCAAAATAATATAACAGAAAAATATTTACCAGATCCCAATGCATATATTATTTTATTATATATATATGGAAAAAAATATTTGTTCATAAATTTTTCATTAAAATATGCCCTATTTATAAAATAATAATAATAATATTTGAATATAATATTTTATATTATATATATATCTACGTTTAACATTGCTTTACATATATATATATATATATAAATGTGTAATATGCATATGTACGAGTTTATGTATGTAAAGTCTATGTATGTATATAAAAAAAAAAAAAATATTTTTAATGTTGGTACTATTTGTAGATTTATACAGTCATCCAGCATCCGCAAAGTACAAGGATATTTATGTATATATATATATATATATATAAGTATATGTATAAATGTATGTTTATTGTATATGATGAGATGAGGGCATAAGGAGCAAAAAAGAAATATTTTACATTTTACGAAAATTGATAATACTCTTGAGAATTAAACTCATCTATATATAAAAATTTATATTAAATTGTATATATAAGTACGTACACATACATACACATGTACTACAATTCAACTGAATACGAATATCGTACAATATACAATATATATATTTAAACTTATGAGCAATAAATGTATATGTGGGGAATATAATTTATTTTAATATTTACCAAAGTAATAAAAATATTTATCTAACAAATAGCATCCATATATAATATTTTAGATATGTGTGTATTTATTTAAGTATACATGTAAGTATAAATAAATAGGTACCAATAAAATTATTAATATAAATTTTATACATTTTTTTTTTCGATGTTTACATCCCTTGTACATACCGCCGATTCAAAATATCAATTCACTTTCACATTAAAAATATTTTACAAATTAATTATATAATCATTAATATTCCAAACATATGGATTCACATAATGTCATATATATAGCAATTGCATACAAAATTGAATAGTTTAATTTTCAATTTAACCTAACATAAATAATTACAATAATTATAAACAGTCTGAAAATAGAAAAAGAAAAAAAAAACAAGATAATACATGCACTTCGTCATGCAATATATATTTATATCAACAATGAGAAAAAATGTGCAACAAAAGAAAACAATTTTTAAATAAATGTACATAGACTTTTGTTCTCCATGGCAATTATTAAACCAAGTATACCTCTACCTATATATATATATGGTATAAGTTATGTAAATTATAGAAATAAAAACAAGAAATGAAAATTATTTAAGTATAAAATTAAAATAAGAATAAATAATGAGAAAACTTGTCTGTAGTTCACAGGATTAATATCAAAAATTAAATTTTTTTTTTAAACTTACACCATTTTTGTATTATATAATTTTCTTTTTTAATTTAAAGTATACTAGTACTCTGTTATTTTATACACTACATAAATATTGTTTACAGTAAAATCATCGAATTGAACGTTAGCTTTAGTGTAAATCAATTTTTAAATTGGGCCACCACAGTAACAAAATGTATACATATTTCTATAATATATAGAATTAATACAGGGTGCTTTATTAAGTGTGTTGAAACTTTCAATTGAATAAAACATAAACATATAATATTTTTTTTTTGGGTTTTCAGTTGGCTTTAACAAATCCTCATGGAACGTTAAAACACTTCTTACAATGTTTGCAAAATTGTTAAATTTTATTATCTCTGATTAAATAATAAATTCAATAAACAAAATAGCCGCATATGCGACATATTGCAAGTTTTAAATAATCATAAAACGGGCGGGCAGCAGCACCCTCTCAACATAATTATCATTTCAAATGTTCATACTATAAAATATCTTATTGCTATCAGTTGTGCACTTAATTTTGAACATGTGACTGTATAGAGAGGATTGTTAAAAGAAATTATACAATAAATATATTATATTTTTATAGTCAACATTGCTTATCCATAGACGTGTTAACGTGTATAGAGCTATGAAGCTATGATCAAACAAACACTGGGTATATAATATTTTTATAACAATTTTGTTTAGTAGATGCGGGGTGCCGTTGTAATTTAAAGCCTCAAGCAATTGTAAACGACCACTTATTGACACAAGGTAAGGTTATTTTTTTTTTTTTTTTTTGTTATATTATTATTGTATTTTATTTGAAAAGTTGAATGAAGTAAAAAAAAACATCTTTTTCTAAATTAGATAAAAATAAAAAAGAAAATACCTCAAGGCACAAACAAGAAGAGGTATACCCATATTAGTATTATTATATATAATTTATTTAAATATAGAAACAATATATATATAGCAGTTATATATATATATATAATACGGTTATATAATGTATATTAATGAAATTTATTATTAATCTAATTTAAGAGTGTTTTGGAGGCAAAAACATTACTAAATATTGTTTTATCAATGCACTACCTATTTAACAAAATTTAAAAATAAAGAGGGTGTTTTTCACATCACATTATTCATCAACAATAATTAGTGTTATTTAATAATAATAATAATAATAATACACTATAAAAATTTTAGTAAGTAATTGCCAATATTACAGTTTCAACCATTGTACACATATTAATTCAACTTTAATATTATCTTTTATATAAAGTAATATAAATTATACATATATACACAACCCTTAAATACATATAGTTTATTTAATTACACAATATATAAACATATATATATATATATATTGTATACATCTAATAAAATAGATATATAAAGTAATAAGTGTCACATAAAATATATAATATATAATATATATATATGTAAAAGAAGAACTCAATAATAAATTTTATGAAAGAGAGCAATAATCAAGGATTGAGTTAATTAAAAATTTCTTATCTCAATATACCAAACCACCACAAAATCTAATTTAACCATAATGTATATATAAAATAGAAGTGTATAGCATTAGCTTTAGAGTATAGACAGTCATATCTCTATATATATATATATAGACTTTTATATTTTGTATATAAATACGATTATATAATAGTTAAACCTTGTTATATCATATTATTATATTACATTATATTGTATATATATATATATACAAGTTATATGTTGTTATATAGAGGTGTATATGAATACTACTGTTATTATGTTATACTATGTATATAATATATAGATAGTTAGAGTATATATATATATATATAGGTGTACCTTATTGTTATGTACAATATTTTGAAAATAAACTAAAGACAATAAAAATAGATTCCATTACATTTCAATTCATGAGACAAAATTACATTCCAAAAAAACCGACCTTCTTGTATGACTACATATATGCGGCAAAATAAACAGTATAACGTAAAAAAATATATATATTAATAGAGAATACTTCCATATATTTTATACGTTTTTACGTTACGTCAGTGTACTTTAGATAACCAAAAATTTATACATATATATACAATACATTATTGAAATAGTACAAGTATTATATAGTTATTTGGAAAATTGTTTAATATCATAAAAGAAAATGGTACATATATATATATATAAATAGTCTGGTCTTACTGAAAATATAACTACAAACAAAATATACATATATTTTACGAAGACGATATTATATGTTTTTTTTTTTTTTTATCTATATATATTTCTTATTTAGCCTCTTATTTAATAATAAAATTGATGAGATTGTTAAGAAAAACCATTTTGGATCTGTATAGTATTATATAAATATTTGTGCATTATACCAAATTATATACAGATATATATATATATATATATATAATTTTTGGTTTATCTTAACAACCATTAAGAATTTACAATTTTTTACGTATCTATTTTATTTTAGTTTTGTTCAAAAGAATAATGAAAATAATGGTAACACAAAACTATATATAAAAAATAATGAATATAATAATAAAACAATAAAAATGTAATTTTAAATTCCAGGTGCATATATACAATTATATATATAGATAAAATAAAAGTTATACATTATATTGTTAGAAATATGTTTAAAATAATTCTGGAAAATGTATCTTTTGGCTCAATTTCAATTCACTTTTCTTTATTTACATTTATTTTTCTATTTTTTTTATCTTCAGATTTCTAGTAAAACAATTTTTGGTGCCAAAAATAGCAAATTATCTTACCCATTTTATAATATACAATATAATTCAAAATAACTGATCGCTTTATTATATTTAATATTTTAACGAATTGACACGGCGGATCATGAAGTCAGTTCAATAAATTTTCTGTACATTCACAAAAATGAAAATTTATTGTTTTATTTATTTAAATAAACGCAAAGTTTTTTTTTTTTGTTTATGAAATATTATGGAAACTATTTATGTTTTGTATTATAGTTTTCAATTTTTTAAATTAACTGCTGTAAATGAAATTTAATTTAAAGTCATCTAACTGTAAAACTTTTGTACTTTTATATACATGTATTGTATAATTCATTAAATTTTGACCCCTCCACAAATGGACCCATAAATAGTATGAACAAAGTGATTGCATAAAACCCGGCGGCTAAGCACCGAGGAAAATCTTTATAAAAAAAAATCTTACATCATATAATATTTAAGTGTAACATTAAACAGACGAATATACCATATATATATTATAAATTATAAAGATGTACAATATATATCATTAAGTTTTTAGTTGTTTATATTTAAGTGAAAATAAAAATAGTGTATATTTCTTTGAAACGTTAGACCATCAAAGGTAAAAGAAGTGTCACAAACATTTTTCTTTATGTATCCCATACACTATATATATATATATATAATGTTAACTTTATAAAATATTAAATTGGAAACCTTAATAAAATTCAATATAGTTGAAAATTTGAAATACAACATTTTTATTGAATCAATTTATTAGTGTACAAAAAAACGTATAAATATTTTATGTCATATATACGTCTATTACATACCTTATAATATAGCTATATACATATATATATAAATATATGTATATTATGTAATGTATGATATGAAAAAGTGATATATTCTTCAGAAATATGAAGCACACCTCGTATATACATAAATAACTATATATATATGTATATGGTACAACCATAAACGAAAAACATATATAGATAAATATTTTCAAACAAACATTCTTATACGTATATGTTAGATTATAGGCGATGCTTAATCAAAAATAATTCCAGTTAAATCATATTTTGTATTTTTAAATATATTTGATTTTCAATCAAAGAGAAATGTTTGTCCATATATATATTTCGTCTATGATACAACAATATATGGTATATATTTATGTTTTTGTATAAAATAAAATAAAATATATAATATATAATTTTAAATATAATGTATAAAAATGCATGAATAATGTGTACAAACATATGAAGAAAAAAAAATATATATATAAATATTTAGATATAACTGTGGAGAAATTTTCCACCTACTTTTTTTTTGTCTTTCCTTAGAAGGATGTTGTAAACGTACATAATAATATAAGATATGAAATATGTATCGAAAAGACATTTTTTTTCATTTCACAAATACAATAAATTTTCATATATTCTCAAAGGAAGGTAAAATTCAAATGTTTTTCATTTTTTCTAGATATCTTTCTTGAATGAATGAATGAATGAATGAATACCGATAAGGTATAATATCCCTTATACATATATGTATGCATTTATATAAATATAGATATATATATATATACATTTGTTTAATAAATATAAGCATACAGCATACATACATTTAACTATTTACATATCATATGTGATCAGATAAGACTTTATGTATTTGTATAAAAATGTATATTTAATATTTTATAATACGCATTTTAAATGTTCATATGGAAATATTGAATACTATCGTTATATATCAATACCATTATTGTTTATCGTTTTGTTTTTTTCAAAAATTAAATTTATAACATTTTCAAAGCAATAAAAAATGAATTATTATCGATATTATTTTGTTACAGATTATTATAATAATATAGAATCCGTATGTAACTTATATTAGAAATTTGTACTATATATAGACATTACCTGTACTATACAAAGTTATACTTTACTAACTCAAACGCCATTAAATATACGGAATGATCAAAAAAAAAAACCCTCTGTTGTGTGAATTAAGCCTTCAAATTTTTATATTTTCTAATAATTTTAATCAATTAGAAAAAATTTTTAATTATATATAAATAAATACATGAACAAGGGAAAACAGAGCAGATCCATATATTCAGAACAATAATAATAATAATAAAATAAAATCGACAAATCAATTAAGAATATTATTATACTCAATGTGGAATGACATTTGCAATTTTCCGGCAAAGTATTTACTGCGTAATCGGTCAATAAAAATAAAGCTGATATAAATGTTATATATATATATGTGAAATTATATTATATACTATAGTTGTATACTAAAATGTTATATACTATATTGTAATATATAACGATTTATATCATTAATATCATTTATTTCGCATATAAATAAAACTAAATCATCACAAGTAAAACCAAAACCCAAAAATATATTGGTATATATATATTAATGTATTGTAGTATATATAATTTAAGTATATAAGCAAAATAAGGGAAAAAAAATACAAAAAGCTATGTAATTAACTTGAATTTGGTCGAGTTGTGATATGAACATACAAATGTATATTGTTTGTTGCTTATATGTATATCTGTATACGTATTATTATTAGTATACTATCTCATCTATATATTAACAACAAAAAATAAAGAAGTTATTTGCCTTACTTCTACACATTTACTTCATATATATTATATAACGTATTGTTCTATACACACGTCCATAAGAATAAAAATATATATATATATATAACTTTTGTGTATATTCATTTTTCATATTGTTTTGTACAACATACAAAATGCAGAAGTAGTAAAAACAGTTTTTCACAAAGCAAAATATTAAATATAAGAAAATTATATTTAACTATTGTATATATACGGGCAAAAACAGTAAACAATGTTTATCATCACATTAATAATTGTATTTTGTATGGATTGTATATATAATATATATATAGCTACAATATAGATACAAGATGTATTAAACAATCGTTGCTGATTCTCTTATAATTAAATTACCATAGGACATTTGTTCGATTTACGCCTCTATTTATTATAGCAGATATATTAGGTCTGACGGTGGTAAATTCATAAATTTAATACAGCCGCCATGAATCAGTTATTATATGATTATATTTCTCCGATGAATATAAATTTTAAATAATTATAAACGAAAAATTCAGCTAAAATATTTCTACGGGTGGATTGACTGTACCATTTAAAACACTCTGTATTTAATATATATATGAATGGAATTCGTTATGTTTTACATACATCATGTTCATGTAATATAATATGAAAATCTAACCATATATAAAATATATTATAATATAGCATGGAAAAAAAAAATCGCAACAACAAACCAAACCAGCCAAACAGTCAGACAATCGGCCAGCCAAGAAAATATATTTATTCTAATATTGCTAGAGTTTATTATGGCAAAAAAAAAATAAAAAATATATCATATAATTCTTACATTATCTTATATATATTAATATATATAAATTTTCACATTTGTAAATATCATGTTTTTTGTTTCACAGATTGTGTATTATTTTATAATTTTTATAGTCTAATTTTATTTATACGAATACATATACCAAACATATACATTCACCAAAACAATATTAAATTTTTCTTTATGAACATAAATATTCGTGTATAATAATAATAACATTTAACATAATTTTATATTTTAATTAAAAATGTATTTAATATTATAATTCGTGAAAATGCTTATTATTATTAATATTTAGTTAACTAAACACAAACAAATGGTGTTTAGCATTAGTTAATTATTTTAGTTATATAGTTATGCAAAACGATTTATTTAAATGTGTTTGTCGCAGAACTGTATTTTTAAAACTGGAAAAAATTCTTTGAAATTCTATGGACTCCATCCATCTACAATATATATGTTTGTGTGTTTGTGCTTTATTACCGATTATATTTTATATTTCCAAAAACATATACAACACATACATACATATATATTTATATAGTGTTGGAAAAAAAAAGTGTCAATTTATTATATGAACCCGGTATACAAAATAATAAAAAATTCAACAATGTAACAAATTATACTAAATTTTAATCTTGCAAAATAAAACCAAATTATTTTCCACCCGCTCTATAATATCTGTTTTCTACAAATTATAACATTTTATAAAATAACCCTTTTTTTTATTTATTATAAACATTCGTTATATATACAATATATAATTACATCATTTACACACGATGATGATGAGGGTGATGAAACATTTTATTTGCATTATAAAATATTCTTTATCACATAATATAAAAACACATACACACATATATATATATGTGTTGTTTATGTATAAAAAAGGAAAGGATACGTGGATAGCGGTTAAAAAAAAAAAGGGACAATTTTGCCAAAATATTAATACTTAATAATTTTATGTTTCGGTTCGTCGTACGTCGTAGGTATATATATTAAATAAAAAAAAATAAATAAAGAAATTAATTTATATATAGACTAATACTTATACAACAACACAGCGGTCCATAAATAATAATAATACAATAATATAATATTATTTTGACAGCAAAATTTTTATAACAAAATATTTCTAATATAATAACACTGTATGCGAAGGCGACTTCCGTATAAACGTGTACAATATTATAATTTATATGATATTTAATTAATTAAATTAATAATATAAAAATTATCTGATTTAATTTATTTTCGTTGTATACAGGATCACAACTATAATAGTATAAATATATTGGATTTTCAACATAAATATATATATAGGATTAAGAGATTAAATTTTATAATTAGATTAGTAAGGTTAGTTATTCTTTCTATACTTATTCTTTCTATAATTTATTTATACATATACAATTAAAAAAAAAAAAATAAAAATGGGAAAGGTTTTTACACTTAGTTGTAGTTTAACATTTATTTTATGAATTATTTGGCACTTCATACTATCACATTAAATCAACATTAGATTGAATCTTTATTTTGACATCCCGCACATTATGTACATATAAAAACACAATTATTTAAATAAAACCTTTATAATATTGAAATTTTTTCGACCGTTAATAATACATATAGACATATAATATATATAGTATTTAACAACCAATTATTTTCACTTGTGTGAGAAACATGATATCTTTTCAATTTATTTAATTGCCAATTATTAATGTATTATACAGACAAATTGAAAATATAGATAAAATAACTATAACAATAAATTGGTTTTTTTTTTTTATAGAATCTGTACATATATTTTAATTGTAATAATAATTTATTTATATTTATTTGGTGTGAAACTGAAATTAAAATATAATATTAAAATATATTGATACACATAAATATCAATATAATAAATATAATAATCGGATTTGGTATATAGAAGTTTCTTTAAACTATTTTTTAAATTATTTGTGAGCAGGTTGCGAGTTAGATAAAAAAAAAAAAAAAAAAGTCAACAACAAAATTAATCTGAATTATATTTAAATTCAATATAAAATTCAATTTAATTGGAAAAATTCACAATTCCTTTACTACAATATAATTGCTACAAAAAAAAACATTAAAACAAATTTGGTGGGGGTTCAAATACTAATATTGCAATAATTATGTTATTTTCACAATAAATATATAAACTCATAATTTAGAAATGATGATAACATTATACAATATATGAAATGTATTATAATTATCATTAAAATCTCTACATATTCTGTACGTTATATGTTCTATATTTTCTATATATACACACCTAAGCTCCATTCACACATTGTACATATTATATTATATAACACATATACAGTGAGAGATTTTCCAATAGACATTTATTAAATTTTTCATTATAATTAAACCAATATCCTTTCGCATATGTAGATTTAAAAAATGATATTCATGTTATATCATCCGTAAAAAAAGATCCTATTAAATATATATATATATATCCCTTTTATTACACTATACACGAATATCTATAGTAATAGATATGCATACAATTGGAAACATATTAAACTAAAAGGATACGCTAGCTCTGCTTATTATCAATATATATATATATATACGTACATGCTTTACATATATTGTACATATATTGTACATTATTGTTACGTTTTCAATTTCACTAATAAAGAATGTCAATTTTAATTATGAACTACTGACATGTTGTCAGGGTGATTGGATTTGTTCATTAAAATGCATTTTTTAAACATTCATATACGCTGCATATTTAAAATTATTATACAGTATAACGCACATAATTGTTATCTATAATATGTATAGATATGTATATTGTATATGCGGAGAAGCTTTTTATTAAATAATATAGATATCGATATATGTATTTTACTGTAGATACATAATAATTTCGTAAATATAGTAACCATATTTATAACATCATTATGGGTCATTAAATATATCAAAAAGTATGTTAAATGAATAAATTATTAACATACAAATGTACATATGCGTATATATAAGTTATAATAATGAAATTTACAATGGATCCCATATATACATATATTATTTTTTTTTTTTATATTCAAATTAAAAATGAAATGTTTGAATAAAACTATTTGTTAACTTTGTGAAAAATTTTCAATTTATACATATGTATCCTTCCTATACATATATATATATAAATGAGAATGAATAGTATGTTCATTTCACATGTAAACACAATTTTTGTTATACATATAATAAAAGTTATGATATTTGTTATTCGCATTAAATTTTATAAACTACATCGTTATTTTTCCAGACAAAGAGCTATATTATAATAAATGTGTATATAGAAAGTTTATTTTCATATATTGTTATAAAATTTATATATTGTATATATATATGAAAAGCTCAAACATAAAGTTTAAGTAAATTGTAACTTTTGATGAGGAAAATTCAAAAATTTATGCTATAGATGATCAGTGGCACTTTTTTTTTTGATCTCTAAAACATATTTTAGTTTATTCTTATATGGTTTATTTATTATATAGATGCAACATATTTAGTTATCCTCATGTAATATATAAAATCTATAATAATAAATAAAAATTTGAAATAGATAGTTATTTATTTACAACAAATTATATAATTGAGTGTATGTATGTGTGTTTGATTGTAATTTATGTATAAACATATGACAAACATATCACACATTTGTTGTGCTAATAATAAAGGAAAATAAATAAATAGTCCATTTAATATGCAGACAGTCAGACATGATATAAAATATACACATTTTAACATTATTAGTATATTATTCAAAATATTGTACAATCAAATTCATAAGGTTCATTTATCTTACAATCTAATGTAAATTCTATAATATGCCATTTAAATAAATGAATATGTATATATATTTTTTTTTATTAAAAAATAGGATGATCCAATTTGAAAATATCGAATTTTGCAACATTTTCATTATCTAATTTTAAAACAGTAAATAGAAATAGATCTATATATTTTTTTTTTATTCAATACAAATATATACAAATTGTTGATTGATCATAAAATTGTACAAAATTGGATAATCATAATTATAAATATATTTTTTGTAATCAATTAAACATTACATAAAATTTAGCAAAATCTAATAAAAAATCAAATAATATATCTCATATTGTAACAGCATCTATGAATACATTATATATATACAATATAAGATTGAGTTAACACCATTGAATGAATCCTTGATTAACTGGTACAAAAAAAAAAAATAGAAATAGAAATATATATTGTCTGTATATAATTGTATATGTATTCATATTATGTATTTTAAAATATGTAAATTTATATATTGAAACTCAGACTTTTTATTTTTAAATTATGTATATGAAATAAACTACATATTCTATTGCTACAATACAAAATTTTTTTTTTTCTTAAGGTTGTAGTGTAAGTGAATTTGAAAATTTATATAATCAAGGCAATTTAAAAAAAAGAAAAAAAATTATATAACCGAATAAATTGAAATTGATTTGAAACAACTCAACAAAAACGGGGAGGCGGTTGCCATAGATGGATATTATATTTTGAATCTGTTCTGTTTAAACAATTAGGAATATGCGTTAAAAATATTATCCATATTCCAGAAAATTTATAATAGATGCACAAATTTTGTTTCCATGATTGTAGTCTGCTTTCCATCAAACTGTAAGAAAAATATATTTACATTGTAATATAAATATTATTTTTCACACCGATTTCAGTCGAGTTGGTAAATTATTGTACAACTATAAATATAGGTACAGGTTTGTTAAACTTTAGAATATATAGTGGCCATACAACGAAATATTTTTAAAGACGGTACAGAATAACTCGCCAGAAAAAAAATGTCGATATTAAAATAATTACATATACTCGTATATAATAATTTTAATTAATTAGTAAATGAAACCTATTTCTTATTAAATTTTTAAAATTCCAAATTACAATTTAATATTTACATACAGTTTCAAGCATAATAATTTATTAATAAAAATTGATAAAGAATTTAAGAAATAAAATAGTGATGTTTTAAAGATATAAAAAATAATTCTACTTATAGTAAATATGCGAAACCACCATAAAAATATTACAATATGTAAATATTAAGCAATGGAATATGGAATAAGTGCATATATGCAAAAATATTTATATACGAATATGTCATATGTATAAATTGAATATGAAAGTATTTATATATAATATATATTTGGTATAAAATATGCAAGGACACTTAATTTCCTTTTTTTCTTTCTTCTTTTTCATATAATATTTATTTTTATACATTCAGTCAAATAAGTACCCGGAAATTTGAAATAAAACACAAACAACTTATCAATCATCTAAATTTATTATATCCCCTTCAAAATAGGCCCCTTCTGAGGCAATACACTTCTTCCAACGAACAATCCAATCATCGAAACACTTTTTAAAGCTATATTCCGAGATGGCCTTCAATTCTCGTTGCGAATTAGTTTTGATGTCTTCAATGCTCTCAAAACGGGTTCCACGAAGTGGTAATTTGAGTTTTGGAAACAGGAAAAAGTCACATGGTGCCATATCTGGAGAGTACGGTGGTTGTTCGATGATATTTGTTGAATTTTTGTTCAAAAACTCGTTAACAATGATCGCTTTGTGCGCTGGTGCATTATCGTGGTGCAAAATCCAACTGTTGTTCCGCCACAAATCTGGTCTTTTGCGACGAACATTCTCTCTCAAACGCTTCATAACGCCAAGATAATATTCTTTATTGACGGTTTGTCCCTCCGGTAAGAATTCCGAATGAACAACACCACGAATATCGAAGAAAACGGTCAGCATCACCTTGATTTTCGATTTGCTTTGGCGCGGTTTTTTCGGTTTCGGCTCATTTTTGGCGCGCCATTCCGATGATTGTTGACTTGTTTGCATGTCGTACTCGTAAACCCATGTCTCGTCACCAGTTATGATGCGTTCGATGAACGTTGGATCTGAATTTACGCGTTCAAGCATGTCTTCAGCCACCTTACTGCGATTCATTTTTTGAAGAAAATTCAGATCTTTTGGCACCAATCGCGCTGCGACTTTCCGCATACCCAAAACATCAACCAAAATATGACGAGCGGTCTCATGAGACATGTTCATTTCTTTGGCTATCTCTCGCAAACTATTATGACGATTTTCGAGCACCATTACCTTTATTTTGTCGACGTTTTCTTCAGTTGAAGAGGTCGAAGGCCGTCCTGAACGTGGCAAATCGTTCACTTCTTCTCGCCCCTCTTTGAACGATTTATACCAATCGTAAACTTGAGTTTTCGACATGGTTGAATCACCAAATGTTTTTTTCAACATTTCCAATGTTTTGACACAAGAAATTTCGTTTGAAACACAAAATTTCACACAAACTCTTTGATCGATATTTTTATCCATAGTAAAAATCGCAACGCACACAAAAGGTTGACTTGTTCCTAATGACGCCGTAAGCAAACTAAATCACACATAGCAATAAAAATTCACAGAATGGTGGCTGACAGTTGTGTCAACCTGAGAAAAAAATTTTTTTTAAATATTCTCAGAGAGAAAATTAAAAATGAGAATTTCCGGGTACTTATTTGGCTGAATGTATAATATGATGAAAATTTCCATACATAAATGTGGATGTTATTATTATATTTCTATATATACCAACTTTTATGCATTATAGCTAAATGGATAGAATATGTTCATGATTATGTTTGTGCGCTTATATTTTGTATATTTTAAATGCACATGGGAATATTTTCTATATATGAATTTTCAAATCTATATATATATGCGCAAAAAGATAATGTGATATATTTAATGGTGGGTGTTGCACAAAAATTATCACAACGATTATAACATCCGCCAAATGAACTATGTTATTTTTACTATATATACAAAACCAAAATACTATATTAATAAGATTTTTAAATTATATGAAACTATGTATTCCATAGAAACACCCTATATATATATATATATGTGAAGAAAGAGATATGGCTCCATTTTCTCATTTGTTTTTTTAAGCATATACATATATTGTATATATGTGTAATATACATTTAATATTGTCTGTAAGGAATAGATGAAAGTAACATTGTATGTATGTATTTTATATATACTTTTCGTATTTATATTATTTTTTGTATTATATATACCATATATATATACAAATATTTATACATAGCTTTCTTAAAACTATGTGTTGTATATGATGAAATATACAAAATAATATAAAATCTATATGAAAGTATAAGTTTATGCACGTATATTATAATAAAATCAAATTAGAAATAGTATTAAACGTTGATGAATTTATAAAACTAGATAAAATTGAAATTATTTAATAAAATTTAAATTCATACTTTATTAAGATATGAAAATATATATACACAAATTGTTAAATAAATTAATATACAAAATACGTTTGTAACTATTATATAGTAAATATAAATACCTATTGGAAAAATTGATATTTAATAGTTGTTTTTATTTATACGTTTAATATAGAATATTCTGAAAAAAAAAAAAAAAACACGGAGCCTATATATTTATTGTTCATGTTACATTTATATATGTTAATACAATTAGTTATAGAATATTATAAAATTTATTTATGTATTCATTAAAGGTTTTCTCGCATGCAAGCCCATGCGTTCGTGTACATTTATCAATCTAATTTACTACAAATTTATATAACATATGCGTTATGTTACAATGATATATAAATTATGATAATAATTTCAATTTCAAATTATATAATTAACGAATTGTGTATGGTCAATTTATTTTACATATTATACTCTCTCATAAATATATACACCAATACTTCATTATAATCATTATATAAATATACATAACTTTAAACGCACATTATTCTACATTAAATGGAATTTTCATAGTTTCATAGCCATTTGTATATTATATATACCATACAATATATGGAGGAAACTATATGTATATTAAAGCACATAATGTATATACAATATAATGTGTGTGTGTTGTGAGTGAATTAATTAACGTATTATACCATATATTAGATATTATAATTATGCTCAATTTTAAACTACAATATTTTCTCATGCAATATTTATATTGTAAATCTGAATATTCTAAAATTCAGCATATATAATTTTTCCATATTACTTTCTACTATATATTAATTTCTTTTTCAAATTATAAGTCATATCTGTATAATGTTAAAAAATAATTAAAAATAAAATGCCTAAATGTATGTACAATAACAAAAAATTAAATGGTAAAGGTGTTATCAAAAACAAAACATAAGTCAAAGGTAAGTTATATTGTTTAGAATATATATTTGCGGTATGGCATATATGTACAATTTCAATATAAAATGGTTTATGTATTCTACGCCTCAACAGTCAACAACATGCATAACAATAAAATAGATGAAAAAATAAAATAAATATATATATATTTATATAATAAAAATAAAAAAAAAACCGATAATAGTTTGGTGTCACCCCTTAACATATGTTAAGCCATGGTGATTTACAACTATAACATTGTTCTAAGGGAATTAAATATATGAATATATATATTACATATAAAAAAAAACCCTTTTCGCAGTTATAAATATAAAATTGTATTTTTTTCCATTTTATTGTGTTTGTAAATGCGTTTTCCACACATTATAACATATTTAATTTATAATAGGTGTCATATATATATATAAACAGTATAAATATATACATCCATAGACCCACCGGTTTCCTTGCCACTGTTTGTCTAATACTTTGATGTAATAATTTTAAAATAAAAAAAAAATAAAGTAGAACAGAAACAGAAGAAATAACTGTCATACAGTGAGAGAGGAAGAGGGAATGAAAAGAAATGAAGACAAAAAAAAATAAAAAATAAGAAAAATGTATATATAGAACCAAGGAAATCATTTTACTTAAAGTATAAAGTTGCAATGATGAACAAAACGAAAGCATATACGTATAGAAAATAAAAAAAAAATAAAAAATAAAATAGAGTCGTTAAAATGTGTGATCACCAAGCGTATAAAAATCCTTTTTGCAAAAATGAAAAGGAAATGGCAAACGGAAAAATTATTGAAAAATTTTGGGGTGAAGAAAAAGCACTTAGAAAATTGGATTTTGATCGACCCTTAGAGGCAGATTATTATTATTATTATTTTTATTCTTATTTTTATTTATTTATTTATTATTTTTTTTTCACATACATAAAGAAGAATGAGATATTATATTCAATTTATATTAACTCCGCACATAATACATAAATATATGAATAAATATAAATACATTAAATAATTTCAATATATGAGTAATAATATTTTATTTAAGATTCAACGTACATGTTCGGAACATAGAAAATAATTGAACTGTAATACTTCAGTCTAAAACTATATATTATATTATAATATTTTGTCTAAGAATTTTTCATCACAGGATAAACAAAAGGATACGATATACGAGTATCTTTAATAAAAAATAATCTTATTCATCTTTGCGTTCACACGCTGCCCATATAACTGAATATACTGAAAGGTATTTTACTTGGTTTTTGTATAATTGAGCTTTTTTTATTTAATATTTATTTATTATATATTCTTATTTTCAAAAGCATAAAATAATAAAAATGTTCACATCTGTTTTATTTTGTAGACCAGAGAAAAAAAAAAACCACACATACTCGAGCAATTCAATTTCCGTATTATAAACGTATATTACAAAAAAATTGTGAGATGTCAGAAGAATTGAAAAAAAAAAAAAATATGAAAATCTAATTATTGTATTTTAACAGCAATAATAATAGCTCTAGCAAATATGTGTTGATTTTTATACAGATAGAATTTTCATGGGGATAGAAAATAAAATAAAATATAATAACAACAATATATATTTTATCCTAGATATTACAATATAGGTTCAACATATATTATTCCAAGTAGTTACATAGGCATACAACAAAATGTTCAATTTGCGATTTTACTTTCAACATAAAGGTCAACCAAAATTTGTATATATACACACTTTTTAATAGTGTGCTATTTGGTATATAAATGTTAATGTTATAACGTCTATAATAAAATCGTATAAATTATACTATACCCCATTTCATGAGATATCAAATATTCGTTGTATATTTTTAAATAGAAAATCAGCTTTATATTTAATATTCCACAAAAGCCAAACCCATTGATTGCGTGAGATGAAAAACCATTATTGAATTAAATTACACATAGTATCTGTATATATATTTATTTGTATATATCGATAACGAACCTTTTGTATATTATGTAAATGCCTATTATGAATATTCATTTATATATTTATAGATATTTGGTATCATTTTTTATTTATGATATACCCAAAAATATTCAATTATCCAACTAACCATATGTTACTTGTACGATAATGTTCTGTAACTGTATAACAATTATTTATGTAACAATGAGTTAATTTTAAATATGTAATATTTATAGAATATACATTACTCTATGAATGCGTATAATAATATGTAATATTAATAATTATAATGTGGTTTAAATGCGATGTTATTGAATGTGGTCATAGTTATACAACAAGTGTAATTACACTACATATTGTTTAAATTTTAATGACAATATATTCAGTCAGTTAGATTATGATTACAATATAATATAAAACGGTAACAATGAAACTAATCACAATGATAGTTTTGTGAGTATAAATATGTTTTCAATTCTATTTGTTTATTCATTTAATTTTACCAAAATTAGCAAACTTTTTTTTAACATGGATTACGATTTATGTTACTAATTAAGTTATTATTTTTTTACTTAATTATTATATATAGTTTTAATTTAACACTCACACTGACGACGGTTTCCAATTAAACGTAAGTTATCGTAATATAATATTTGATAAACATTAATGTAAATATTTAAATACTTAAAATAATTGATTACTTATAGATACACCAAATACTAATGTAAAAGAATAGAAATTTATTTTGAGGAATATATACTAGATTTTTTTTTTTAATAAACTAAATGAAAAACTTATAGAATTCATTTATATGATAACCACACCCACACCACATATTGTAATAAAAAGGAAACTAATAAAAACACAATGGCAAAGGTAAATTATATAATATAATATTTATTGAGTTGTTAAGTTATATAACAGCGTATATTAAGGATATGTTAGCATTGAAACATTGCAGGTTTTTGGTGGTATACATAAAACAGTGGAAAATATTAGTATGGAGGAAGCATACAATTTCGCAACAAAACTTCAATCAGTTATTGTGGTTATAAAAACAATTAAGAGACACATATACCTATCAATCAGTAAATACAATTCTGTGTAATAATATATAATACCCAATACCAATATCTGTTTAAAATAATAACAGTATTGAGCTACACATTAATATGAATACAATTTGAAAAAATTCAATTTAACATTAGATAATTAGAATATTTTTTGATCATGTGACGAGCAATATAATTTATATATATATTTTTGTATATGTTATATATATTGTAATATAGTTAGTTAGTATACCAATTAATTAAAAATAAAGTCATTATCAATTTTCAAAATCATTAAGAGATGTCATTTACACAAAATCCAGGAAATATATTTTTATAATGATATCCGTAAATAAATAAATTTATTGTATTTTATATATAAATATTATATTTATATTGAATATTTAATTAACTTTATATTATATTTTATATATTTTTTTTTAAGTTATTGTTTAAAATACAACTCATTTATATACATATATACAATACATTGTAGGTGTATATTAAATTGTATGTATATAATGTATAAAATAAATAGAAAAACCAACCATCTGGATATTTAATAATCCATCGTATTTTCTTTTAACATTTTAATCTTAACCATTACTACCAAACAACCAACCAATCTTCTCTTATTTTATCGTTATTATTTTTATTATTATCATTATTTTCATTATTATTATTATTATTATTATTATTATTACCAGTATTATTATTATATTATTATTATTATTTTATATATTATTATACTGTACAAACTTCATCGTTAATATTATAGTTTAATGTAAAATATATACACTAGACATTTATTTCCAATTATCTGACACAACACGTAATATTCTATATATTTTGTAATATATTACTTATTTTATTATTTGTTTGTATATTATGTTTGTTAAAGAAAATCTTATATAAAATGAAAAATCTTACCATTAGTGTATATACACAATAGATATATATAAATACATATATTTATTTGTACATACTTATATAAGTATATATTTTTCGATATTTATATACATTGATTGTACAGAATTATATATGACTATTGTCCCATTGTATTTATATTTGTATATTATATGTATATACAAACTTCTATATAAATAGAATATTTTTCAAGATAATAATTTTGTTAAGAAATTGTTAAAATAAAATTATATTACTCACAAATATTTTTCACGTAGAAAACGATCAATTTTAAGAGAAAATGAAGTCCAAAATAAGGGAAAAACAAAAAAAAAATAAAAATATAAAGAAAGAGAAAAGAAAATGAGAAATAATGTTTGCAACTTAACGTAAATGTTTCCTTTTCAGAATTGAATGTTTATGTATATGTATATGTTAAAAAAATATATGCAGTGGTGAAATTTTATTCCATTCCATACATATAGCGAAATATTTTCTTTTATTTTTTAAATAAATTTATTTACATTACAAAATATACTCGTATAATAAAATAAAAATATATACACATAATTCAAGAAAAAAATTCAGTGTAAAATACATACAAAACAAAAATATAGCATATTAATACAAAAGCATAACAACGGGCGACATGAAATCTATTGTTATTGTTAAGATTTTTATTTCTCACATGGTTTTGGTTTTTATTTTATAAAGTTATTAGGAAGAAAAAGCACACTGTGTATTTAATATAGTCAATGTATTACGACTAGTTATTGTTTAGAAACGAAATCATTAAAGTTTTTGGTAATTATCTAATGTATAATTAAATAAATTTTCATATTATATATAATTTTTTGTTTTTGCAGTTGTACTGTATTCTAGAATAGAATAGAATGAAAGTGTCCAATCATTTTATACACGAAATTGTCTTCTTTTGTCTCTTTTATAGTTTTATAGTCGATGGCGTCAACATCAATTCCGAAAACATATGACAAAAATTAAAACTACTGCTTCCTATAGTGCAACAATATTTTTTTAATATTTGCAAAACACCATATGGCAATATAATACCGCGTTATAATGTGATTAAAATTTATTTCTTCTGTGTGTATATATGAGAAAAAAATTAATTTAAAATAACATTTTAGTTTACCAAATATGTAAATAAATATATAAGTATATGAGTTGTATTCATATACACAAAATGTGTTAAAAAATTTTTACCTACACACATATATTTCTATAAATATGTGTGCATACACATTCCGACAACAAAACACAAATTAAATTCTATATAATCCTTTAATTCTTCAAATGAGGACTGTAGGGATTATGGTAAATAAATCTGACAAAATCTACGGCAATATTCCTTCAATAATGTGTGTGCGTGTACGAATATACATATATATATATATATATAAATATGGCTAAACAATTTTCCTTTTATTTGTACATAAATGTGTGCGGGTGTATTTTGAACAAATATATTTATATGTGGTATTGGTTCATTTATATTTAAGTGAATATATATATGTGTATACGTATATATAATATTCTAAAAGTGTAATCTACAAAAACCTTTCCTTTAATTTGTATGCGTCTAATCCATTGAGCTTTGAGGTATGTTTATTTATCTCTCTGTAGCACAAAATTGTATATATATGTGTGTTATATGTAGACTTACTTCGAAAACCTAGTTTCATCATATTATATAATCTTCTTTCTGTGGTATGTTAATTGTTGCAGGGAATTGTTTTACAGTAAATACACACACACACACACACACACAGTTATACATATCCATTATATATTTATGTATACAATATAATAATGTAAATAAGACCAAATATTTCATGTATATGGAAGGAATAATTTACCTTTTATTATATTCCATATACATTGTTACCATATATCAAAAGGTATATATATTTTATACTATATATAGCGTATTTTGTACATAATCTAAATATGTGGCTATATTATGGAATATATGGAATGTACACACATAAGATAGTATATTGTACATATTTTTATATATAAAGGTATAACAATTTTAATTTTATCATTTTAAACATTCACATTTCATGTATTTAGGTTTTTATATTATACTGATTTTTTATTTTTAAATTGCGTTACTTTAAATTATTAATATACCATTAAGAATATAACGTGTTATATTATTTTCCTTTCACTATAAACTGTTCAATTTCTATATATTCCATAGCACATCATAAGCAATCAATAGTGGGATTGTAAAAAATGAAATTCCAATGAGATTGGGAAGAACAATAGAGGAAAATTTACAGAATTCGTATTATAATGTGTATATTATATACAATAACATTAATGTACACAAAATATGAATTAAATGAGCATGTAGCAAACATATGACAATTAATGATAAACTAAAGTAAACAAATAACAAAATGACACTTATAATCGTATCACAATTTTATTGAACAAACTTTCTTATACTGTTTTTGGTAATACCGCACACATGCACTGCATATATACACGGCTATGAATTATTCTTAATCTATTATATATGGTATATAATCATATAAGTAAGTATATAACTATTGTTTGTATATATATATATATATATTTACAACATCTATATTATTGTATGGGTAATCTAAAAATAAAATACTGCTCCCAAGATAATGTTCGTGATAAATTTTACAGATTGTTTTAAAGCTTCAAAGTGGCAACTACACCCTTGAGATATACAATGTACTTTTGTTTTTCCATTTTCATTATGTAATGTTTATACACATATATATATTTTATACTATATACAATATTATCATATACTTATAAGTATATTATGATCTATATACTATAGATAACTTATGTCTGATGGTAGTATACAATAGCATACGTTATTGATGTTACTATAAAAATAAATATGTATATAGATAGGTTTAGTATATGTATGTATTATTTATTTTCAATCAATTGTATTACTTTTTTTTATTTTATTAATTTAAGTTGTTATCTTGAAACTGTATACATAACATTTATATCGCTGAGAGTCTGGAATTAACATAAAAAAATCCTGCCACTCTATAAATTTTACTTTCATCAATTGCTCTACCTTTTTCTATTGTACCATTATATAGTACAATTATTTAATTTGGACATATTTAAGATTAAATATAAGTAAGATCTATTCGAAATATAACATTTCAATTTAGCATATTTATTATTGAATAATAGAAATAGCAATAACAAAAAAAAACAGTGCAATATATCCTTGAGAAATCCTTTAATATTATATACAATATATATATATATATATATTGAACTTTATACGCATTTTTATTAAAATTATTATATTATTTGATATATTATTTGATATATTATATAATATTATATAAACGCATATTATATTAATATATATATAATAAACTATCGAACACACTATACTCTATATGTGTACACTCAATCCCTTAAAGGCATAATTTTGTATTTGTAATGTAATAATATATTATTAGAATATTACCATATACAATATATATTTATGTTGCCACAGGATATATTTTCTATTTAATATCGTATATACGAAATTATTATTATTATTATTATTATTATTATATATATAATATTAATATATGAAATACAATTTTATTCTGTATCCGTACACACATTTATATATACATACATATGTGTATAACAAGAGATTATGCATCCTTATATTATTATTATATTACAATATATAGCAGGTATATAATGTTATATATATAAATATAATATAGGTACATAATATATTGTATATTTAATATAGAATATAGGTATGTATTATATAAACATATTAGACATACCTATATAAAATCAAACAATATATATATATAGATATATATAAAATACATATATGGATTAGAGTTCACATGTCGATTTGATATTTTCATATTATTAAATTATTCGACATGATATATGTATATCAAAATTTGATAGATATATCGACATAAAAATGAGATGAAAAATTCAATTTCTTTTTTCTGTGGAAATATATTATTGTCAGTTGATGAAAATAAAATTATATAAAAAATTTATGGGAAATATTGGAAAACCATAAAAAAAAAAAAAAAGGAAAATTAAATTTATATTATTATATTATATACACGAGTTATGTGTTTTGTGTGTGTTACGTACGTGTTGATTTGATTAAATATAATTGATATAATATAAATGTTATTAGTATAGATTATTATTTACACATAATTTTCCGTTTTTCTTGATCACACATTTGTCGTAACAAATTTATTTTACCTTCAATTTTTATTCCTTCCCTATGTATTTTTATATATATTGTACAAAATTCAATTCTCTCACAGGTTATTATATAATAAAAGATAAAACAAAGCGAAACTCAAATTTAACCCAATAAATACATATTATATAAATGTAATTATATAGGTACAACAAAACACACAAAAAAATTGGGAAAACTTGTATATACATTTTTCAAATAATTTCCATTTCGATCAAATATTTTACTCCTTTCTCCAATTTTATATAATACAAAAAAGCACATATATATACAAATAATAGATACACATATATTTTTAAATATATATATATATATAGGTATAGGCTATACGTTATACATAAACATATAATAGAAATGTCGTTTTTTAGGTGATTTATGGTTAACCAAAAAAAAATAATGTAAGATAAATTTGAAAAGTTGGTTTTTGTATAAGGTAAATTAGTTGTTGCCTTATCTCGTCTTTCACGTACATACATACAATACAAAAAGAAAAAAAAACAACAAAATAATAATAAATAATATGCCGTGTATTTATTTTTAGTGAAGGAGTTAAATAAGTATTTTGTATATTGTATATAAGCAAAAAAGGTAATATGTATTTCAAAAAAGTACATTAAAAGTAAATGTATTATAATTTTATCTGGTATACAATAAAAAATATATATAGAATGTTCTATTTTAATATTTTACTCTTAACTCCTTCTCATTGAACATATAAAGTATATTATGTACGTATAACATATATTGGAAAAGTTAAGGCAATAAATCAATGGTTTTTTTTTTTTTTAATAATATTTGAATAAAATTTGTTTTTGTTTTTTTCTAAAATTAAGAATGCGTAATGTTCTATATAGAAGATGTAATACATTTAATATTACAGGAAAGAAAGGAACGAAATTGCATTACTTTTCCAGGATGCAGATGATGGATATTTGAAAAAATTTTAAATAACTCACCTTTATATAAAAGTTCTGATTTTTTTATGTCTTTTTTAAGTAATACATAACAACTGCTCGGGTTTTATATATTGTAGTTTGGAAATTTTTATAAAGTTTTTAATTTTTCACTTACATAAGGAAATTAACAAAAATTAATTAAACGTTCAATTATTTAAAAATATATATTGTATGGTATGGCATATAAAATAAATACGTTAATGTTTACCAAACTCCTATCATCTAATATACATTTTTATTGACATCACTAAAATTGCAATTATTTCATATTAAAAAATATTCACAAACCGAATGGAAAGTAAAATAAAAATATTTTCTTCAAAACTATCCATTAAATTTCTAAGATGTATCGGTAATCATTCTTACATCAGTACAAAGTACAAACATTTCATTACAATCAGTTTTATAAATTATCATCGTTTTATATTGTAATAATAATATTGTATATATATGTAGATGGTAAATAAACTATATTATTTGTCAAAACTTATGTACATCATCTGCAAAAGGAAATTATTACTTCCTTATGGGTGTATCACTGCTGCTGCCTATATAATTTATCTCTTTTTCAAACTCTATGTAAACTCCCTCATGACTATAAACCCATCTATTTTATTTCATGTAAAACTATACATAGTTCATACATATATTTATAGAAAATATATAATACATTCATGTATGTAAAAGCATACCAAAGCAAAATCAAATGTAAAAGGGTCACTTCCCTTTTGACTTATGCATATAATATTCATGTACGCTGTATCTACATGAATGCATATATATACCTAATATAAAATGTAAATATAATATATAATATTGGAAATTGTCCCTCGAAAATTGTATTTGTATATAAACATATATATATATATTTTTTTTTTGGTACAAATGTACGTATGCTGCTGTTTTTTTCGTTCTTTGTACTAAATTTTTTATAGTATGTTTCTGTATATGTATTTGAATATATATGGATGTATGCTGAAAGATTTTTAATATTATTCATAATATATTGTATATCATTTATAATGTATGTGATATATAGTTTTTCTTCTTTTTTTATATACCTGCTATAATAATAGAATAGAATTACTTATGTGACCTTACACATATATGGCAAAAAAGGGATAATAAGAATTTAAGAATGAAAATCAAATGAATGAAAAACATTTATATAATTGAAATGATTTCCATTAGTAGGTTTATAAAGGAGATGAGTTTAGCACAACAAAAAAAAAACCCCTCAAAAAATAAATATAATAACTATACGTTTATAACACATAGCTAATATTACAAAAATTAAGGATGTGGGAAATTTTTGCACAATACTACATAAATATATTGCTTTGCATGTGATCATTTTAATATATTGTTTGACACTACAAATTGAATAGTTTATATGGTAATAATATATTAATATTAGTTCTTAAAAATAATTGCTATATGGTGAGATAATTCCAATGAATTTTTATTTTATTCTGTATACTTTTGTATAAATATTAGTATTAAAAAAATTGAAAAAACCAAAAAAACTATACATAAAGCCATAATAAAATATAACAAAATATGTTCGTATATATAAATAATGGTGCCAATATACAATATAAAAATATATTTACATAAAACTCCATGTGTCTATATATGAAAGAAAATTTCTTCAATAAATCGAATTATTTTCAGAGTATATATATACTTTTATAGTTACTATCGAGTGTAGTTTTCGTTTATTTTACAAATTTTTATTTTTAGTATTTTAACAAACGAAAAACAGAGCAAAAAAAAAAAAATAAAAGAAAATCGAATAAAGTTCACATACACTAATCTCTTCGAAATAAAAAATTCAATGTTTGCATTAAACAAACACAAACAATTGTGAAGAGCTTTACTTTGGCTTACATGCATAAATTCAATACTGTTCTGTTCCATAAATCTTTTGGTGGATTTATTGTTGTTCAATAAATATATACACTCGCATTTAGATACATACGGATACATACATAGAAATGTATAAATAAAATTAGAGGAGAGAAGAGTTATGGGAAATAAGTGACATGAACTTAACAATTATATTAATTCAGCAAGACCGCAAAATATAAATAGTATTTATTTACAAAAAAATGGGTCAGTTAAAAATTTACCATTTTAAATTATAGTGGTATTCTGAAAACTATTGCTCACCGGTTAGCCATGATTCATTCTGAAATATGGATCTGAGAAAAACATTACAACCCATTTAAATCTATATTTTCGAAGTTAGTTTATGTTCGTTATATAAAATTAGTACGGCAAATTAATTTATTCTCACTGTATCATTTTGTATTAGAATAAATATAATAAAAACATGTATAACGTTTCAATAGCCTCTGTATATTATAATAAAATATAATAGAAGACATGTAAAATCATTACAATATACATTTCTCAAAAATTTCATTTCATATATTTTGGTCATAAAAATTAAACAATATAATTAGGTTGAATGACATATAATTATCAATATATAGGCTACACACATAAACACGTATATATCATAGCATAGTACACCATTCAACTATAGTATTTACATAAATTTAGTTATACTCTCTCTGTATAAAAATGTATATAAATTTTAAATGATATATCATTTTTATATAATAGTATTTTGTACCTTTACTACAGTTTATTTATACATATAATATAGGTGGTATAGGTACATTCTTATCGATGTTAGACTATAATTTAAAGATAAGAATTTGTAAATGTATATATATTTTTTTATTTTTATTAAGGCAAAAGCCTTGTGCGAAGACCAAAACATTAATTTTATTTTCTACATTTCAGTTTTCCTATTTTATTTATATATTTTTTTTACTTGTATATAAATAAAATACTTATGTATACGAGATATTTTATTCCGTACTGATAAAAACCACCATTTATATTCACTTAATTGATATTTGATGGAAATTTTTCCTTTTTTTTTTTTTTGTCGCTGTAACTTTTTATATAAGCCATAACAAAAAAAAAAAAAAAATATATATATAAATAAATGTAAGAACGAGGGAACCAAAATTGATGTTAAAATGTTATCAGCACGGTATACAATACAATTTGCAAGTACATAGTGATATTAAATGAGAAAAATATTAAAAACACATTATTATTATATTATTATGTTTTTTTTTTTTTAATAAAAACACAAATTTAATATTAACATGTAATAAATGATACGGGTTGAGATATATATATACTTAAACTAATTGTCTTTTTCCACATTGACACGGGTGTGGAAAAAATATGTTTCCGAAATTATTTTTTTATAGCATAGACGACAGCCATCATGTTATTATGAAAATATTTAGAAAATAATATTTTGATAGACTGAATGAATAATTAATTTTTTAAGCCCAATTTTGCTTATCAATTTTTTTTTTTCTTTTTAAATAATATGCATTTAATTTATTATAAATTTACTATTAATTATTATATACATATTTTTTGTGGGGGGGTTCGATTTTAATATTTGTGCCAAAAATACGTATATTTAAATAAATATTAAAAACATTATACATGTATGGGGGAGATGATATTTTAAAATTAAAATAAATTATGGATATAGACTGAGGTATTTGTTGATTGTATATAAATATATTGGGTGTTTCTATTTTATTATATACGCGAATTTTCATTTCTGCATTGTATAAATATGGTATATTTTATATATATGCAACAATATACATCAGTATAAAAATACATAAACACAAGTTTATAGATAGCAAGAAACAACAACACATTTTGATTAAGAAAATTTCGAGAAAACTTGTTATCATAAAGTTTACACACTTGTGGCAGAAACGATTTAAAATGATAAATATATAATATACAGAGACAGACATGTTATATGTCGAAGTGAACGAATATAATATTATATATTATATATATTTATGCATTTTATAATATACACACATCTCCAGAGTAAAATAATAAAAATTATTCTATACAACTATAAAAAAAAAAAAAACAACAAACATTATTTTTTTTTGGGTTCGTCAAGTTAAATTCTGAGAAAGAAAAAAAATAAATTTAAAGTGCAAAACAAAAAACTGTCTACACGTAATAATATTTAGTCTATGGTTTATGATAACACTCACAATATACTGTAATACATATGCATAAACATAATTTATTAAAACTTGGTTAGTGGTTGTTTAGGAAATTGTCTTTGTTGTATTATTAATCTATTTAAAAGTTTTTCCTTTCATTAGTAAATGCACAATATACATTCATTATTTTAATAAATTTACCTAAAATATATATATAAATAATATACTAATACTCATACGTATAATGTAATCATCTCCTTCCAGTCAACGTATAGAGTGTCAACGTGTAAAACATAAATATTTTCAATACATATATATATGTATAAAATCATAATGTATAGAAGTTAACTTAAATGTATAGATATATTTCAATGCATTACTTAAAAGCAACATAATAAATTATTAATAAATATAAATTGAATAAAATATTGTATTGATAATAAAAATTATTTAAAAATAAAGCTGAACATTATAACTTTACTACATAAATGGTAGATACATTATTTAAATGTAATAACAAAACAAAATTTTTATTTTCATTAAAAGGATTATTTTAATCCTTTTCGAAATCAATATACGAATGATATTTTTACAGGTATAAAATAAATATAATATATTATTTTATATATTATATTTATATCCATATGCATGTTAATATTAAAGAACACAGAGTCCATTAAAAATATTATCAAGATTGACATTTTATTGTGTAATGAATACTCCTATATAAACAATGTATGAAATTTAATAATATTGATGCTGCACTATAATATACAATATTATATTGTATAGATATATAACAATAGAAAACAATCAACAGGAATAAAAAAAATTCGTATATTCTCGTAAAATCTGCATTATATTTTTTCTATAAACATTATTCCGATTTTTTTATTTTCCATACAACACATTTGTCCTGTTTTCTATATAAAAATTATACATATATAGTTTTTTTCTTCTGGATTCATACTATATTTTTCCCCCACCCCCTCATTTATATTTTCCACATTATTTTTATTATTTTGTTGAATTGCACTTTGTATTGAACTCTATATTCTTTTCCAACTGTTGATGCTATACACCATACATATAATATTATGAACGAATTGAAATCATAAAAGTTCCGTGTGTGTGTGTGTAAGTATAAAATGTATTCAAAGGGTAAATGGTGTGTGTGTTTGTAGATCTATATATTCGAGCATATATGTTTGAATTGCATCGATAGTTTAACAATGGTTTGTTATAAAATAAATATTGTGAATGGCATTATGGAGGATATCGAAATTGGAGGTTATTAGGAAAATAATATTTTGTATATACTCGTATTCGATTATGTATATAAGTGCATGTACGACGTGTACTTTTATATTATAACATCTATAAGATATAATGGTGAAATATGTTTTATGTCGAACGAACACTAAACCAAAAATT
The DNA here is from genome assembly GCA_910594885.2 of Bibio marci. NCBI lineage: Eukaryota > Metazoa > Arthropoda > Insecta > Diptera > Bibionidae > Bibio > Bibio marci. The sequence goes on along the minus strand of OU343118.1, from coordinate 21,626,539 downwards.
GATTGCTATTACACACATTATTTATATTGAAATCACTAAATATGATTTTATAATTCAATTACCATTTTCTCTAAATCACTTATATTTTTTCATATATTACAATATTTATATAAACTAATTTCTGACATTTTTTCCGCCCACACTTTATATACATGGAGCGAGTGAGTGGTTGTTAAAAGATTTCGCGTTTACTGTGCCCATCAAAATAATATATGTTATATACAATAATAATAGAATGACTGAACTTTGAAGTATTTTATAATAATAATAGTAAAAAAAAAAAATAAATAAATAAATATATACAAATTTGATTTCTTTTATCAATTCACATTTTTCAAATCATTGCAATGCCTTTTCGTCAATTATTTTTTAATGATGTGTATAACAAAATTGGTTATTTTTTATTTTTATAAATATATGTAAACCTATTTATGTAATATATATAATAAAATGGAAATTTCATACATTCAATTGCATTAATTTAATAATAATTGAGATTTATATAAAAATAAATTCTGATTATGAAATGAATATCGGAAATATATACAAACGCAGTTAAAAAATAAAATTACTTGTATTTATAGCCTATGCACGAATAATATATTGAAGGCATCCGTCTGGGTTGAATATCATATACAGATATTTGCGATTTTAATTTATTTTAATAGATCGATTTTCGTCTATTGTATGTTCTTAATAAAACGCATAATTTTTGTTATATTGAAAAAATTGATTAACATAGGGATTGTAAAGATTTTTTATTTTGTTAGGTTATACCTTATATATGTACTACGTACAGGATGCATTAACTATCTATATCTATATCTACATTTATGAATAATTTATGAATATCAAATTTATTACAAATTCGAAAACAAAAAATTAATTTTCACAGTAATTTATTTTTCATTGGAAAGAGAAGAAAATGAAGATCAATTGATAATACTAGATATATTTTATTTCATTTTTGCCTTAGAATAATAAATAAATTTATTTATTTTTTTTTATCTTTATTCATAGTTGAAAACGTCAGCACTTCATAACTATATGTATATCGCATAAGGATATGCTATATAAATTTTGTATGTATAATATATACATTATTTAATACACATTTAGTTATACAATATATATATATAAATTCAACCTACAATACTCATAAAAATAAATAACGAAAATGCCATGAAATCCCTGTTTATTAACTAGAGGGAAGCATGCTGTTTATGTTATGTATATACTCTTTGCATATGCACATTATACATATAAGGGATAATATGTACATACTTTTATATATAATAAAAATGGTGATGTACTGTAATACATATTTTGTTATGATATTCCGTAAATTGTACCGAGTCAACTAAATATACATATACAATACATATATAGAATGTTTGTATATCCTTCCTCTTATATACCTCCTGCTATATACGTATTTGAAAATGTCGTGTCTTCTGTACATACGATATACATATATGTACTATTAATATATATAACATCATATAACCATTCATTCATTCATTCATTTTCATTCCTATTTATTTATTTTTTTTTTTTCTCATGTAATACTTATACAGGATAGGTGTATGTTTGTGTGTATATGTTATCTACATATTATAAGGACTTCGACATACAGCCATGTCATCAAAATGACGAAAGAAAATATTTTAATAAAATCTAAAAAGAACTTATGCATATACAATATATAGAGTAGAGCATATCTCTACTTTTAAGATAAAATATGACGAAAAGTATATATATATATTCAATTTTATTTTTCCTTATACTATATATAAGTGCGGGTGTGTGTGTATGTGTGTGTGTGTATTATAATAAGTGTACGTTTGTAAGCTATGTCGTTTTATGCTTAAATAAAAAAATGTTGTTGAATGGTTTTGTTATTATTCTATATCCTTCATAAAAATATTATTTTTTTTTTATTTTTTTTATGACAACTTGTAACGCAAATGAAAAGAATAAAAAAATTATATTATAAATGTAATATAAAATAATATAAAGTGTTATTAAACTCTCATGATTTTCTGTTTATATTATGTTTTCGTTTGTCATATGTGCATTTTACATACATAGAGCATCATAATTTTAGATGATATTATAAATATATATATAGCGAGTATGTAGAAACTAAATTATTTGTTATTTTCCAATTTATTGCATTGATTTGCAAATATTTAATTACATACATATATAATGATTGAGTGCGATATAAATATGAAGTATAAAAATATAGATTAAAATCAATGACCGTATACACAATGTGATATCAGATCACATACACACTACTTAATATATAACATATTGTATATATATCTATGTATAAACCTTAAATGGTTGATTTTTTTTTAAGTATAAAATATAGTATATATGTGCTAAACTCAAACCCAATGAGGTGTGAAATATAGTGTTGTACAAAGATTACTTCAATTTAAAAAAAAAAAAAAAAAAAAACTAGATTTGCGTCAACGATAAAGAAAATCGACTTTAAATGGGTACTTTAAAAAAAAAATCGATCTTCGAGAATCTGTGTATTATTATGTTTAGTATAGAGGGTGATGCTTATTTGATAAAAATAAAAAAAAAACGAGTATGTAATATTATATATTTATCCACATTACAATATTGTAAAATAATAATGGTACAAATTTTAACAAAGATATTAGATATTGAATCTGCTATATATTATCTATCGATTTGTTAAATTATGATTGCACAATGACTCTGAAAACTAATAATAACAATATATGTATGAGTGATATTGAGTTTAATTGATAAAATCTAATGAAATTCTTAGAAATTGATACTCTACAACCGCTTGGTAATAATTCCAATTTGATTTTGTTTTGATTTTATTTATTTTTTCTTATTTCAAATTCAAAAGTTTATAATTAAAATAAATTATAATTAATTTTATAGGTTAATCTTCCCTTATTATATAATTTATAGTTGTATTATAAGACGAATGTACAGAAAATAATTTTTTTGAAGTATAAATCTTAAAATTGAATTATAAAATAATAGTTTTTATAACTTTATAACTTTCGATTTTATTGATTAGCCATATTTTCAATTATATGGTAACGTAATATTTATTATATTTTATTATACACGTAAGGATTTAAAACAAAGTTATATAGATTATTATAATGTGTATAAATGTTACTTGTAAAAAGGTTTTTTTTATAAGTTCACCTATCAGTTAAATTGTTTGGTCAAAAGGTTATAGTTTACACAATATATTATGACGGTATTAATGGATGTAATGTACAACCACTAAATATATTATATTTAATATAGAGAAATAATATATAATAATATTAAATTTCCTTTATGGATTTATAATATCAACATTAGCTTTTTGTGATGTTATTGTACAATGTTTGGATATATATTTATTTATATATATGTGAATGGATTTTATGTGTGCGGCGGCACTATACCCCATACTATGTATTTTATTGTATTAAATGTAATTGGATTTTATGTTATATGTTGATATTTTAAATCGGATTTAAGGTTTTTTTTTTTTTTTTTTTGCTTTTGTTTCGGTGTTTGGCTTAGTTTTTACTATAATGTCAATCCAATTTAAAGATTTAATATATATGAGATCTTATAAAGTTTTAACAACATAAATTTATTTTATATATTTTTCCAGCAGTATATATTATAAAAGTAATGTGTATATAATAAATATATATACGCAACATTTTATATGGTGAGTATTGAATTACAATTTAATTTAATTTTTTTTTTATTAAGTATGTGATCCTTTTTTCAAATATAAATATTATATATTATATAGAAATTTTACAAATAGATTAACTTTCTTTATTCAATTGTTAATCAAAGGAAAACAAAAATTTTATGTTATTATAATGTATTTAACAACGTTGAAAATATATTTTATACATTACATTTTTAAACACCAACGTGTAATAATTGTGATTTAATTGTAAAAAAGAAAAAAACGCTATGCTAATCTTATTGTCATAAAACTTTAATTAGTTTTGCAAGAAATAAATTTTGATGTTATATATATTTATTGCTTGTCGTATATGTAATTAAATAAATTTCCTACATATACCCAAACAAACTGCGTTATCTTATCTTTAGATACAATTTAATATTATTTATATATTGTATATTAAACACACATATAATGTATATATGGTTTTTATATGTACTCAAATATTATTACCTCATATATTACACAATATATGACTATATTAAATGATACATAGGAAGGATTATTATAGTTTTAATTTTATATAAAACATCATAATGTTTTAAATATTCCTTATATTATATATATAGTTTAATAATATAATATTCATGCATATGGTAAATGTACTTAGTTAATATATATAAACTTCTCCATTAAATATTTTATACATCACCTACACGTATATATATAAACACTTTGTTTCATATATTGATATAAAATATTGATTTTATTAATGCATATGAAATTTTAATGTAAATGTGAAAAATAATTACATTGCTATCTATATGGTTTTACTAAATAAAAAACTTTCTTAAACACATGTATAGAATGTACAAGTGCATGCATATATATATATATTTTACATGCACAAATTTAGTTTAGCCATAATTCTTGTAAATAAATATACAGTTTCTAAATTTTGTTAGTTAATATTTTTGGACAGTTCATATATGTTTATGGAAAGGACGTAATACATAACATTTATAATTACTACCCCCTAAATTCAATATATTTTAGTACAATTATTTATATACTGAATATAATGGTTAATTGTTATTATTAAATAATACTTTTAATATTATATTTTTAATTCTTACTGGATACAATTTTTGTTATGTAGACAAGTTGCTGTTTCACTGCTAACCACAAACTAAACACACAAAATACAAAATATTGTATATTATATAAATAACTTATCACATTCAACAGTACATGTGCATAAATAAGAGAATATTGTCAATTTATTTAATGGCAATTATTTTATAATATTTCAATTCAAATTCAGTTATAGAGAAGTGTCCGGCTACTAGTGCCTATCCATCCGGTGTTTCTATTCTGTACAATACATATTTTATATATACACTCTATTTAAACATTATAGCACAATCATATGTATACGTAATATAGTGTCATATGAATATAATAATATTTATTTATCAATTTATGTTTGGTCGCACAGACATTGTCTATATTATATATGTATTTGTTTTTTTTTTTTTGTTAAAACACATAACACATATAAATTTATCTCATCTGATGGTTTTTTTTTTGTATTTTCATCAAGTGTTAAACAAAAGTCGAAAATAAATAGAAAATATGTAATACGATTTGTTTCTTTCAGTTTAACATTCTGAAAGTAGTTTGTGTGTATACTGTATAAACAAAAGTAAATTGTATGACCATTCACTCAAACATGTGAATACACTCAAAAATTAACAAATTATGTATAATTATATAAATTACATAATTACATAAATACATATAGAATTTCATTCATGCATCGTGTTAAATTTATATATTACATGATTTTGTTTATATTGCAAAAATATTACATTTGTAAAATGAATTGAAAATAATGGAGAACTGTTGTATGTATACAATTATAAACGATATTGCATACATTTAATATATAATTTTATCTTTGTATTCGTATAATAATGCAAAATTTAATTCAATGCTATTGACATATTCGTTAAAATATATATATATATATATATATATATATATCTCCATACAATTTACGATTAAAACAGACAATGATTATGGTAAAATTACAACATATAGATTATTTATATACACATAAATGTATAAAGTGCATCATATATGTTTATATTTAAATATTGTAGAGTTTATCTTAAAATATAAATTTATATATTAATAAAATGTAGTAATATTTGCAGTTACGTAATGTATAATAAAGAAATACTGTCCTACATTAATTTACAATAGTTGAAATAGTTAATTTATGAGAGCCTATGTTTGGAATAAAATAACACAAAAAAAATATAATTATGTTGGGTACATGTAATTATTATATCCGACTTTAATACAATTTATATATACAATATAATATACATAGAAAGGTTTCATCTAAAACTCATTACATCACGAAACACAATCAATATATCTTTCTAAGTCTAATTTATTTATTTTAATACTTCGTTTGTATTACATTCAGTTTATATGTGTAATATTATATATTTTGGAAATTGGAATATCTTTATATCTATATGTCCATATGAATGTATATAAAATGAGAGTATATACCATATACAAACATATATAAAATGAAAACAAATTTACTGGAATAAATGGCTAAAAGGTTTCTATATCTAGATGAATGAAAATAAGAAATTATATATTTGTTATATATAAATATTAATACAAACAAATAAAATTTCTTCTATATGTATATAAATAAATTTGGTCAGTTCTGTGAAATCCAAATATTCGACTTAACTTGTACATAAATCGAACTGGATTTATCAATGTCTCCAAATAATATCGAAGGATAAAAATATATATATATATGGTATATATAAATATAAGAATATATATTTAGTAAGTATTTTTTTATCCTTATTTAGGTAATATTATATGTATGTGTATGTATGTACACATCTGTAAAATGTCCTATTTGTATTAGTTCATTTTCATGACTTATATATATAAATGTATCAAAGTACAAGTATTTATATTTATACATATACATTTGTATATAGAAAAAGACATCTTCTTACATATGGTGCACTATTGACCAAGATTGTTAACGTACAAATAAAATAACATTGACTATAAAGTACTGTGATACTGTAATATAATATACTATAAAATATACATGACTATATACATACAAGTGTAAAAAGTTTTTATTTTTCTATATCTATATATTATATTATTTGGCCTTTTCTGATACAGTTTGTATTTCTTCGATTTAATGTATATAAGATAAAATAGGGTGTATTAAAAAAGGAAATGAATAACAGTCAAAGAAACATAGTGATAATTAAAAAATATCACATTTTTTATGTTGAACCTTTTATTAATACATATTTCTCTTGTCACTTCAAATTTATAAAAAAATTTCCAATTATTATACTAGATTTTATTTCCCAATAACATAAATGTAAATCACAAAAAATATCATTTAATACACCCTATACATATTTAATATACATATAGACCCATGGCATATTTCATACTTGTATCAATATACATGTATTTTCAGTGTTATAGACAGTATGCTGCGCCTTTCATATATTTTTTTACATTCATCTATCTAGTTATATATCTATATACAACATTTATATATATTAAGTACATTATACAATTGGGAAAATGTACCATATAAATTTATATATGGTACAGTAAAAGCCCATTGGTAGAACTGCTCCCATAAACTAAATAAAATAAGTTTTTTGTTAGAAATATTTAACCACTTTCGTTATGTGAAATTTTACTATCATTCCGATCAAAAATTGCTCCCGTATGAAACGGTTGCGAACGATATCGGCGCCTTAACTGTATATATATATATATATATATATAAGTATAGTTGAAGTTTATATACCATGTAAAAGGATTCAATCTTCTTATATAATCAAATCAAAATCCGCATATATACATATACATATACACTTAATACATTTATAATATATACATATATATTATATATGGTATTATATTGTAAGGAGACAACTATATAAGAGAGTCATAAAAGGATGTAATCAGTGTCTTACATCTTTTGTTGATGTGAGAATAAAGGTCAAAGAAAAACTAGTTCTTATATTATGTTTTCATCCTTTATCTTAATTGTAGAAACTTGTATCGATATTCTACTATCTATTACATATTTTTTATATAAGTTATATAATGTATAATATACGTATGTATGTATTTGTATATGTTATATAGTCAGTTTGATATTGTTGTGATTTTTTTAAGGTATATTAACCATTTCATATAAATTTTTATGTACTTTTGGAGATAATCGAAAAATTTCTAAAAGGGCAAAATATTACACATATTTACGTATCATAAAATATTTTGAATTATTTGTTTTTTATATACTGTATATTATTGTACTACAAAATAAAATATTTCATATTTATTTTTCACTTCACTTATACAATTTAGTCAATATAAATATGAATTATATAAATTTTTGGTAAAAAACGAAAGAATTAAAATTTGTTATTTTTTAAGAGTTACAAAAGAAAGAAAAAATAACAAATTTAGTATAGGCAAAAAAAAAAAACCTATAAATAAAGTTAAAATTAATGAGAAAAAAAAATATCCTATAGAGAATGAAAAATTGCCCATAAAATAATTTGTATATTTTCTATTCACTATATTTTTTCATTTTTTTTTTGTCAAGAATATATTTCAACCTAAATTAATCACTAATGTCTTATTATTCCCGTTATTGATGATGCTAAAGAAAATATAATACTTTCTTTATCTCTATTAAAAAAATAGGTTAGTTGCGGTACAATTTTCTTTTTTATTAGAAAATTGTTTTTCTTTTTATAAGTATAACAACATGCGGTAAGATATGTATATAAAAACTTTAAAATAGTCAGCACTTAGTATCTATCCAAGCGATATTTTCTTTTAATAATAATTGCTGGTGTATGAGAATTTCATATTGTCAATATTTTTCTAATTCTTAATTATGTAGGTTAAATTACTAAAATTGAAAATAATTCATATGATTTGTTGCATCTAATCAATATTCAAGGAAAATTTATAGCACGGCAAAATTGAAATCAACATCGTTATCATAAATTGTAATTTTTAATAATCGATTTTTAGAGTTGTGCTAAAATGAAGCTGAATAATAACTATGATTGATATTCCAATGAAAACATGAAAAAATTATAATAAACACAAATTACGACGTTGTAGTGTTAACAATCTAAATTTTGTTGATTTTGAAACACAACTATATTCAATAAGGCACTCCAGAGACACCATTAAAAATAAAATATCAATGCACACATAAATAAATTTCGAATTTATTCAAAATTATTAAAAATTAAAATCCAATCTCACCTGCATTCCACATTTTCTACCCATCATAAGATCACTTATCTAACCAAAATGATTTAAATATGTACATTAACATTTCATATTAATTTTCATATAAACTCGAAAAAGCTCAGAACATATGGTATAATGAGAGGTCATTGAACCATATTTGTCGGCCATTATTATTTCAAAGAGAGTAAGTTTGAATTCTATGATATTACGTACACCACAATAGAGAGCGATTGGCTACACCCATAAATAAGTTCAAAACATAAGTATGCGGAAAAGCTCAGAACATATGGTATTATGAAAGGTCGTTGAACCATATTTGTATGCGATTATTATTACAAAGAGAGTAAGTTTGAATTCTATGATATTACATACACGACAAAAGAGTATTGGTTAACCGATAAATAAGTTCAAAGCATATGTGTGCGTTTATATATTTATTATTACTCAGAATTTGCTTTATTTGCGCGAGTGTGTAAGTTAAGTAGTATGAATTTTAAAAACTAAACAGACAATATTTATTTAATGCTGAATTATATAATGTAATGGTAATTTTGTTTATTTATTTAATGCTGAATTATATAATGTAATGGTAATTTTGTTCATTTTGGAGCACGAAAATTTTAAATTGCTTTTAAAAACGAAATGCATTCCAAAAACACCATTTAAGACAAAATATTAATGAAATAAATTTCAAAAATATTCAAATGAATTTATTTAAGATCCAATCTCACTTGCATTCTACATTTTCTAGCCACACGAGATCAAATATCTTACCAATATGATTTCAATATGTATATTAACATTTCAGATTAATTTTGAAATGAACCCGAAAAAGCTTAGAACATATGGTATTATGAGAGGTCATTGAACCATATTTGTATGCGATTATAATGCAAAGAGAGCAAGTGGAATTCTATGATATTATGTACACGCATAAGTAAGCACAATAATAGAGTATTGACCACACCCATTAAAAATAAATTCTCTGCATTTGTGTGCTTTTATAAATTTGTAACTTAAAATTTGCTTTATGCGTGTGAGTGTGTAAGTTCAACAATCTTTTTCTTTATCAAAGCAAAGCTGATCGAATATAAAAAATATATATATATATTTAAACACATAAGGTAATTGGATATATGTGTCATAAAAGTGCTAAACTCAACTGTTTGATTTTTTTTTAAATTATAATACAATCAATCAAAGACTCTTTTCAAAAGAAAAAGCTAGATAATATTTGATGGTAATGAAAATATGTATTTATGTTCATGAAAATGTAATAAATACAAGTAAAAATTTCATTAAAGTAAGTATTTTATAAAAGTAAGTAATTTTTAAGTAATAAGAGAAACCTTATTTGTTTTTGAGATCAATATTATCATAGACAAAATATATAAAAAAAAAAGACTTTGTTGTACATAGTCGTATTTTATATAGATAATTTTCTTGTTATTTATTATTATTTTTACGTATTTTTTCTTTGTACACCATATACATATAATATTTCTTATAAGATATCATCTGATAAATAATTTAATGTATATAGAAGCATAAAAACAAAGAAGAAATCAAATCTTTGTGTCTTTTTTTGTTTTGTTTTTGTTTTTTTACTTTTCCATATAACAAATAAATTAAAATAAAGAAAATCACAACAATATGAAATAATAAAATTACAAAAAAAAACAAAAAAAACCAATTATAATATTTTTCTTTTATAAAAGTTTTACTACGTTTTTATATGATACATATAAAATACAAAAATGAAATTATGTATTTCAAAAAAATTATCTTACCATATATCTTGAAAATTGAAGATGTATTTCCAAGATAGTCTATATGAAATTATATAATACGGATATATAATATATCATTTATATGCACATTGACAGTAATCCATTTCTATATTTATAAGTAGCCAAAAGTGTAATTTTGTATAATTTGTCCATTAAAAATTCATATGATATATCTAAAATTTCAAACGTTTCCGTTGGATTCCTAAGTTCATTACAAAATGAGCACATAAAATTATATAGTACATATTAACACATGGCAATAATCTAATCAACAGCATATTTTATATATGTTATATGGATAAATGTTCAAAAGAAAATGTATGTTCAATTATTATTATCGAAACTTTTCATATTAAGTATAGAAATTTATTTATGCATTGTACACAAATAAAGCAACAATTTTTAAATTATTTGTGAAATTAAACAGGCTTTGATAAATTAATTTTATATAATATATGTATGCAAAATAACTAACTGCAAAGAATTTATAATATATAAATACAATTCGTTTATATGGGGTAAAAATTCATATGTTACATGTAAAATATATATAAATATAGTAAAGTAAACGCACATATATCAAAATCTAACCAGTAGAAACATTTCGTATATACTTATTCTATATAATTTCTAAGTTATATTCATATTAATATAGTTTAGTATAATCTAATGGATATGTATATAGATGTGTATTTACCGAAGAATGTTATATATTAGATTTGCAACTTTTAGAAACGATAAAGAATTATGAAGATGATAAATATAAAAGGCAATATACTAATGTGACTTTTTATTAATATATAATTTTTGTAAATAATAATACTAAATTACTTAAATTGTTGACTCTTAAAGAACATTTCATTTGTCATTAAATTAACTTAAGTATACTCAAATAATAAGTCTTTTAAATGACTATGATATATAATTCAGGTTTTAATCATTCATTTTCGAAATACAATTATGGTGATGCGCGTCAAAATACAATAGTATTTATAAATATATATATTTATATACCCATAAGATGTGTTTCTGGTTATTAATTATTTTTAGAGTAAAACATATTCGTAAAGGTTATATTTGTATCTGTATACATAACAATAAATAAAATAAACATGATGAGCATTTTACTATATTATACGAGTAATATATATATAATATATTTACTCGTTCTATACATTTATTTATATACATACAGTATTGCTCTATATATATTATAGTTCAGTTTGGTGGTATATTAACAGACACTATATATATATATATATTGTATATAAAATTTATACAATATAAAAGAATATTTCAGTTGGTTTTTGGGTCGAAAAAGGGTTGGATATTATATGCAAATGCCAATCTTAATTAAAACTAAGAAAACCATTGCAAAAACAATGAACCAAAATGTGGTTTAAATTTACTTATATATTAAATATATTATTGTCTATTGTGTGCATATACTGAATATTATACTAAATAATTATGTATGTTTTATATAATAGATAGAGAGTTACAGTATTATATTGGTAGATACATATTCGTATACATATTTTATGTATTTATTTATGCTATAGAATTGAATATAACTATGTGTATGTGTATACAGATCAGTGGAGTTGCGCGTGCATGTAAATAAGGTAAACAGTGTTTTATAAAATAAAATATAGGTAAAATATCTATAAACAATTAGAATCATATATAATATATTTAAAGGAAAAAAAAGGATATAAACAATAATTAAAATGTAATAAAAAAAATTGTACTCACCGATTCACTTTTCACCATTATCAGTAACAGATGAATGAATATTCTGCACATACAGTCCATTTTACTTTTTTAACAAATGTTTATATACAATTTCATTTCACAATTATAACGAAATCGAAACGACCCATAGTTCTATAGTTAAAAAAGACAAAATAAAAAGAAATAAATTAATTTTAATAATACAAATACAATAACAGCAACAACAACAACAATAAAGGATGTATTAAAAATTCTGTTATGGCGTCACACAGACACAATAACATTTTTTTTTTAAATATAGTACATAGGAAAAAAGTTAAAATTCATATATTATAAAAAAAAAAATGGTATTTGAATTAAACAATTTTTTCATCATTAAGCTTATGTTGGAAAAACTACGTTTTTATATAGGGATGAAAATAGAATTCGTTTACGTTTACGACGCCGCTGATAAAGATCTATAATAAATACTATTATGTGTACAGTATACTAAATGAAAGTTCAGTTTTTCATCATTTTGCATTACTATAAACATACATAACTATACACATGTTATAATATATACAAATATATTTACATTTTATATAACATATATTAATATATCGACAAAATAAATGCACAATTTCAGTACACAATTTTAATGCTTCATATATACAATATATTGTACGCAGTACTTTTCACAAGATGAAATTTATTTAATTATATTATTTATCTTTGAATTTACATACATGGATAGAATATATAATTAAGAAATGTTGTCAATATTATTTGTTCGATTATTAATATTCTTCAAAATTCTATATATTATATATATATATCTTATTTATTTATATACATACTATTATATTATTCATGTATCATATACAGAGAATATTGTATACCAGCGATACACGATATAAACGAATATTGAATGGTTAAATTTTCATTTAAAAAATATTCTTAGAAATATTGTATTCAAGAGAAATTGTTCAAAATATTGTATTGAATGGAATATTTTTGTTACCGTCATTTTGGTCTATATATACAATATTTACTGTATAACTATATATATATTTTAATATAATATTAGTAATTCATAAACAAAACTCCCAATGCAATAAATTCGATTTAGAGAGAATTTAAATAATTTATTTCTATAGGAAAATTATTCCATTAAATATAATACACACACACACACACCCATATATATATGCATTATATAATAAATTAGGATTTGCATTATATGTAATATTATATAAATAAATTTCAACTATAGTCTATATATAATTTTATCCATATATTAATTTTGCATTATTATGTTATTCAAAATATATAGCATTTAATTAATTAATTGACCGATTATATATATATAAAAAAAAAACGAATTTCAACCACGAAATAGTATTTTAATTAAAAATATAATTAAATATGCAAATTGTCATAAAATTATTTTACAGCAATCGATTAACTTTCTTTTATTCCATTCATCAAGTTATTGGCTACGTGCATTTGTTATGTGGATATAAATTAATGTGTGTCAAATATCCATCCCAAAGGTATATTTATGTTATGTTGAATATCTATTTAGTATGCAGGTATCCATCAAATTGAAATGAGTATATCATAAACATAAAACTGGAAATACATTAATATCATCTGGTGTACAATGGAATCATAATGTATTTGTAGTAATGCATTTTTAATGCATTTAGCGAATGAATGGCTTATTATTACATTTCGTTTATATGATACGACAACAGTATAGATGGAGAATCACCTGACGAAGCAGACATTGTCAGATATATTTTGTATGAAATGATCAGGCATAGTAATGTCGTACGTAATCACTATACAGTCGCCGTTCAATACATTTTAAATGAATTTTCTGACTAGTTGGGTTATAATAATAAATAAATAATTATAAATTTACATGTAATTTTTTTAAACATAATTGTTTTTTTGTTTTCAAAGTGTAAGTTGAAATTGGATTTCATTTTTTTTTTATGTGAGTTGGATTTTTTTTTTTCCTATTTTCTTGTTTTTCATTTTCAATCTTAAACATATAGAAATATATGGGATAAACAACAAAACACAAAAATAAGAAAAATAGACATAAACCTAGAATGTTACAATCTTATTAAAAATTTATGTTTAAATCTTCCATTCATTAATCAAAAAATATGTTGAATTTTTTTTCCTTTTATCTTTTATATACATCTATTCCATTTACCAACCAAGTCTATATATAGACTAACACCATCAACCCCAAAATACTATACCATTTTCATTTAACACTATTACAGAAAACATAAAATAAATACACACATATAAGGGATGCAAAATTATATAAAGATATACACATTGTGCTTGTATAACGTATATACAGGGTGTCCCAATTATCGACGGCAATACGAAAACACTAGATTCTCTGGGTTATTTTGCGTCGAAAATATCATATAACATTTTGGCCGATTCGACTTCGGTACCAAGTTACACGCAAATAACCAAATTTTCAAACAGACCATGTTTTGCACTCTACCGTGATCAATATCTCAATAACTAATTAACCGATTTTAAATTTTTGATACACTATTAGCATTAGCATACCGAGATCTTTAATTTGACGTTAAGATAAGACAATTCGGACATGTGGTTATCGAGATACTTACAGGAATGTTGACAATTTGCTGAACGCCATTTTTCTTTTTGAAAGTTTGTTCAAGCATAAGTCGAAAAATCATGATGAAAAAATTTTTTCGGTATAAGTTTAAAAACTTGCCACATTCATAAGCTTTCGTATAAGCTATAACATTACGATAGGTCTCAACTGGTTCCAAAGATATACACAAATAACTACAACGATGTAGGCATAAAATTGATTTTCGCTATGGAAAAATTTTATCTTTTTTTGGTTTTTTCCAAAACCAACAATATGGACGTGATAGATAATTGATTCCATACACTCCTATGCATTCACACAAACCTTCACACACACACAAACGATCTCACACACAAAGGCCTACACACATAAACCCACAAAAGCACACGCACACATATCACCACAGTTTTAAACAAACAAAGCCTAAAGTAATTGCTGAAAATGTGCTCCTTCAGCTCGAATACATAGACAACAATGCTTTTCAATAGACCGAACCAATCTAAGTGTTTGAAAGTCTTGAATACACTCTTCAATAAGCTGAATTAATTCTTCAAGTGAATTAATCACAGTAGCATATACTTTTTCTTTAAGACAACTCCATAAATAGAAATCCAATGGATTTAAGTCTGGAGAACTTGGCGACTATCTTATGGGCGCACCTCTGCCAATCCATCTTGATAAAAGTTTGCGTCCAGTCAGCATCTAACATTCCCTCCATAGTGCGCTGGGCCACCATCATGTTGAAACCACATCTGCACTCGTTCAAAGATGGATTGTGAGAGGTGGGCCCATAAGCTGGTCGCCACGTTCTCCAGACTTAAACCCGATGGATTTCGATTTATGTGGTTGCCTTGAAGAAAAAGTCTATGCAACTGTGATTAATTCACTTGAAGAGTTGATTCAACGTACTGAAGACTGTATCCAAGAATTTCGCTACAAGTCACAACAAACACTTAGATTGATTCGGTCTATTGAAAAGCATTGTTGTCTATGTATTCGAGCTGAAGGAGCACATTTTCAACAATTACTTTAGGCTTTGTTTGTTTAAAACTGTGGTGATGTGCGTGCGTGTGCTTTTGTGGGTTTATGTGTGTAGGCCTTTGTGTGTGAGATCGTTTGTGTGTGTGTGAAGGTTTGTGTGAATGCATAGGAGTGTATGGAATCAATTATCTATCACGTCCATATTGTTGGTTTTGGAAAAAACCAAAAAAAGATAAAATTTTTCCATAGCGAAAATCAATTTTATGCCTACATCGTTGTAGTTATTTGTGTATATCTTTGGAACCAGTTGAGACCTATCGTAATGTTATAGCTTATACGAAAGCTTATGAATGTGGCAAGTTTTTAAACTTATACCGAAAAAATTTTTTCATCATGATTTTTCGACTTATGCTTGAACAAACTTTCAAAAAGAAAAATGGCGTTCAGCAAATTGTCAACATTCCTGTAAGTATCTCGATAACCACATGTCCGAATTGTCTTATCTTAACGTCAAATTAAAGATCTCGGTATGCTAATGCTAATAGTGTATCAAAAATTTAAAATCGGTTAATTAGTTATTGAGATATTGATCACGGTAGAGTGCAAAACATGGTCTGATTGAAAATTTGGTTATTTGCGTGTAACTTGGTACCGAAGTCGAATCGGCCAAAATGTTATATGATATTTTCGACGCAAAATGACCCAGAGAATCTAGTGTTTTCGTATTGCCGTCGATAATTGGGACACCCTGTATATATATATGATGCGATTCTATATATGATTGTAAGTATAAATCTACTTCTTCAATTTCACAACCACTTTACAATAACTTTTTGTATACCGTAGCTGTAAAAAATTGTATATATATATGTGATGGGTAAAAAAAAAAAAAAATCAACTGCAAAATCCATATCTTTCCAAACAAATTAATCTTGAAAAATACTGCAAAGCAAACATTCATTTCTTGTTAAGAATATAAGTATCTATTTAATACATATATTACATACATATATAAACATACATAGTGCATGTGTGTATGACTCTATGTATATATAATGGATATATATAATTTATTACATATACCATACATATGGTATACATGATATGTATACAAAAGACAGAATACCACTCTAATCTGCTGCATTTCAAGTAATATTTTAGACATCTCTCAATTTATAACATTTTTCTTCAAGAAATAATTTTAACTTTCTGATATAAAACAAAAGAAATAAAATAAAAAGGACGTTTTGTAATGGTATAAATAAACACTGTTATATAACGAGAGTAAGAAATAATTTAACTGAAAAAAAATTGTTCATTTATTTTGTCGAAAATCTCATTTATTTCAATAAGAGTAGTATCTATTTAACTGTACAGTGTACATAAATGTATATGTACAATATATTGTATATAATAAAGTTACCTGCATCATTTTGGAAAGTTTTCACATTTATATACTGTTTTCAATTTTCAAATACAATAAAGAACATAACGATTAATATATAATATAAAATACAACATTCTGTATCTTTTGAAATAACAATTTTATTTTAATATAATAATATTAAAAATGTTTGTCTATAAAATTAACTTAAAGGAAAAAAAAAGTAACAAATTGTTTTTAATAAACAAAATATTATTAATAATAATAAAAAAAAACGATAAAGGATGATTCTGCGTGAGGATTGAACCATTCATAGACTGAATTATATAAACATCCTAACATTTAACCACTGTGCTACATCAATCAAATATAGAAATTATGTTATATACCTAAATAAATAGCATTGAAAGATGGAAAAGAAAACTGTGTTTTAATATTATTCTATTCCCAACAAATGTTAGTGTTGTTGGCTAAGAGCTGGAGAATTAATATAAAAAGTTGGGTTCGACTAGTTGAGGGAGGATTAGTCGAATTTTCAATAATTTAATATTAATTCATTTGGTAAAGAGTTTGTTGTTATTGTAATTATCCACTAAATACAGATAAATGAACAGCGGCACCGATTTAGTGGTGTTACTAGTTAACATTCAAACAATAGAGGAAGGAAATAATGAAAATTCACAATAATAGTAGAATTTTTTTTTTTTTTTAATATGAAACTGTTTACACACATTAATGTTATATATAAAAATGTATATATAACAGGTAATCCATCGACATATATTAAATATTTTCATAGACATACAATTTCAAGGTAACCCAATAAATCGTTTACGTAAATATGAGACAATCCAACTTGCATCTTTCAAAACAAAATACACACACACACACACACAAAAATAGAATGAAAAAGGCTCAGAGAGTACTTGTGTGCGTATGGTATACATAGATGCCAGTGGTATTTTATTTTAGACATTCAATATTCCTTGAGATATGCGCATAAGTAAGTAAATAAGAATGAGTATTGCATGAGAAAAGCAAAACAAATAACAACAAAAATATTTTATTGCCTTCTTTTAAATATCCATACTATTTTATACAACAATCATTAGAATCATCATTATTTCGTACATAATTTGTGTGACATTAAACGATTTTCTGAATGTGAAAATAAATTGTAAAAATTTTATATGAAAAACTGCGAATTTTATATAAAAAGTTATTCGAAAAGTTTACATAAATTTATTTTTACGAATAAAATAACACTAATATATTTACAGCTAAATATATATAAATATTAAATAAATTAAATTATTCTACCATTAAGTCATCAATAACATGTATTATATTATAAAATATTGTAATTTATAAGTAAATTTGCTATATATTTTTATAGTTATAGACATTTTGTGGTTTATAGACAATTTAAGTTAATTCAAAAATCTTATGATAATAAATCTTGTGATGCTGTGAATAGTGTATACGTACGTATATGTGTACAATGGTACAATATATATATATATCAGTTCAATTATATTTATATACGTGAGTTCTTTAGTTCATTGTATTATATCTCATATATATATATATATTTATATATATGACTGAAATATATAATACATCGGTATAAAGACAAATCTTTATTAAAAACTTTTTTTAAGCAATGCTGCACAAAAGATTAGAAGTTAATTTAAACAGAGTAACTTTTAATTTGTGAAACCTCAATTAGAAAACTTTAATACCATCGAGATTTTTCGCTTTGCTGATTTTCTCATTTAAGTATATATTATATGTTTAACAAAAAAAAAAAAAAAACTTGAGTTTTTAAAGTCAATCGAAATTGAAAGGAATGAAAAAAAAAAAAAAAAACAAAAAATTGGAAAAAAGAAAAAATTAAAAATAAATGAATAAAAGAAAATGCAAACAAAAAAAAAAGAAAATTATATAATAGAAAAATTACATACAAAAGTGGATTGTGGATTATCAAAGATTAATGAATTTATGAACTTAATTTAAATGTAAAGTAGCATACATAAAATGCATAATACAAATAAGACATATATGCTACTAGCATGGATAATGAAATACATAGTTTACAATAATTATGCTCCATTGTTAGTTAAGAAGATAACATATTTGAATCGTATATCATATTTATAGTCCACACAGTGGATCGTATTGGCTTGATTGTCACGTCTTCATAATATAGTACACTCTGTCCGGCAGGCATCAAATAAATATTACTGTCAAGTTAATAAATTTTCTCTGCGTATGTGAGTATGTTGTAAATCACCAATTGATCTACAATTATATGTAATTGATTCGATGTTCGTTTACAATAAACATCTTTGCAAAAATATATGGTATTGGGAACACTATTCAGAGAATATATCTCACACAAATATGAACTATTTTTTCATATAAGAATAATTTTTTTGTATATAAAAAAATAAAGAGATAATTTTGTGAGGTATATTTAAGTTACAGTGTAATATTTAAATTTAAAGCTTTCATTTTAATACAGTTTAGTGTATTTTGAATTAAAATATTTAGAGCAATACTATTCCATACACCAATATGGTCCTCTATACGTAATTGGTATAATTATAGTACCACGTGAAATTACTACTACACACAATAGTTAAATTGTATTTATTTTATGTACATAAAATTAATCTTAATTATCTTTGTTTTTCAATAATAATTAGTAATATACTTGATAATATTTTATACTATACATATTTCAATTGGTATAAATATAATATAAAATTGTTATACTAAATATATGTAAAATGTTTATTATATGTTATATAAATACAAAAGTTCCCTTTGTTATCGGAATTCTTGTTACTTTATGAGAGTGAACACAATAATAATGGTAATAATAACAATTCATTCTATTATTATAACTATAGACTCCATGCATATTATTATATATGTATTAAGTAAATACGTTCTCATTTATATGTTATTTTCACATATATATATATAAACTTAAATCGATTTATATAGTAATTAACACAGTGTTTATATATTCAAAGTTTCTATTGTTATATTTATTTTGTATTGCATTTGTATATAAAGAGGTTTATTTAAATACTTAAATATATACACAGCAACGTATTTTGTAGAGTAATTATTATATCAAACCGCATGTATATATATAAAAACAAACCTTATTAAATATTAAAAGGTTGTTGATATTGTCTAAGTGTACAATTTTAAATTGCTCATAATTACTTTGTTTGAAAATACATGTACAATTTTATTTGTATTTTTTTTTTTTTTTTAATAGAAAGAAAATGTTATTCAACATTATTTATACCATAGTTTATTGAAAAATCGTTATGTTTTCAAGTGGTTATGTAATTTTCATTTGTTTATAATGAAAAATGAGTTTTAATTGTGTAAAAAAAAGTTTTATTGTGTATATTTTTTGTTTTATTTTCATATAGTTTTCCAAATTCATTTTACATATACAATAATTTGCATATTGGTAAATTTACAATTAATTTACATTTTACTTTTGCAATATGCATGTATATGTGTATTACAATAGACGACGTTACGTTTGAATTCTTTGAATGAAAAATGTGTTAATTTTGATAAATTTGTAATGTGGAGAAGCGCCGGTTATTCCATAGATGTAGACAATTATAATTACTGGATAATGACTACTGTGGAGGGGTTGTAATAGTGCACATATTTATAATGTAAAGTTGCAGGTACAACAAAGGATATTTTTAATGAATTTTGTAAGAATAAATTACTGTAATAAAGAGAAAACACGATACTTAAATGGATTTTTTAATATATACAATTCGATACATTTTAAGAAAAAAAAAAGTGCTATATGTATTAAATATCGTTTATAAATATATATATATATTGTAGTTCTTATATATGAAAGAAATTGTCATCATAATATTAGTGCATTGTGTGTTCATTTGTATGAGATATTTTATTATTTTCATTATGTTGATGATGATACCATATTATCAAAATTGAACCAGCTGTGTATATTATATACAATAATAATGTATTTTGTAGTACATATAAAAGAATTTCATAAGTTCAGTTATATTATATATAATATGCGGTATATTTATATATATGTAAACATTTCCATCAACATCAACAACAGGGAATAATTTTTGGTAGAGTCTATATGCATTCCATATATATATATATATATATTGTATATTTATTTATATGTTTTTATACAACATATCCGTATATAATATATGGATATATATGGATATATTTATATGAACAAACAATAAGCTTATATATTCTAATATAATATGATATCAAAATGGATATATTCTATATAAGAATGAATGATGTTGTCAAATCGACTGACACTTGAAGCTTCTTTTATGCCATAAATAAATAGGAATTTTGCGTGTGCGTGCAAACAAAGTGCGTGTAATCCAGACCATATAATTTTTCTCTTTATCTTTTTTTTTTTTTTTTTATTTTTGCATTTCGAATTTTTTCCATATTATTTTCTACCAAATATACTTATATGTTGTATCGTATATTAGTATATTTATTTATCTATACATATATTTCCTATATAATACCAAATCTTTATTTATACACACATGACAATGAATCTGAGTTTATTCAATCTGAAAATGTATAAACATATATGTAGAGATATGGAGACTTTATGTGTGTGTGTTAAAAAATATTTGATATTGAAAAAATAATGGTATACAAGATACAATAAAAAAAAATATATATGCATTAGGTTTATATTATTATATACGACGCATAAACATACATTGATATATGCATATTCAGATATTTACACAATAAATTAGCTTAGCCAAAGAAATAAATTTCACAAAAACAATAAATTAAATTTTAATAATGTTAATGATACACCCCTGTATTTATTTTATTGGGAAAATATAATAATAATATCATTATTAAATACAATATATGGAATGAAAATAAATTGGTAAATACTTTGTTTTTTCTTATACTTTGTTATTTATCCCAATATATCCATTCCAAATGCCTTATATATGTACTCAGTCAGCGTGTCCTCATATTCGGCAAACAAAAAATCTACACAATTTACTTATTACAACAAATGACTGATTTTATATTTTTGTTATAAACATTATTTCTCACTTTTATACCATAAAAAAAAATTTACAATTACTAGAAATTGAGATATCTTAAATATAGATGTGTATTAATTAAAATTGATACAAAATGATACACATTTCTATATATATTTATAAATAGAAATATTTATTATGTAATTTTATCATGCATAAGAAAAATACGTTAATTACCTTTCATTATATAATTAAACTCAACATTTTCTATTTATACAGATAATGATGTGTATTGACTGAATGACTTTAATTTACTCCACATGATCTATTATATTTACGATAAACATAATAACTATAAAATATCATTAATGATTCACATTTATCTACAATATCTATATATATGTGAGAATAAAAATGTGTATAATGTGTACATTGTACATATATATAGGAAAAAAATATAAGCAAAAGAAAATTATGTGACTTGCAATGTTCAATTAGTGTCGTCTTCTTTTCAAAAGTAATTTCTATATATTTATTTATTTATATATATTATATTGTATATTGTATAATATTATATAGTTTTTATATTATACATATTTATATATATATATATGAAAAAGGTGTAGGTTGTAGGTTGTAGATGATATATAAAAATATAAAAATACAGGTTTTCGGATTGAACGGACGTATGATTTTATATTAAATACTATACTTCAGTGAATGAGACGTGTATTATTCTTTTATTTTGAATTTATTTTTCACATATTGTTTTGTATTTTATACAATATATTGTATATATATATGTGTGAAACGACAGTTCAGCATATATGACATCTAAACTTTATACATATATTTTTATTTATATATACAATACAATATTGTCAGCTTTTCAATAAAAGATTTATCATTTTCTTTATTATGTGTATAAGTATTAAGAAAATCTTATAACAAAAAGAAAATACTGGAAAAACTATATATGGATTATTGCATTGTATATATAAAACTAAAATGGTACATTTTGTTATATATGGCGTATGTGTAACTTACATTATATACTAACTATATTCAATGAATGTGTCTCTTACATATATATTTATATATATCTAATATCTATTCTATACAATACACAGCATACATACTAATACAAAGACTCATTGAATATAATATTCTTTATGTCAACTTAATTTCAGAGTAAATACGGTAGAAAAAAAGAAAATATATAACATAACCATATAGAATCTAAATATAGTGTCGTACATTAATGCATTTATATAATTAATCATATTGTATTTTTCCTTTATTTCCTAAACTTTTTTTTTTTAAGCAAAACAAAAGACTAATGGTTATTCATTATTTTTTTTTTATAACTTATGTAACTTGACGTAATAAATAAATACCATACATATAAAATGATTCATAAAAGCTATGTATGATAAAAGCAAATAAATTCAAAAATAAATAAAAATTGTCAAAGGTTAATTTGTGTTTTTTTATTTTTCTTATAAAAATTATCCTATTTAATTCAATCCAATGATTTATAAATTTCAACACTGAAATTATATATTGGTTATACGAGTATATTTGTATACACTGGTTTGTATAGTAACATGTAAATTTATTTTTATTAAAGACTTTATTAAAAATATATAAATATAAGAAAAAAAATGTCTGTTTGTACCCTTGTATAATCACATTCAGGAAATTTAAAATTCAATGATGACAGAAACAAGTTTCCGTTTTAAGATATATATATACTTAAAGACGATAAGATAAGACACACCACATATATTTATCGGGTGATATTACATGTTTGAAAATACATAGTACAGACAATAGTATTTAAAATACACATGGATTTTGAAGATTTTATACAAGATCGCAACAATAACTTTCCCGTTGCTTAAAATAGTTACTCAATATTAACTATATATGTGATAATTGATATAATTAATAATTTCTATATATATATATATAGTCTAGATGATTGTATAAATTATAATAATTTAAAGGTTACTATGAGGCGTACAAACGATTTAATAATATATCCATACAACTACATATTCGTTTATCTGGTATATGGGATATATAACTTAAATATATTATAATAAACGATTCTCATGAATAAATTTATTTCAAATAGTATATATAATATAAAGAATAAAAGATTCAGCAGAAGCAATAAACATTTATATATAATATAAAGGTTCATTCATCGTACTTTGCATACTCACATACACATCTGTTCTCACATGCAATGTAACAGAAAATAATATTATAATATATTGTTTGAGTGTTGTATATAGACGGCACACTATTTATATTATATAACTATATGTACAACACAACAATTGAGCTCATACTATACAATTTTATAGCGTATGATGCATACATAAAATAAAGTCATGTATAAATGTATATAACATTTACATATCTAGCTATTATAATAGATGTTACAAAAGAAAATGTGACGAAAGATGAAAGTATTTTCATTTTCTGCCTATTTGATATTCGCATGTCGTATAAAGATCCAATGAATCTTAATCAGTGCCAAATTTCTCAATTTGAAGAAGA
Organism: Bibio marci; assembly: GCA_910594885.2. Lineage (NCBI taxonomy): Eukaryota > Metazoa > Arthropoda > Insecta > Diptera > Bibionidae > Bibio > Bibio marci. The sequence goes on along the minus strand of OU343118.1, from coordinate 21,601,302 downwards.
GCACAGCAAATAACATAAAAAAAAAAAAAAATTTACTTTTACATATTTTACTATGCCATTCGTATAATGAAGGAGATGGTGAAATGCAATGAGACATCAGACAAATTTTTTTTCATTTATTTTAGAGTCTAACTTCTTTATAACAATAATTTGAGGTGAATAATTTATTTAAATAAATAAAACACCAAAGGAGTTAATAAATTTGTTAAGTTAGGAAATTTATAAGAACTTGCGTATATACCTTATTTTTTAGTTTTAAATAAACACAAAATGTTGGCCGAAAATTCAGTCTTGTACACACAATCCATGGCTTGGCCCCAACTTCTTCTATTATATATTTTTATTATAGAATATATAAATGTATTATATAGAATTTTATTGCCTTTGAATGCTGAAATAATGTTTGTTGATAGGGGAATATTATTTTATGGGTATTACATGTGCCTCTCTTCTATTGCTGGTATATAAAATTATTAACGAAATTAAATGAATTGAAATTACATAGATTTTTCGTTTTTTTTTTTTTATATATACAAACAGACATTTATTATCAAGTCTGTAAATATTAGAGGGTTTTTTACATTTAAAATTAAATTTTTTTTAAGGCACATATACAAAAAAAAAAAAAAATTATCAATTGTATATTTTTATTTGTGCACGCAAAAATTTGTTGCACTTTTATGAGGCACCAGGGATTTATTGATGTTTAATCTAAACGTGTGTTAAATGTGTTAATACACATTTTATTTTATCTAAATATAAAATTTGTATCGTTTAAAAATAAAGAATGGAAAAAATATATACAAACGATAAATATTTTAATATAACATTCATCACTGGTGAATATAATACATGAGACGGCTCTAAATATTCACATTATTTGTAACTTTATGTTCTAACAAAATTATTAATATCAACCTATAGAAATTTTATATATATAAAACAATATATTTATTATGATATCAATAACAATTCCGCCTATATTAAATATATAGTTTTTATATTACATTTTATTTATATCCAGATAACATATAAACAATAAAAGAAAATTTAATTAAAACCATATTATTAAATAAATAATAAAAATATACAATGTTATAAATCTTTATTATAACGTATAGTATTGTGTACATGTACACATAACATTTTATATTTGTCCTTAATTTATCATTTTTTGTCTTTTCATATATTATAATATATAATACATATCCATACGTTTTTTTTCCATCCTTAAATATATATATATAGCAATACCAATATATATATAAATATATAAATATACGCAGAGAATGAGAATATAATAACATGTATACAGTTCAGTATTTTTATAGGAGGACAATTCTTTTTACTTTATGTCAAATTGTCTAGTGCCATCAGATAAAGCTTTTGATAAATTATTTGTTTATTACTTAGCAATGTGCTGACTTGACCTATACCTTCCCTTTATTTATATACAATACATATAATTATATATATATTTATATATAATAAAAATAAAAGCCGTATAGTCAACAATAGTAATATACAAAAGCTTTACAATTTCTATGTACAATATATATTAAGTGGTAACTGAATTTGTGTATGTGTTTTTAAATCATTTGCATATTATAATTCCGATACCAGTGCTTGACTTTTTATAATCTAACCAGAATTCGAATGTTTATAGATTCAAAATAATTATAATATAATGTATATCAGAGAAAACAGCAGACATATAACCAATATTGATGGAAGATTGACTTACATTTATTTAATTATATATATATATAATAATATACTTGATTTTCTAAAATTTATTGTGCTCATATTTTAAATTTAGACTATAAAAGTTAAAGTGTGAACTTTATCATTGCATAATAGTGCATATTCACATATTGCATACATATGTTTACCAACTTTCTATTATCTATTATATTTATGACACACAGAGAAATTTGTATATTATTCTCAAAATTTATTTATGCACTATAAAAACATGTGAATAACAAAAGTTATTTAACTTATTATTTCTGATGCAAATATATATACCATATATAGTCGCTAGAACAATAATAATTAAAATTACATACAACATACATAAATGTATAGGTTATATATGTGCATGACATTAAATATATACATAATTCGTATAACACTGTGACAGCATATTTATATAAAGTGCATGCTGCATATATATATGAATTTATATTATGTGGTGGTTTGTTCTTAGAAGACACATTAACCATCACACATAAGATAAAGTTTATATTTTCACTGTTATATGGATGGTGGCGTTGAAAAAGGAAATATAATATATGAAGAAAATAATATAATAAAATTTATCTTTATCATTTTTTATAATAATATTATAATATATAAAATATAATGATGAAAAAGTTTTTAATTAACGAAAATTTTATATTAACTATGTATAACTACAAATATACAGTATATATGCTTTATGTCATTATCCCTTAAATTGATATTTATAATGATGACATGTTTTTGTATTTATAAAATTGATTCAAAATAAATAAACTCATATGATATAATTAGTTCTGTTTATACGTTTTGATTTTGATTTTTGTAAAATTATCTACGTAATGTAATCAAACGTTTAAATAAAACATTAAAATAACACTACTACAGATTTCATACCAGGGTTTTGTAAATATAATGGTAAATTTTATTATTGCATAATTATTGTTCAAAATAATCGTTTAACTATATATTAAATTCAATAGTTCTTTGTAAAGAGAAATGAAATATAAAGTAATTTATCAATAATTTCTAATAAAAATATCTTTTCTCTGTCAATATATAACCAAAATGTTTATACAAATAAGCAACCATTAACAACACTTTATATGTTGTATATAATATACAATATATAGGAGTGAATTTTATAATTTAACAATAATTCATTGTATTTAATATATATATATATTTGTATAAACTTATTCATTTACTTCATTATTATTCAAAAATAGTATTGGCTAAAACGGCCAAGAAAAAGAAATACTAAAAAGGAAGAAATAAAAAAAAAACGGAAAATATATCGTCTAAATGTGTATACTACTACAAGTCCAAGTAAAATATACTAGTAAAAAAAACTAAGTGATTTAGTGGTATAACTTTTTTAATCCGAAAAGAATTTATTACGAAAACGTGTTCCTTTACTTTTCAAAGTCTTCTCATATACATAAATATATATATCATTCAGTTTTACTTTAAAAGTTATATATTATATTTATTATACAATAGTTTAGCTTTAGCCAATATATATATATATTGTATTATAGGTATAGAGGAGATATATGTGTATAGAACGAGTGATTGCATACAAAAGAAAAATAATGAAATAAGAAGAAAACTTACAAGTTCATAATAATATCGTTGTCGGTGATAGTGTGTGTGTGTGTGTGTGTGTGTGTGTGAACCAAATGAAAATTAAAAAAAAAAAAATAAAGAAAATTGTATAATATTATATACCACAAGAAAGTGGTGAAAAAAAAATGGAAAATTTCGTATAGCACCAAAAATTAATAGCCGCATAAAATAAATGTTATACATAATTTTCAGTTTACTTTTTTGTTTTCTTATCTAATGTGTTTTGAATTATAAAATATTTAACTACATAAATTTTTTATAATTTTTTTGTTTCTTCTTTTATAAAATTTAATTAAAAGAAAATAAATTGTAAAATTCTTAAACAAATATAAAGACTATATACAATAATATTAATAAATTTGATTGTATAATTTTGTAATAGAAAATGTTTTAATCATTTTAAATAGTTTACACGATTTGTAAAAGGGGAAGAAATCCCTTATATATGAATAAAGCATGCGGCGATTATATGAAATTATTTCAATGGAAAAAAAACTCTATTAAATAAAGTATTCATTCTAACGTGAGTTTTATTTTATGTACCAATGTGCCTGTCATATTATTAATTTGTAATGAAAGAGTAATTGATGTGTTTAAAAACATATTTGTTCATGCATTTACTTTTTCTAATGTAAGCAATAAAACTACTATAGTTAATTCTACAAAAAAATATAAAAATAATAATAAAACAATATTGAATAATCAACCCGTGCGCCACGGTTAATATACTTTAATTATTTAATCCGTATGAATTTAATTAACATATATATTTTAATTATTTTATATAGAGGATTTTCAACTAAATACCTGTATAATCCATTAATATGCACCACATATAGATACAAATATACATCTATCTATAGATACGTATATTAAATTCACATCATAATTAATATCAGCTTAGTACCTTATACATTTTTTATTATATATGGTTTTAGTTTTCATATTCATTGAGTTATATTTATTTACATTTCTTTCGTTTGTTTGAACTTTGAATAATTAAAATCTTTATTGAAGTGTGTGTATATATACAGTGTACATGTATATAATCTAACATATGTTCAAAGTGTATATGTAATATATAGATAGATAGATGGATATAGTATATATATTGTTTATAAAAAATATGCAATTTATAATAAAACATTCTGTCCTGAGTACAATCATTATATAGTATATATTGTAGTATTTAATATAATATATATATATATATATATAGATATAGCAACCACTTTATTATTATACCAGCGATACAGATACACATGTATAAGTAAAACATCTATTTTTAAACTTTTAATAAACAAGAATATTCTATTTAATTGCAGTTTATTATATATTTTTTATTATAATATGAACTTTTATTATAAATTTCAGTGTATATTACTTTAACTCCACATATATATTGGTACAATTTTAATTAAACATTTGTGTTATTGCGTTTAACAAAATATTTGTATTTACCGTCAAATGAGGTAATTTTTCTGTGAAAAAAATATTATGAGTATAAAATGTATAATTGCAATATAATTAATCCAAGAAATTGTTGGTTAAATTTTTAATGTTTCCGTAACATTTAATTTATTTACAATAAATATGTTCTTTGATTCAAATAAGTGGGATTTCACTTATATGGGTTTATCTTTGCATATATTGTCTATATATATAATTATATTCTCATATACATATAAAATATATAGGTATTTATAATAAATTGCATTAATGCATTCTTTTATGTTTATATTAAATGAATATAATCTTTATTGGTATTTTGCATGCAAAATTGTAATTATATGTTATCTGGTATATGAATGCAACATTTGTTAAGAATAGCACTTTCAGTTTTTTTTTTATTTTGTACTATGCAGTTAAAAACTATATATGCTCGTACCGTACATATAATCATGTATGTGTACGTGTCTACTATATAGTTATATGTGTGCATATGCAAATATACAATATATGTTATTTAGGTTTTGTAATTTTATCTAATTATAAGTAATTTTAATCATATACAATATTAATTTAAGTATAATTAAAACTATAGCAAACGATTTTTTACACTATACATATAAATGTATGTATAGGGAAAAAGTAAAGTATTGGATGGATAAGGTTTTTTGGTAGTACATACCTCTTTTTTAATTTTCCTAAATTAGTTGTTAAAAACTATAGGTTTAATTCGAACGGGTTAATATCATATAATCAAAATATGTGTTACTTATTGAATTATTTAAATTTTCTATTATATATTTTCAACCAATTTTCAGTAGCATTATTTTATAATTATCAAATGTAATTAGGCTAACACGGTGAAGTGGTTTTAAATTTTTTTAAATAATAAGTGCATTGGAATATATATTTGCGTTTTTATTATTTTTACAAGCATACTAACATTACTGTAAATATGGGTGATATGAATACCATTAAAAATACAAATCGGTTAATATTTAAATATAAATAATAATGTGTCATAACCATAAATATTATTATTATGTATTAATTTTTAATAAATGCATTAAGTTTACAGTGTTAAAAAAAAAAACCATCAAAAATATTCATATATATATAAAAGACTAAATAAACAATTTTTACACACCATATTTCTTATTATATTATTAATATAGTCTCTAAATTCTGTGTATATCTATATATAGAGAGAGTTTTTAGACTATCACTATATATCAAACTCTTTATACGGGCAGTTTATATATATATATATATGTACTATATAATACAAAGTACTTTGTACTGTATCTTATAGTATAAGCAAAACAACAAACTTGTACAAATAATAAAGAATTTTATCCTTATAACATAAAAAACAGTACATGAACACCGACGACGATGGTGCACGGCACATAACATAAATCTAAAGCTTGAATAATTCATAAGTAAAAGTTTTTCAAAATAACAAAAAATAAAAAAAAGAAAAAGAAGTTTTTTCTTTAAAACATCACACTACAATTCACTATATATAATTTCTCTAGATTTATATGTATATGTAATCTTATTTCTTAATAAATATATATATAAAGCACAAGTATATATGTGAACTATATAAAATATATACATGTTATGTGTATGAATACTGTATATTAGTTTTTATAAAAATACTATCTATATACCAATATATTGTATATAAAACAGTGAGAAAAATACAATGGTCTATATGGCTTCAATAAGGGTTTTCTTGTGGTATACCAATATTTAAAAGGATATTTCAAAAGTTTGAAAACATAGATTTAAAATTATAGTGTTAATTAATTTATTTCTATAGCTATATGATTTTTTATGCTCGGTCCAAATACGTATATAATTGTATATATGGTATATTTATATAATATATATTACGATAATACACATTATTTATTTATAGTGTTCTTTTTTAAATTTTAGTTTAAATGTTATACATAAAATATAATTTAATTGAATACAGTATACAGTAACACAAAAACACATCTCATTTGTTTGGTCATATAATACTATATTATGTGTAATTTATAATTAAGTGTCATTTAAAAAAGAATAAAGAAATGCAAATATTTTATAGAAATAATTTTTAGTCATTGTTTTAATGTATATGTAGCTGTGTGTTTAGAATAATTAAACATTTTCATTATTAATTTACTAAAATATGTTCGATATTTAGTTAACACCAATACTTCTTCATACATATATTTGTATAGTAAATATATTTTATATATCTCAACTCCACACAAATTTAATTTTACCACTTTTCTTTCAATATTTCTAAATACTATTTCTTAAAAAAAATATGTCTATTATTATAATTAAAATTAAAAATCCCTTTCCTATTTGCTTTACATAAAATAATATAATAAATAGTATATTCTGCAATATTTATTATATTATATTATATTCATAGATATATATACGTTGCTAAAAAGTTATTTTAATTAATTGCTTATATATTACGATATTAGAAAATTATATAGTACAATATATATATATATAGATGTAGATATAACGTACGTACATATAGCTATTGATTAGATTTATATAATATATATATATACGAAGAAGTATATAATTATAGTGCTTCATTTGTAGTTTAATTAACTTCAACAATTCATATATTATACAAACATATATATATATACACACACTTATCATACACATATATATATATATATATATATATATATATAACATGTGAATAAGTTCTTCGTTGTTTATTAATATACCATGTGTATATTTAATATGTCTACTCGTCGTATCTATTACATATATATTAGAAAATGTGTATAAAAACATATTATACTCGTACCTCGACACCAATTTATATTGTACAGTACAATCCAATATTTTGTATAACATGACTACTAGTCTCGTATATCCGAAGAGCACGCAATTTATACAAATAGCAAACTAAACATTTATTGACGATTTTACATATTACTATAACATTATAAATATAAAACATATTAAAAGCGTACTACTATATACTTTTATACACTATTAGATAAAATAATATGGATTCATTTCATATATGTGACTGACTATATATATATATACTGTGTGTAAATATATGTCTGTTCTGTGTTATACTAAAATACACAGTATATAAAATATATAAGGAATATTTTAATTAAGTGAAAATTATTCCCCTCTTAAAATTTCTTATATATATTGTATATTAGATATTACACACAACATATTATATATTATATAAATATATAATTAAAGTAAAATGTGCATGATAGCTTCGTAGATCGTAAAGTTTACATATATATATATATTATGTACAGGTACACAAGTTAGGGTAAATCCTAGGTTTATATAACAAGGTATAGACTATTATATTCAATAAAAATTCTAATTATATATACAGTTTTTTTCTTTCCATTTCGTGGCCAGGATTATTGGTCATGTCATTGGTACACCAATTATCGTTGGAAATATTCTAAATCTATTATCTTGCCATGGATGCATCACAAAAAAAAAATGTCAATGTATTTTTACGTTTGAACTATGTTGTTATAGATATCTTGCGGTAAACCATATGTCGTTCGAACTTTCCTAATGACAACAAATCGGGGAACTGCTGAAGAATAATATAAATTAATAATTATTTTGGTATATTAGTTGATGCTAATATGTGAAAATTCTCATAGGTTATTTTAAGAAATTTGTTGAGAAAATTTTCTGTTATTCATTTTTTTTAAAAACAAATCAAATTATATCTATAATAATAAATTATTGTATTTTATATTAATAACAAATACGATATATAATGTAAAATTTAAATAATTTTGCTGCGAGATATGGTACATAAAAAAAATCGAATATTTGAACAGAATAAATTTACAAAATATACACATATATTATAGTATCGTGTGTAATACCCCTTAGTATATATACGAGTATTTTCCTTTTTAATATAACATATAAATATACATAATATATTTATATTTATGTACTTTCATTATATACACATTTGTGTTTATACTATATATAATATATATATGTTAATTTAATTAAATGTTATCAAATTATATAAATTATATATGTATATAACATATAATACGATTATATATATATATATATTTTGTTATTTGTATTATACATAATATGTATATACAATATTTATTTTAACGTATATCTAAAATATGTATCATAATATTTTGTAACGCCATATTATTTATTTCTAACTATTCCATTATTATATATAATATCTATATATATATGATGAGATATATAACATATAATATATAGACACATATACTTTAGTACATATATTTTAATAGACATACGCAGGTATAAATTGTTATAAATATTTAATTTAATGTATTTATAAAACGTTTGTATATATTACAATAATTTGTTTATATATAAAATAGATTGAATCACAAAACACTTTAATCTTAAGTTAGTATATGTTGTAAGGTGTCACCATATTTAAACGGTATATACGTAATTAAATTACTAACAAGTTAGATTATATATATTGAATATAAATTCTTTAAATATAATAAAAAAAACAATAATTTTTTGAAAACTATAGTTTATACTTTTACCAATTACTGCAATTAACTTAATTAGAATAAATATAATTATTTTAAACAAATTTTAAAATTAACAAAAAAAAAAAAATTGTATAAATTATATATTAACTATTAAGCTCTGCCATTTATTAAACGAGATCCGCGAGATCCTTTTAAATATAAATTCATATAATCCACATAGGAATGCATGTCGTGCATATTACTTGTAAATACAGTATATACAATATATAGTTAGATATAGGGTGTCTAAAGAATATACATATTTAATTTGATTCTATTTGTATCTTGTTCTTATTTTTGCTCTGTTTATTTTATTTTATGGTTTTATTTGGTTTTTATTTCTTATTTTTTGTTCTCGCATCAACATCATTTCTATATACACAAACAACAAATCCATTGTACCAGAAAATAAATTACTTGTGCGGTGTGTGTACACATTGTTTGTATGTATATTGTATATTATTAGTTGGAATGTCGCTTATATATTATATACCATTCAATTCCCAAAGTGTTCATAATATTTTTGTTTGATGGAAGTAAATAATATTATATAATTTTAAATTAAAACCGAATTTATTATAATATATTATAAAATAAAATATATAAATATAAAACATATAATATATTTATTTATACCGAATATAAATAGATAAATATAATTATTTAAATTTAAGAATAAAGTTATTTTAAATAAATATAATATAACATTTTTGTGTTAATCAAGAAAATTTAATTAAAATTATAAATTAAATTACAGAATAGTTACAAACAATATTGCATTGTCCAATTTGTTTGTCTAGACCGGAAAAGTATGATAATTTGAAATTTTATTTATCTATGTGCACGTATATACCATATATACATACTCGTTTGTACATGGATATGGTAAAGTCCAAAATGTCCATCATCTATATTATATATTATACAAACAACATTATTTTGTTTGTGTGTAAACAATAGCCACAACCACATATATTCGCATAAAAAATATAATGAAATATATATATATATAGTATATTCAGATGTAATAACAAGAACAAGAGATAATAATTTTGTAAGGAAACATTTCCTCCTGGTTATATTTTATAAATTTTTTACATTGTATATATATATATAAAACACAACAATGAAAGCTATGATTTATGTTACGTAATTAATTATTAAATAGTACTTTTTGTACAACATTTATTTTTATATGCGAAAAAACAAATAATAGTTTTTTTTTTCAACAATTTCTTTAACTCTTTAGTGAGTGCAAAACCAAACAAATTAGGATAAACGAAGGCAAATTATTATAAAATATATTTATATACAATTATTAATGAAATAACAATAATATATTGGTAAATAGCTTATCACTAATATTGTATTATCTGTAAATGTAATGTTTTCAATCCTCATTATTATTATTATTATTATTATTTGTGACAAGAAATATTTCCATATAATTATGTTAATATAAAAATAGTCAAACAAATTTTCTTGAACTATAATATAGAAGAGAGAAATTGAAAATATAAATTTAGATTATAACTTATAAGTCTAAAGTTATATAATAATATGCGGTTTAAATATAAGAAATAATAAACTAAAGGAATATCATTATTCAAATATTATGTCACTAAAAAAAACATATTTCATGTATACGAATACGAATTACAAATATATATAATATGTATAAGAAAAGAATAAGTAAAAGAATCTTATTCGTTGTGTGTCATGTGTTATTCGAAAAATGCATGTGAATATTAAATTTCTCGAAGATAAAACATATGTATATGTATATAAAAGTTTTCCGAAAAAGCAAATTTTTCTATATAATGTTATATTTTATAGGTATGTTTTATTTAACATAGTACAATTGTATACAAATAGACAATAATATATTAGAGGATATGAAACTTTAACAGGAAATTTAAAATTATAAGATTTTGTCGGTAATTTCCGGTATGTACACGTATATATATATATACAGTACAATACAATACTATATATAATATAAATACATAAATAAAATATAAATTTATTATAAAATCTAAGAAATATTTTAGAACTTAAAAGTTACAAACAAGAGATTTACATATATACAATATATATATATATATACTCGTTTGTTGTATCCTTTATTATATATTTGTTAATTTATGATGATATATATATATATATATATTTACTATATATAACCACGGAAAACATCGGTGATTAATTAAAATAAAATACTTCAGAAATATTGAGATGTTGTGTATACAATTGAAAGCGCACATGTTGATTATAAATTTCTATAAATTTCTATAAATTCTTTAACTGTCAAATATATATATTTAAAATGTTATACTAAAGTATATTTGCCAGAGATTAAAATACAATATGACGATGACACGGTGACCTAACATTTTATAGATTTTCCTTCCATATATAGGTTTTTTTTTTTTTTATAACCTAAATAATAATAAAAATATATAAAAAAAAATAAATATATATTTATATGTGTTTTATTATTTGATAAGAATTTAGTCGCTTATAAATTTTCATTTTAAATATTTTATACACACAAAATATAATTCATTTCATTTCATATTTATATACAAAAATAATTAAATATATATGTATTTAATGCAATTATTGCATGATGGTGTACAAAATAAATAATATAATTCATAAAAGTTAACTCTTATTTTCTTTTCCGGTATTTCCACATACATGAAATATACATTTTGTATACACATACACAAACTATACACTAAGCTTTATAGAAACTGTTATTTACTAAATTTTCTTATATATATAATACATAATCTTAACTCAAATACAATACTGATATGATGTCAACCTTTTGTTACTACCTAATACGTCCTCCGAAAAAATTATTTAAGCCGTGTCACTGGAAGGAAAAAAAATTCTGAACTGATTTCTATGCTGTTTAGTGTATGGCTGTATATAGACCTATTTTATTGTGTATTGTATATATTAATTCAGGTGACATGCTTATATAAAAGCTATACCATATATAAAATAAATATAATTCTTTTTTTCCATATATTTTTATTATAAAGTAAATAAAAATAAATAGGTGAACTTCAGGAAACTTTTATAAATACATTAAGTTTTGCATATAAATTTATTTATGAATATAATTATAAATAATGTATAGTTAATTTATGTGTACACAAAACATATATATATACCATATATATACCAGATGTATATAACATATTAAATATTATATATTATATACAAAGTAATATTATACAGTTGTAATATAAAAAATTAATATTTTAACTGGAAATTACAAAAATAAAGGGTGATCATTTTGAACGTATAACGCCGCACTCATCATCAAATGACTATATATATTATTTAAATATGAAATCAATTTAATATATAAAATACGTTAAGTAAATCACGGTGAACGTGTATCCTTTGTACACCCACAATATGGTATATTCAAAATGAATATTACATATGTAAACATTACATGTTCATATCGAATTACTTCGATGAGAGTATATATATAAACATTTTCTTTTCACCCGCTATACATGTTACAATGCTATTTTCTATTTGCACAAACAAACACGTATATGCATATATCAAATACGTGAAAAATTATGTATTTAATATATATATATATAACAGAAAAAGAAACAAATCTTATATTTTTATAGAAAATTTATGTAAATAAATTAAAATATTAAATTATCTTCATATTAATTTTGTAAATAAAGTATTTTATAACACGTAAATCGTTTAATTTATTAATTTTCATAAAATCAATAGAAATATATATACAAATTTTAAATTTTAAAATGTATTATTATGTGTGTGTGTGTGTGTGTCGACCGTTCATACACATAATATATACTTAAAACGACTTTTTTAATGATTCTGTGAAAACTTAGAGCATAGACTGTTAAATGAAAATATTTCTTAAATAATAATACAGTAAATACAATTCGTAAGACGATGAAAATATAATCAATATTCGACGTTTTAACAATTTAAATGTGGTGATTTTAATGTGAATAATATATAATGTGTGTTTATTGATAGTGAATTAAAAAGATATAAAATGGATGTACAATGAACTGTTGAAATCTACTGAAATTATCACTGGAAACTATAAGCTCATATAAGGAACTAGTATGTATTAATATAAAAAATATTATAGCCAAGCAACGAAACATTTTATAAGAAAAATACGATTAATATACAAATATATTAATAGTATTTTATATAGCAATAAAATTTACCATACACACATTACACATCAGTTAATAAAAACTAATATATATTAGCTTAATGGATATAAAATATAGATAAAATTAAGAAACGACAATATATATATTTCAATGCATAATAAAAAATGATAAAATAAATTTACAAAATAATTATCATTAAAATAAAATAAGAAATAAAAAATTATAATATCCATCGCTATTACATTATGCTCATCATCACAAAGAAATTTTATATTCTATAATATATATCAATCGTATATATGTTTTATATGTATTTTAACACCACACAAAATTCATGTGTATGTATTCTATAGATTGTACATTGGATAATTTAAAAACTGCAAAAATTTCCAAGCCTTTATATTAATCTCATAATCCTGTGATGGTAACATATAAGGTTATAATTCTTTAAAACATGAATTACAGTATATATCATATAAGGAGTAAGGAAGGACACTTCCCCAAAAAAAAAAAAAGGAAACCATCAGCTACAAAATATGAATTATATATTAATTTTATTCTCACAGTTCATCTAAGTAGCGTGTACTTTTACTACTATAGATTTACTTTTAACAATTTATTTTATATAAAATATATAATTGTATACAATTGTATATGATATATCCAAAGTCCATATAGGAAATGAAAATAAAAAAAAGGAAAACAGCAACAACACAAACATTTTTTTTTTTTTTTATATTAACTAAGGTCACGAATCAAATTAAAATTCACATTATGAGAATGGATATCGACATAAACACAAAATAAGTTTACTTTATTACACCATAAAATTGGATGTTTATTACTTGTGGGATTATTACACAGAAATTTGTTGTTATATACAGTCGATATACATAAAATAGCTAACAAACTAAACATAATAAAACAATATATATTGCACACTTATATACACATCCATATATATATATATATATATATTACATTAAGTATATGTTTATTTTATACTATATCAAAAATTATATGAAAAAACACAAAAAAAAACAAGGAAAACACATCCATATAATATACAATAGAAAGAGTTATACATGTATTTATGGATTTTCCAGATGATGATCGAGGGTGGTTAATAATAAAAAAAAAAAAAACATAGTATATTATAGTACATATATACAGGGTGTTGACGATACAATGCAATCCTTCAAGGGTGACATATAATTCTAAATCGAAATTACTAAATGACTATTTTTCGAGGACTAACCGTTGTTATAGATACTTTAATAATGAGAAAAATTCTTAGGGTCGTATCTCGAAAACATAGCCCTAAATGGAATAGTGGCAATAAGTAATTTCAGCTTAGAAATTTGTCCTCCATCAAATCCTTGAAGGAATGTACATAGCTCGCGGGAACCCTGTATATATGTATTTAATAATATAACCCACGAGAAATAAAATACAATTACATAATATAATATATACGCACGTATATATTTTCAATTGTTGCTTTTTCGATGAAAAATTTATTTTCTTTATAGTCGTTCATATACATCTTAGTACACAACATAGTATTATATAACATTTAAAATTCTAGGAATTTCTATATTCTTTACCGCACACATTTTTATTTTTTGCTATATTATAGAAATGAATAAATTCTTTTCATTTTTCAATACAAAACAACCCCTCATCTGACACACACATTCTAAAACCCGCTTTTAACAAGACTATATATATATATATATATATATATACAATACATACATATTTTTTTGTTTACAAATGTAATAATTGAACTCGTATATAGCGAATTTAGGATTTATTGAATTTATATAGCATTTTTTTTCTTCTATATAAATGATAAAATATACCGCATATCTCTCAATGTTTTATATATATATTATTTTCATTCGATATGCATATATAGATGGGTGTGTGTGTGTGTGTGTTATGTGTGATGCGGTGATAATTTATTAGAAAAATTTTTCTTTATCAATGACAAAAACGAAAAAAAAAAAATAAAAAAATAATGTTATAGTCAAAAGGGAAAATAAAGAGAAAAATAAAGAAAAATGCAAAGAAATTTTTGCATTACTTTTTTTTTTTTATAAATATGTACATGTATAATAAAAGGATATTAAAACGACACACTAACACAACAAAAATATTTAATAAAAGTATATATGTTCCAGATATACTTATTGTACATACATTACACATTGGAATAATACAGGAAAAAAAAAAAACACACACACACACACACATAAAATAAATAAAGAAAATAATATTTCATATTGAAAATCCTTTTGCGACATAAATTATATAAGACACTTATGTTGTCATTACATTTTTATATGGGCAATATATCATTTACTATGTAATTTATTTTATTGTCACATTATATCTTCTTATTGAATCACTATTAATAATTTTGTTATCGTAATACATACCTCCTTTCATTTCATTTTTTTTTTCTTTATTCTTAAAATTATATGCATGAAATAATATATTTATAGATAGGCAATATATTTGCTTATGTATACACGTAAAATGTTTAGCACAGCAATGTAGAATTTTAGTAATTAATAAATTTATAATAAATATATAAATAAAAGTTAATTGGATTGTGTCGTATTAAATCAATGTGAATGACAATATCGGATTACATTTATGTGGCATAGTTCAGAGACGCAACCTAATGCCAAGTAATTTTGACTAAAATTTATCAGCATCAAAATTAAGTATTAAATATAAAACCATATTGAATTAAATATTTCTCGAAATAATATAAATGTGGAGCAAACTTGAATAAAGTAAGATGTATAAATAATATAAGCAAATTTATGTATTACATATGAATAAAGCAAATTAAACTACACCTTAATTAAATTGTTAATGAAAGGATCTACAGTCAAAATTTTGTAAATATAAAAAATTATTAATTTACATATCGGTAAGATAAAAATCAATTATGGATAAATGCATTATACTTTATATTAGCATTTTAATTAATTAATTAATTAGAACAACCCCATTGCATACAAAACTTAAATCCAAAGTTTGTGACTATTTGTTCCAACCGTTAAAGACAAAATTGAATTTTAACGCTTGTCCGGATTAGTGATTTTTGAACTACACTGTATATAGAGCTAAATATTTATACAAAATAATAAAAATACTATCCACCATATTTATAAAAGGTGGTATGGTATTCTATATTATATAATGTAAAATATTCAATCACTAAATTTAATCTCTAATAATTAATATATATATTATTATATGTTATGCACATCTATTTAGTTATATAAAATATTATATATACATTTATATCTAAACAACAAAAACATTTTGATAAATTATTATCGTTAACCATATTTATAATGGAAAACTGGGATATACATTCATATATATTGTATATATATATATATACAAACATACAGTACAAATACAGATTATCCTTTTTATATATTATATATATTATTTTACATAAATAAACATGTATTGTATAATAGTTTTAATTCTAATTAATTACAAACATTATATGCGGTTTTCTATGTATAAATATTGTATACAGACACACACACTATTTTACAATGAAATTTACTATATGTTTAATATGGAGTTGAATACGCAAATTAAATAATATATATACAAATCTCTTCTTATATTTTATGGTGTATATAAAATAATATGTATAATTATATAAATTTTATAGTTTTTTTTTTTCGAACATTTAAAACCCATGAAAACGTTTATATGCACAAAACAAAAAAGACTTGCATTGTCATTAATTTGCAAAAACCAAAACTTCCTCAAAAGAAGCTTAATTCGTCCAATGAAAATTATATATATTATTTATACAATTATAAATAGTGAAGCATAAAATTTATATGCATGCACAGAATATAGTGATATTATAATAAATAGGTTTTAAAAGTAATAATATATATATAAAGCTTATTTGATATATATATATATATGTTATATGTAAACTATTTACATCTATACACTATATCTAAATATTCTATATTATTTAGTTTAAAACTTAAACACATTTGCATATAAAATTAATTTCGTTATTATATATATGAAATAAAATTGAAATTATGTAAGCGCAGTGACGTACTACTATACTAAAACGATTAATCTATATTTTTAAAGTCTTATTATTATATTATATACATAATTGAAAATAATTGAATTAAGCAGATCAGTAACAAAAAAAAGAAAACTTATTATAAACTTTACAGTCAGTATAAAAAAAAAACCCGTCTTATCTTCATCACTTAAAAAAATAAATATTATTTGTCTGTTTGATGTTTATATTTCATAAACATTTTATATTCATTATACAATGACTATGATACAATATTATACCATATATATTGTGTATTATATATTCAACTATACATATGATAAATATATATATTCATGTACTTTAAATGTCAGCAATTTTCTTAATCCTCATAGGATTTGTTTCGAAAACTATATATAATATGCACAAATATAATAATATTTATATGTATTATATATTACATATAATACGAAAAAAGGTAATTCCATTTTAACAGGAATCGATTTTGACGATCTAAACATCAAAATTATAGGATATATACCTCAGCTATATATATATATCGTGCAGTCAATTATTAACAGATTTTTTACAGAATTTACACAAACAAAATTTAATAAATAAAACACTTAAAAAAAAAAATAAGGACCTGTATCCTTAGTACATTCATTAATATCAGAAAACATTTCGCCAAATAAAAAAAAATCTAAATTCGCCAGAAAAATTGTTGTTAAACAAATATATTGATTTTAGGTAATTATCTCTAATTTTCCAATCCACTGATATGTTCTAGAAAAATTTAAAAATAACCGTATCAACTTTCAAGTGATTTTAAAATGGAATTACCTTATTTATATTTAATATATATATACACCAATATTCTACATGTTATTATAAGTTCTAGTTGTGAATGCATATAATATATTTAAAGTGTATCTATACTATAATACCATATATATATATAATTATGCATACATGTAGATGATATTTAATATCATATAGTATTATATTATATTGTGTATTAGGTATTATTATAATAAACTTTTAATAAGGATATATAATATACAAATGATGTTGAAGAAATTTTCATATATATATATAGAATAACAGACTTGTTGATTCTTTAATGAAATAAATATTATATGATGCAATTTTGTATTGTTTATAATTATTATTTTATATATATATATATATATAATATACAAAATATATGTGATATTATTATAAAATGTCAAAATATTATTAAGTATTTATACATAATCTTTATTATTATATGTTATAACATAGGCAATACGTAGAATTATAACCAATTATTATTTTGAAATAATTGATTAGGCTTTATATTTACATCAACAAAAATGTTCATTCATAATATTAATTAAATGTATGCGCATTAAATTTAAAAAAATATTAACCCAAAACCCTTTACACAAAATAAGTTAAAAAATGTGAAATTGAAATTATAATAAAATAATGCAACAGTATAAAATGTGATTACTAGGTCGTTTACATTAAATATGTGAAAAAAAATATTATATATTTATATGATGAATATATCGAATTCAAATGCTATTCAAAAATATATATATATATAACATTATATTATATTTTTAAATAAATTACATATTTAACCCAAAATATTCTCAAAAGTTATTCGAAAAACAAAATACATTATATATATGTGTGTGTGTGTGTGTGTGTGTGGGTATGCAGAGAGATATGCGAATATTCGTATGTATTTATAAAAATATATATCTTTACATTTTCGCATCAATCACACTAAACCCATTTGCATATATTTTCTGTTTTTATTGGCGACCCTTTTTTTTTTCTTTTTTTTTACTTTATTTTTTGATAAATACTAAAATAAAATACAGAAAAAAAAAAAGAAAAGTTAATACAAACAACACATACTTACACAACATATTGTATATATAGATAGATGCACACATATAACGCATACTTTTCATTTTAGAAAATTTCTTGAAGCTTTTTCCTATTCACAATTCAGATCACAAAAAAAAATATTTTTTTTGAATATTTAACTATATTTTATGAGACTATCAGTTTTTTTTTTTTTTTTTCTCTAGAATTTATATGGTACCAGTGCGTTATATATTTGTAAAAACACTGTATGTTATACGTATACTCAAACATATCTTCTAAACCAACTGCGCGATGACTATATATATATAGAGCTACAAAATAGCTAGTTGAATTTTATATATGGTATATAACTATGAATATAGATACTGAGATAAATTGACATAGCTGATATAGATTTTGGGTATCGACGACAATCTTTATTCGTTTATTTTTTTCTTTTGTTGTTGTTTTAAGTTTTTTTTTTCTATAATAAACATAAAAAATAGAAATGAATATACGACAGCACGAAAAGCTAAAGAAAAAAATAAAAAAATTATAATAACAAACGCATACACACATATTATTATCGAGGAAGAGCAATCTTAAATGTTGAAATATTTTCTTTTAACTTCTTTAAATTTAAATTTAAATCAATATGTGTATGTGTATGTATTGTGTGTATTATGAAAAGATACAAAGTTGATTTAAAATGGGCTTTTTATATAACATTTGCGTATATATAATGTAATTCGTTTTGCTTAAAATCAAGATTGAATCGACTTCTTTTTTTTTTTTTATTTTTCTATTTTATGCCGTCACAAATCTATTTAAATTGTTGTGCCTTTTTATTTATTTGAAGTCCATTATTATTATTATTATTATAATAAATGGATAAGTTTATCAATAAATAAATTCTATAGAATCATATGATACATTAGTAATAGTAAAATTTAAAATATATGATGAATTAAATAATATATAATAAATTGTTTAAACCTATTCTGGTTATTAATTAAATCTATATAAATGGTGAATTTATATTCACCTCTGCGTAGGCTATATAGATCATACCATCGCAATTGCTAATCGGCTACCTATTCGATAGCATTGCAGTACATATAGATTGGTCTCAAATTATAAGTTTAGGCAGATGTTGTAAAATGTTTCTCGTCTTATTAATACAGAAATTCAACTCACAAACACCGCATTTTTTACGCATATTTTATAAAATATAATCATCATCTGGGTATTTTACCATATAAAAATATTTTGCTTGACTCCTATATGTATTGATTAGAGAAAATATAAAATGGGATATAGTTATGCCAACATTTCGTTCCAGAGCTAACATTTAGGTTTCAATATTGATTCAGTATAAAAAATTACAATTTATATATAATAATCTATAAATAAGACAAAAAATAAACTCAACACATAAGATTTGAAATATGTATTGAATTTTATCAATTATATAATCTAAGATATCCGAATAACAAACAATAAAAGTTATTAATAAATAATTCAAACTAAAAAAAAACACAGTATATTTTTATAATAATATTATATAATCCAAATGGGGTTTTTTTTTGTTAACGACTTCATATAACAAAAGATAACCTATATATATATATAACTTTTTAAATCCGCATATGATAAGAAAATGATCTGCAGAATATTTTGAAATAAATATTGTTTTTCATATATTCTTTTGTGAAAAATTATTCTTCTTTCTCTTAAAACCTATAGTATTTGTAAACATAAATAAACCTATGACTATCCAAAAAAAAAAAAAAAAAAACCTTATAGTATGGAAAATCAACAATAGAAAATTGTCGCATCCATTAGTGAAATGTAGGCGTACGCCTAATTATTCATTGGCTTGTCATATATATAATTTATTAAAAAAAATATATATAACAACTATAACTATATATTTAATATAGGGTAGGGTGTTTTTTAAGGGTTACATTTGAGTAAAACACAGAATGTTAAATTTTTTTTTTTTTCATAAATTACTCTACCTTTCGCCAAACCGATAGAGCACCACATTTTTAATTTTATTTAATTGAAAATCGAAACGGTCGAATTCAAAATGTAACAACAACAAGCTGTGTACCATCATTTACAACATATTAATTTTAAAAAAAAATCCATGTAATCCATCAATGTTTATAAAATAAAACAATATTTAATTATATTATAGACTAGACAGTTTGTGTTTTATTTAAAATTTAAAATTCTGTCACGCTTATAAAACCACCCTATATAAATATATATGGGAAAAAAAAAAGTAAAATTTTCTTCATTCTTTTATTTTATTACCATAATATATACACATTCATTCGTATACACAATGTGTAGCTGGTAGACGGAAAAGTTGCGTGCAATTTTTGTTCATCATATTGTTATAGAAATTTATATATTATGATGCGTGATGAAGTTTGTTCACTAAATTCGTGACCGAATTATTAGCTTTAAATTTAACGTATTTTTAATGTTTGTGTGACTATATGCTGGCGAGGCGAAGAACTTTTTACGCAAACCATATAATTGTAGATATCTAGATATATCAATATATATACTATTTAAAAATAGTATAATATTATATAGATATCATATTAATGGATATGTTTTTGTATAAACTCTAACTACAATATATGCAAATCTGCTATACCTAATTTATATATATATTACATATATGCATAAAAGCAAAAGCGCGCGTCTGTTCTTTCAATATATTCTTTTCAAAATTATTTGTATGTATTTTCTATTCAATATTTTTCATAGCATGATATTTTTTTTTTTTTATTAATATATTAATAATAAAATAATAATATCACAATATAAAAATAATAATAAAAATACAATTATTTATAATATAGTATTTATTTATTTATTTATTTATTTATTTATATTCAGTATTAGTAGAAATATAAAAATTAAATAAAAGAAAAACATAATAAATCAATATAAATTTGATAGAAAAAATCTGCAATCCAAAAAAAACGAAAAAAAAATAAAGGAAAAACATCATAAAAAGGAAAAACAACTTTGTGAAAAACTAACAGAATAAGAAAATTTCATTTTTAACTTTTTTGTTTTTGTATATATATTTCTATGTTTTTCTATTATATTTCTTCTTCTTATGTATACGATTATTTCGTCTGCATGCTTCTTCATTTTTCTACACAACAAACAATAAATCATTGGATGCTTGACATTTTGTCGATATAGGTTTTGTTATATATACCTATAAATATATGCGGTGTGCGGTTTCTTCTATATACAATACTTTATACCGCACTCTACTTATATACTTCTATTTATTTTTTATATTTTGCCATCACACACAAACACACAAAAAAAAAAAAAATAATGGTGAAATGATATATTTGAAATTTTAGAATAGATGACAATTTACTGTTAAGTAAAAAATAATTGAAATAATTCATATTTTTTTATACTCATGAATGAGCGCCCGCCCGGTGATAGAAACCAACACAAAATAGAAAAATAATATATTTTCCGAATTTTTAACATAATAAATTATAATTTTAAAATAAATTTTCACCTGTGAAACGATAAAAAAAAATGTATTTTATGGATATAAAAATATATATATATAAATACTTAAAATTCATCAATTAAATCGGTAGCGGTTGCAAGTGTAAATTTACAATATTTTTAGAGGACAAAAAAAAATATTGCATATTGCAATTAATTGTTCATTAAACAGTTTAGTCAATATAGCTATCTAAAAGATATAAGCTTTTTTGAAAGCTTCATTAATTTATCATAATATAGTTAGTATAACGTATAATTATAAGTACAACTCAACTATATATATATAATAAATATAGGTATATCAAGCATATAATTCGCAAATAACTCTATGTTATAGGTTGCCTCGGCCGAAAAAAAAACCCATATATATATCTAAAATATAAATAATATTTGATTTCTGAAATAATTTCAATTGTTGAAAATGGCATTGATGGATTAACGAAAATCAATTGATGAAAACACACATAATATTATTTAGATATATATATAATTATATAAATAAACATATAATATATTGTATTTATTTAAAAATAAATACATTATTATGTAATATAGAGATAGGGAGTAAATAAAATTAAATAAATGTGGGTTTTCAATAATAAATCGAATATTATATATTTTTTATCAATCAATCAATTGATGATAATTTGATTCGTATTTAATATTGATTTGTTTTTATATATTGTATATGAAATTTGTATAATATCAATAACAATTCAAATTGTAAATTTATTTTCTTATATATGTTACATTTGAAATTAATTATGTTATAATAAGAGGTTGTTTTATAGTTTAAACAATCTATTATACAATAATTGATTATATATATGATTATTGAATGCATCGCTGATCATCATAATCTATGTACAATATAAACAAATGGAAAAATAAAATAATTATAAAATTTAAATAGTCAACTATAAAAGCAGATGTAAATGAAGAATTGTCATAGTTACGTAACTCTATGTTACTAAAATGTCACATATATTTTTAAATTTATTTAATGGGTTACTACTTTGTTTTTTTTTGATAGAAAAAATATTAAATAAATAATTGGATAAAAAACGATGATTTGAATGTTATTAATACAATATATTGTAATAAACTTATAATTTTTATATTTATATATATACACACACACAAAACATGTATATGTAGGCTAGATATACATTGTAAGTGTTGGTATAGGTATAATACCCTCATATTTCATAAAAACATACATAATTTATTTTTATCATTATCCATATCATAATCCCTAATGTCATTTAATTCATCATTTCATATACATTTTATAATATTAACAATATAATATTACCCATATATGTAGTATTTATATATATTTAATAAAGTTTACTAATTAAACACAACTCAGGGTCAAATTGTATCACTATTTATTTTAATTATTGTAAATTATAGCCGTGAGAATTAAAATAAAGTTATAAGTTAAAAACATAATGATTTATAATTTTAGTTAAATAACTAATAATACACATATACAAAACTACAATATAATACAAAGGATATAATTTTGAATATTTATAAGTACATTTGACCGGGGGGGTGTGTTTGAAGAATATTATATTTAAAATTTGATAATGGGATAATAATATCATTTTAAAATTACTTTTTTATACTCGTACATATACCTGAGAATATTTTTCGTTTACATAGCAAATAAAATATAATATATTATCCATATCCAGAGATTCTGTACTTATTATTGAGTATAATTTGATTTAAGTTTTATCTATTATATAAATGAATGTATATATTTTATAAAACACTGTACATAATTTTAAAACTACATTTAAAATTCAATAAAAAATATATTCACTATAAAATATGTCACCGTTTTATGTGAGACTTTCTAAAATTTGTATCGCAGGAAAATCAATAAATATGTAAAAATATAAATATAAAATTTCCAAATCATAATATAAGAATATAACAGTATGAATAAATAAAATTTCCTATTTAATGTTTAACATAAAAATTGCAATGTCTTTTATATTATCATACATTTAAGGATTCTAATGTGCATAGAGGTGTGTATATGTAAATATGTATAAATTGTATAATATACATATGGCAACTATATATAATTTTATTGACATCAATAATAATTGAAATTACCATTACAATAAATTAAATTTTTTTATTTTCAATGCACACACTTCATGTGCACACACATATACACATTAATGGGAAATTTTTAAGAAAAAATAATATATTTTTTGTAGTTTAATATATATTATAATAATTGTTATTATTATTTATATTGTAAAAAGAGAACTTTTTTTTTTATTGGTATAATTAAAAAAGATATTTAACATTTTATATAGCAAATTACTTTCTTCGCAGGAAAAAAAAAGAGAGAAAAAAAAAGTCAGATGAAACAAAATTTTATTAGTATTTTTAATGTAAAAACTTCTAGACTTCTTGAATTTTATTGAGAACATAAAGAAGAACATTTTCATATTAAATACAAACGAAAAAAAAAAAAAAACACCCCCAACGAATAATAGACATCGCAAAAAGGAAAAATGTAAGTTCAGAAGTAGAAATAAAGAATATTTTTATATATTATAATAGAAATGAATTTGTGTTCTTTTATATTTTATTGTATATTTAGTATTATAATATAATAGATACACACAACAGAGTTATAATATATAAAATAAAATATAGGGTAACAGAATCAGTGATAAATGATATACTTTTATTTATTTAATAAAAACGCCTAAACTGTTTGGGAAAAACAAAAAGAAAATTTTTAAAATACTTTGAGATTATTCAAATTAAATACATATGCATTTTGAAAAATATTAAATACACTACAATTTAATCTGAATTCTATTCAAGAATCAAGAGGGGTGGGTGGTGTGGGTGTGATAAATCGAAAAATACAAATATAATATCATAACGATTCATCGTTTCACACTGTGTCCATTACCTTATGTATACATACATTAATATTATATATTTTAATGTTATATATACATGTAATATTATTTACATATATATTGTATAAATGCTTCTTAGAATGAATAAATCCTATTCACAAAATAAATTTAAAATTAACTCTAAAATAACAATAAAAAAATAAATAATAATAAGGCAAATGAGACAATTTGCCACTTCTATGGGCAATTTTCCAAATATTCACATAATGATGTGAACTACATTATGTAATAATTATATACAGTGTATTTTATATTGAGTCAATAAAATAGAATTAAAAAACAGATCCTTAATTTTAAGTTTATTATTTGTGTGTGTGCGTGGGTGTGGGTTTAATATAATAATAAAATAACCATAATAAAATAATTTATTATTAAAATTTTAATCAATGTCAATGATTTTTTTGGTAACAATAAATCACGGTTATAGTAAACAATTTAAATGTTCGTTCAATAATGTTATTTATATACAAAACAATGTATACGAAACAATCACCCATAATTTAACATAATATTATTTTATAAAAGGAAACACACACATATTTAATATATTGTACATATATGAAAGGATATATTATTATTTTTGTAGATATGAAATATTTTTATGTAGACAAAAAAGCCTAATTGTTATCATAAACATCCAATTCATGGACATACAAATAATACATATTATAAGAGTATTCTTCAAAACTTTTATGCATCATTCTATTATATATTTATTTACACGCATAAATACATTACATATACTTTTCCGATTATTTATCAAAAATTTATTTTATGCTTTGCCAGCATAATATTGTATTTTTCTTCCGTTTTTTTTTTTTTTTTATACTTTATTTTACTTATTTTTTTATATTTTTATTTACTCTATCATTTTCCTCCTTTCTTTTATCTTCTGGAATAAGATATTATTATGCCAAAAAAAAAAAAATGTGATGGTATAGGTAATGATGCGACTGACGACAAACGAGATACCTATCGGTACCTTCTTGCCACTATATTTATTATATAATGGATATATTTGTAGATTTTATATATCTATACATCGGTACATATATATATATATATTGTATAAACACCGAGTAAACAATGAAAAGTCAAGATTATCCCTTTTTCTGATGTCATAAAATTTTTTGTTCTACATTTTTCTTTGTTTGTTGTTGTTTTATATTACATATATAACATTGTGTGTGTATATGCATGTGTATGCCAGAGTTGTGACGGTAATGGTGGTTTGTATACGATGGTGTATGGTATGGCAGAGGTTACATAAATAAATATATACAAAGTTGACATATTGAGATAGCTAATTTAGCGATAACAACCACCCCTAGAGTATTTCTTTAGGTCATAAAATTTGTTGTTGTTGTTGTTGTTGTCGTTGTTGTTATTGTCGTTACAAAGACAGAAGGTACGTATATGCATATACAAGAAACAAATTAGGACATTAAAAACATGAAATAAATGCGTGTTTAGTTTTATATTATATACGTGTGTGTGTGTGTGTTTGTCGTCTCTGCATGAATATATTGATAAAAGAAAGGCATTGAAAATAAATTTTTTATTATCAATCGACATTTATTTTGTTGAATTTAATGAAATTTATAATATTTGTGTTTAAAAATATATTTCATTTTGTAATTGAAGGGAGAAAATAATAAAAAAAAAATAATTATAATTTGATCATTTAATGATTTACGCATATTATTATGAAGAAAAATATATACTAATTGACGTGTATTTATTATTTTGTTTTTATATAGAGTATTTAGTAAAAGTAATATAGATTTATATAGATGATTATATCCAAATACCATTTATAAAATATTACAATGCAATATATAACAAAAATATATTGCGGAATATAATCTAACTAAATAAAATTAACGAACTAAACATTGACATCATCATATAAATAATATTTAATATTTTTATTTATATTTATATTTATATATAATAGAATAAATATAATCGCATTAAAATTAATTCGTTTACTATATTCATTTAGAAAAAATCCTATTTCCAATTATCCCCAAGTGCTAATTCAACTGTAAAATAATTAAAATCGATTTATATCTGATACTATAGACTTCTGCATATATGGAATTCGTATATATATATATTGTATTTCAATATGTAGTATATAATTCATTTAATTTATATATATAATACCATGTAATAACGCATATATAATATATCTCTAAAATATATACCAAATTTATGTATATACTATACTATCGATATAGTAAATATCTAAATAGTACACAAATATATCTACCTCTAAAACTCCCATATTAAGAGTAAATTAATGAAAGCCTGATAAAGAATTGAACCTTAAAATTTTGTGCTTTGCAAAGAGATAAACCACTCAAATGTGAAATTAAATTATAATTCGATTGATTTATCTTCTTAATTGTATTTCGGCCCAACCATGCTAACGTTGAAATCATTTTTTCTATTTATATCATATATATTTTCATGGTTATATAATAATTTATTTTTTTTCCGTTCATTTTATTTCACATTTTCCGAAATATGATTTTTGTCTATTTGTTATGTATAGGCCATTCAATTGCGTTTAGTTGTTTATATATATATATATATTACATACATTGGTATATTAATATCATATATCAACTTTTATATATTATTGTATTTTATATATATTGAAATATACATTAAATTCAAACGTATATAGGAAATTATTTTTTCCGAAAAACAATATCTGAGGAAAAGATAGAAAATAATAAAAAGAAAAATGCGGGATATAAGAAAAAATGTAAAAGATTAAATATAGCTTTTATCATTTTATAAAATTAATCATTTTTTCTGAATTTATGATATTTTATATGGTACAAATACAAGGTAAATCAAAAAGAACTATTTTTTCCTGTAGGATTTCAATAGAATAGATGATTTTTCTTTTTTATAGTTAAACTTTATCAGAATATTTGTTGTAGTATTTTGCAATATATAATATATATATTTATATATCAGTATTATAAATGTAATAATTTAAATCTAATTGTATTAAATTTTACTATAGAATGTTGGCGCTATAGTAAAAAAACTAATTTTATTAGTCACCTTTTACTGCAGTATTTATAGAAAAATCATATGACAATTTACTGAATATATTTTCTCTGGTAACTTATAGTATTTGGTAATTTTCAATTTACCGTCCGCATTTGATATAAGCTATATTTTACATATTGTAGTATATTACATTTTTTGTATCTTTTGTAATTGTAATATTTTAAATCAAATATCATAAATCAAAATATTTATGCGAAAAATTTGATGTTTACGTTTTAATTTTAATATTTACATAAATATATTATATATATTATATACATGAACGTATACATAAAAACAAAAATTATTGAAGAGAGAAATGACAATATCCTTATGCAATTAAATGATTCGAAATCTTATAAATTACGGTTTGCGATCACATAAACAGCTCCACTTAATCCATTTAATTGTTTCACACCACCTATACACAAACGATATATGATAAGATTCATGTATATTTAATAGTAAGTACTGGTGTATAGTAATTATCATTAGAGCTCAATCAATATATATTGAAACCAGTAAATATATTCATATCGAAATAGTACAATTAATGTAAAATATGTTAAAATATCTTGTATGACGAATTAAAACTTATTAATTTTGTAATAAAATTTTTACGCATTTGGTGAATTGTAATTATGAATTATTTTGGAATAATAATTCACAGAAACAATTAATAATTCTGTAAGAATTTACAATTCACATACAACTATATAACATAAAATTAAAATAGATATATATGTTATATATATGGTATGCTTATGTAATATTTATAAACGTACATACATATACATAAATGTATAAATATGCATAGATAATTAAGTCATGACACCCACAACAGCAACATAATTTTTGTGTACGCATTATCAACATCACAGTAAAAAAAAAAAAATAAAAAATAAATAAATAAATAAAAGGAAGATTTTTCAATTTAAATTTTAGTCGCGTTCCCTCAAATTATTATAATTTTATATAAATATAAATATTACATGTTTTAAAATAGAAAGTTATTTTAAAATTTATATATTAACTTATATTATATAATAATATGCATATATTGTATTTGCCTTCATATTTGTATTTCACTGTAATTACATGTAATGTTTTATAACTATATATATGATATATTTTATGTATAGAATAAATATATACATATTACTTTCTAGATATATGCAATATTCTGTGATTATAATTAGGGGTTACAGAATTATCTATAAAACATATATATATATAACGTTATTCCTTAAGGTACATATAAATATAGTGTATATATTTTTAACCTATATGTATTCTATGATGTAACTTATGCATATTATGTATATGCATATACATTTGTATGTGTACATATAATATTGTATACATATACGTTATTGTATTTAAAGGCATTATGTGTAATAATAAGTATATATATGCGATATTATATGTACGATGTACCATGTTATAAGAAATATTACAACACCTCCTATTATTACATAATATTTCGTTAAGGATTTAAAATCTACACATTATTTCCACATACATATATATATATATAGTATTATATGTAAATATTATGTTTATATAATATAACCATATTTAAGTACTTTAAAAATTTAACATGTATTTGCGTATTGAGCATAGGGTAAGTATATGCCATGAACACAGAAATTCTTTTTCAATGGCTCTTATTTGAAAATTATATTTTTGTTATGCCCAATTCAATAAGAAACCCATATGCATCGTACAAGAAATAAAAAAAAACGTCCTGTAATATCTAATATAAAACCAGTAACTAATTTTTCTAGTGTGAATTCAACAATTATTTATTGAAAAACATTGACCCCAATAATAAATAACTGGTACACATTATCAGCTATTACTCTATTTTATACATAGCGCATATAAACAAATATATGTGTACATGTACAAAGTCGCTTTAAAATTCATGATCGTTAATTAAAATGTTTCTTAAATTGCTGTTGTGTGGAATTTATCAACATAAATATCTGCTGTAAATATACTTGTACTCTCATATAATTACATATACATATGTATATATCTAACATATTAACATTCGGATAGATATCCAAGCGCCAGAGAGAGAGAAAGACATTTTATACATAATATATAATATTATATGTATATTGTATATAGTCTATATATATATATACTTTGTCTTTATATACAACATATATAACATATATGCAAATTGATATTTTATGGTAAATTTTATTTTATATTATATATATACACAATGATGATGTATTGTAGATGATGTAATATATCTATATTTGCATATATAAAATTAAATATTAATATACATTTTATTATACTCGTATTCCTATATAATATTTAGTTATATTATATATACATAGATTATTTTTGTTATTATAAACATAAAAATATGTATATTATATTATATTTCAAAATACATAATTTGATTATGAATCCTTCTTTTAAAATTTATATAAATATTTATATGCATTTAGTATTTATATACATACTATTTATATAGGTATACTTACATTTAATACAGTATATATAAATATTTTATATAAGTACTATATGAATAACAATAATCATTAAAATTTCTTTAAATAATTAAATAATTATGCAAATATAAAATAAATTCAATTTATAAATAATATAATATTTATGTTTTCAATTTTGTTATTTACAGTGTGTCGTAAAATTATATCCACACACACCACCACATATTTTATTTTCTCATAATATTTATGTGATAAAAAATAAAAATTGAAAATTTTTAATAATTTTATTTATTTTTAATTATCTCTTAATGCAACAAAAAAAAAATAAAAGATTAAAAATTATTATTTCATTGTTTTATTGATTCATGTATCAAAAGTATATTCATTTTGAGATGTATCTAATGTACCACCAGATCTGGTACCCATTATACTAATTCTACGTGCCCTACTCTAAACTAATTCAAAACAATACTTTATATCAGTAGTTCACCACTCTTGATCGATATCAGTTTATGACTTTTTGGAAGCTATGCGGATTTTCAAGTGGCTCTACAAAATTTCTATTGACGACAAATAGCGGCTTTGTGGATGCCACTCGTAACACCTCCAAATTAATATCGTTTATATATTTTTTTTAATTATTGTTGCTGCACGAATAGATACATCTTGTTGGAAGATGAAAGTATTCCAATTATACGCTTTCAATTTTGCACGACAATATTTTCCATAATGTGTATAGGTACAAATTTGCGTTCATATTCCCTTCAGCAGTTATTGCGTTAACAGCATCACTAGGACCCCACATCATCAAAGTGTTTTCCCCTTAAATGTTGGTTCAACGCAATCATATACAAAATTTTCACCCTTCCTTAGCCGAACATACATTTTACCATGATGATCCTTATTTAAATTTTGCTTCGTCCGATCTCTTTTAATAGTTTATATCTTTAAAATCATTTCTTTCTTTCTCTCAAATTAACTTTTGATAAGTAATTATTTTTTATTGAACTGGCAGCATAACTAAATTCATGTAATCTTCGATGTATTGTAACGAGTAAATGTTTCACGTTCTGTTTATTTTAAATATTTCGAAGAAATATTTTGTGGTCATGTTGATTTCTTATTTTTCTATCAATTCTCTCGGCTGAGATTCTTGGACGACGCTTTTAAAGATTTATAAACTATTTGAAGAGCATATTATGATCATACGAAAGCAACTTTTAAATGATGTTCCACAATGGTAAAATTTTTATTTGGCGAAAGAAGTGTGAAGAGTTGTATAAGATTGTGTTGAATTAATTGTGGAGCGGTTTGAAAATCCGCATGACTTTCAAAAAGTCATAAACTTCCTGTTGATATCAATCAGGAGTGGCGAACTACTAATACAAAGTTATGTTGTGAATTAGTGGAAAGCATGACACGCAAAATTAGTACAACATAGGGGAATAAGATATGGTAGTACATAGGACATTTTTAGTTTTATTTTATTTTTTTTCGTTACATTAAGAGATTATTAAAAATAAATATAATTATTAGGGATTTCTATTTTTATTTTGTATCACATAAATATTATATAAAATCGAATAAGTTTATAATTATAACACTTTAACACAAATTATAATATTTGTATAATTTACGAGATTGGTTTAACAAAAGCACGTATTATTTTGCATGCGGTTTTAATTTATTGGCAGTGTATAGTAAATATAATTAAAGTGTTATACATTGTGTTGATATATACTTATAATGAAATATATATAGCATAAAATTTAAATTTTTAATGAAATCATTAAAAAATATGTTGTGGTTTATAATATACGTATATTTTTATATTATTTATAAACTTCTAATACAACATTTTATATTTTGAAAATATGCATTATAAACTGTTTTATGTATTTTTTATTAACATTTTTTTTTCCATGGATATAATTATCGTTAAATTATTTCGTGTTTATTGATATAATTAAAATATATATGTATATTTAACACATACATATCGTATGTATAAGATTAAATGTTGTATTAAAAATTTATTATCTGCTTGTATTTATTTTTTTTTTAATATTGACATTCCATTTTATTTATAATTAGATATAATTATAGAATATCAAAATTAATCAGAAATGAGTTATAATTTATAATATATTCTAAGTATAGTGTGTATTAATAGTGAATTAAATTTATGTACTGAAATTTTTCAGTTGTGATTGTGAGTTACCATTTGTTCGTTTATGGAAATAAAATTGGAAAATCACTTATTCGGGTATTCACGTAATCGGGGACCACCAGAATTGATAAAAAATAATTTTCCTTTTATACGATTAAAGTGTCCATATGGTGAATAGTTTATACCGCGAATTGTTCATATGTTTACAATGAATTGTTTGTAAAACATATATTAAGAAATAAATTATTGTAATAAATTTATATTTAAATACACGTTACATGAAAATCCACATTGTTAACATCTATATGCAGATGTATTATATATGTAGACGTATATATATATATATATATTATATATAAAACAAATGAATGCATTTTCTCATTGGAATTATAAATATTATAAGATAAGATTATGGTTTGAAATAAAAACAAAAAAAAATTTATCATTACGATTAACCAAATAAATGTACACAAAGAGATATTACATTTAATGTGTAATATATCTTTTTCTTATTCGTTTAAATTTTCTTATATTACATAGGTATTGTATTGTATTGTCTGCTGCTGTTGCAAAAAAAAAAAGGACACATTTTATTTATTATATTATACAAAGATTGATTTATATTATCTAAGCATGTACACAATCTGTTATACTTCTTGCTGTACTATTTTTGGTGTTTTTATACTATACTATTAAACATGTACAATGCATATGAGAAAAATAACATATATTATGTATATATGTTTTTATTATATATATTATAATAATATTATTTAATACCCTCTTAAAGTTAAAGGAATATATCAGGATTTGTTACACCTTTAATATCTATATACATATTTACATTTAAGTATACACATGTACTTTTTGATGTAAATATTTATGTACAAAATTATATCCACATATACTCTTCTTATATATTGTATATTTTAGCAATTGTAAATATTGTATATATATATATAAAACGCACATAATAGCCTTTTTGTTTTCTATATGTATAACACATGTGTATATGTAATGAAAGTATTATAATATACTATTTGTGTACGTCTATATCTATCTGTGTCTATATATATATTTAATGCAATAAATAGGATACGTATGGTATATATAGATTCATATAATATTTAGAATCAAATATATGATATAAATAAATGTATATATGTCTTTGCATTGTATATTTATATGTATATCTAAATAAATATAATAATAAAACATATATTCTGTCCAAGTTATCATTATCTGGAAGTGATTTATTTTATGTATCAAACTTATAACATGCGATATTTGAAGCGAGTATTTTATTATGTATATTCGTACACGTATATATGTATCGTTATTTTATATAAATATATTTATATACATGGTATTATACAACATATATATTATTATAGCGTTTGTGTAACTCGTCCAATAAAATTATATAGGTATAGATACATTATGTATTGTACATAAACGTAAACATATATATATATGTTATATAAGTATAGATATGTGTAGACATTATGTATAGGTACATACGAATTATATATTTTATAAAGCAATATAGCTGTTTATATATATATTACTGAATGATTTATAGCTTCATTTTATTTCCACTTTATCTTCGCGGTTGTACCCACATATTGCACAAACATATAATATTAAATAACTACAGATGTATATGATAATATGAAATAAAAACATACAATTTATATACAAAAAAATATTATTTGATGTACACATACATACATTCATATATAGCCTTTTAGCAACGAAAACATATAAATGTAGATATATATACGATATAGAAATATTATTTTATTTATCTTCCCATTTTCGATTTGGATGCCGCATCAGACCTTCTGGGGTAATTTGATACGATTGCGGAAATGTTTAGTCATATATTGTATGCATATAGTATAACATATATGATATACATTCAATAATAAAAATATAAAATTGTATATCACATGATCATAAATATATTAATATATATACAAAAAAAAAAAATGATTCAGAATATTTCTGTCATATAATTTTTATAAACATAACTATTTATTTTAATGATATATACGACGAGTAAATACAAACAAATACATATATAGTAAGCTATAGCACAGAAGAAGAAATTATTTAAATGTATAATAAATATGGTAAAAGGATATTTATTTACTCCATATACTAAATATGGTATAATGTATAGAATATTTTGATTTTTTTAATCTACGCGTTAAATAGCATTTTCTATATATTTTCAAATTATTAATTAATTTTCTGTATGTCAAATTAACTATATCCTTAGAAATTATTTTCTATTCGAAAATTCTATTGAATAACAACAGTATTTATATAAATTCATAACATAATTAAATTTTATCATACATATAAATAGGATTGATAAGGATAGTTGTTGTCTCCGGCCATACATTGACATGTTGGTGGTGTTGTTGATGTAGCAGTAGTTTCTATAATATATCACATATATTTTTTTATACAAAACTATATTGTGATATGTATGATAAAAAGAACCTTTCGGTAAAAGATTCCACATATATATAGACATGTAAATCAATATTTATTATACACTCAAATTTATATTATTTATGTAAAATATCAATAAATTCATTTTGTCTTGTCAATCCATCTATATATATATGTATAATGTAATTTTTTTTATGTTATTACGTATCTCTACAACCATCCAACCAACCATGGTAAATATATATATATATTGATATAAAATTTTTACTGTTAAAATATGACTTTTCTTGAACTAAATATATATTGTGTTATATTTATATATGAATGGTGCCAAATGAGACATATACAAATAATATATGTAAACATACGTGTATCTGTATATATAGTTTATACAATATATTGTGCGGGAATGGATTAAATATATATATATATGTAGATATATGTAAGATGAATATATGTTAAACTATATATTGTATATACAAAATTCTATACATCACTAAGACTTTATCCGTTGAGACGACATAAGGCTATTTGACATAAAGTAAAATAAATGAAGGTACTGTGTATATTAAATTTTCTATATGATATTATATACTTTATTGTGTTTACTTTCTTATATATAAATTGTACATTATATGTACGTGTATTTATTCAATATATATAATGTATAAAATATAAGTATATACGTAAATACATATAAATTGTACAAAATACATTATAAATATATATTGTATATAGAAATCCTTTATTTATTATAATTTATCTATTTAAATTGTATACAATATATTTATTTATCATGACATTTTGTATTCAATGTGTGTTTTCAATTTTGTCTCTATGCAAGAAAAATTAATTTAAATTAAATTATAATCTCCTTTGTGTTTTTAATATAGGCTTTATTGTATAAATTTATATATTTATCTTTATTTTCGTATCGACTGGAATTGGTGTGTGTGTGTGTATTCAATAATCGATATAAAGGAATGTATGGTAAACAATATTTTATCTATTGTATCTATAATATATTACAATATATATATATCAGCATAAAAAATATATAAGTAACAGAACTATATCGACTGTAATGTGTTATAGTTATTATTTTGGTTATATTATAGTTGCATGTTTAAAACTCATAAGAAATGTATTTCAGCTTACATATACACAAAGTATAATATGTTAAAAAAATACAGTATAATTTTATATTCAGTGACCTTTACAAATATATATAGAGCGAAATGAAAATTCTATCAAATAGTTATATTCAATATTATTATTTATATATATATAAATGTATACGCAATACATTAATATAGTATTATTTATATTGAACAATAACAACAATATAATTCTAATATGATAAATAACCTTTTTCATATTATTGTTAATTATAGTTTTTCACGCATATACATATCACTTCATATATTAAATACTATATACCTATTTTGTTATATATATATATAATACATTTATGACGATATTATCAAATGTATATCTAATAAATATATACAAATGTATATTGTAATTATAATTGCATATATTAATAAATATAAATTTATCAATGGTGAGAAATGGTGGAATAAGCTTTCAGATTACAATATCACTATATTTGTCTGATGGCCAACGCATTAATTTATTATTAATTTTTTCCGAAAAATCGACTTTTATGAATTATCATATTGTTTTAATTTCGGCGCCATAGTTTTTAAGGTGAATACCCAAAAATTTTTTCATAATTTAAATTAATTTATTATCTAGATAATAAGAAAAATATAATAATAAAATAATAACTAATGGTTATTTGCCACACTTCACCACTGATATTTATATATTTATAATACACATAGTATTTAAGTGGTAAGAAATATATGTTTGAATTAAACTCTTTCGTATAATTACAATAGTTTAATGTTTAGCATTTAATAAATTGATAAAAAATCTTGTAAATTCTCACAATACAATTATACAGAATTATATGCGGGAATTTTTGTTTTCAATTTAATAAAATTCTTAATATAATAATTTTATATCATATAAAATTATAAAAATATTAGTCAAACGTTTCAAATGAATATATACCATACAATATAAATAATAAAAAATAAATACATAAATTATATTTTAAATAATTTCATAAAAATGATGCATGATTTATTTATATACAAAATAAAATATTATTTTTATTGAAATCATATCCAGAAAGTGAACTTTTCAAAATATTATAAAAACAAATTTAAATTGGTCATTTCTGTGAAAATATAAACTCTTAAATGTATAATATAGTACAATTTATTTATATACAATATTTATACAAAAAATATAAAAACTATATTGTATTCATATTCATATTGTTGCTTATTTAATATTTTATACATATGCTACTGGCCATTTATATATTGAAAAGTAAATAGTTGTTGTTGTTTGAATATGAATATATATATATATATATACATTTGGATACCAACAATATGTTATATATGCACTATGCAGTTATATTTTATAATAACAAATATATTTACAAAGACAGTTGACTTTAGAAATGTTAGAAATTGGCGTATTGCCATTTAAAAGCAAAAATTCAATCAATTCAATTGAATAAATATTGAATGCATAGTGCATATACATAATATATATAAATGTACAATTTATAAAATTTCATGTATGAATGGATATATAGAACTATTCTTGTATATATGTGAAATTCATTGTGAATACAATTTATTTTGAAACTATATGGATTAATTTTATAATAACCATTAATATATATTGTTACATATTTGAATATTTATATATTATTAAATATATAAACTTGTAAAATTATGTTAAGGGAATTGTATATACTCCATTTATTCTACATATAATTTATTATATAAAGAATATTTTACTAAAAACTTTAATATTATTACATTATCGACACATACCATATGTGTAAACAGTGACCGCGAAAACAGTGGCAAATTCTAAATAATATCTTGGCAACAAAAGTTATGTGCCTCCGTACAACATCAATAATTTTTTTTACCTCAATACCCGCTCATTAGCTATGTTTGTATACTACAATATAAAATAAATTAAATTTAGGTGTACAATTGTATACATGAATATCTTATGTATAATTATATATGTTAGTAAAGTAATGCATATAATTAATATGTGTGATTGTGATTGTAATTATTTATACAAAACATCATAGTGTATATATTCAATATATATAGTGTCTATTTAATACGAGTACAAGGAGTAAACATAAATATCATATTGATTTTTTTTTTTTCTATTATATTTCAGAAAAATATAAAATAAAAATATAAGGACACAAAGAAAAATGTATTCCTGCAAATACAAATAATATGACCAAGCTATTTTTCCCCCTAATTGAATTTTATTTTTAAAAGGTAAAATAGATGCGTACGCTACACATTATATATATTATATTTTCTCTATAAATATATATATATATGTTAATGTGTGTGTGACTGTTTGTATATAAAATTGTTAAAATTATAAGAGGTAAAGCGAAAAAAAAATAAATAAAAATAACATAAAATTATCAAGAATATAAAATAGAATTCGTGTATGAGAATGAGTTTACATTTTTGTTTACCATTCTTTATACAATAATAAATAATATTCGGAGTATTGTATAAGATTTAGGTGTAACAAATATAAGTAAAACGGTGGTGAAAATACATATATTTTCCTAATGGTGTAAAATGCAAACAATAAAAATACAAAATGTATATTATTTTGTTATATACAGCAACATGGTTTT
Source organism: Bibio marci (assembly GCA_910594885.2). Taxonomy (NCBI): domain Eukaryota; kingdom Metazoa; phylum Arthropoda; class Insecta; order Diptera; family Bibionidae; genus Bibio; species Bibio marci. The sequence goes on along the minus strand of OU343118.1, from coordinate 21,561,295 downwards.
AAAAAAAAATTCACTATAATCTCCTTTTACCTCGTTACACTTATTTTTACGATTTTAACGAAAATGTTGAGTCCTTGCGTTTTGTAAGTTGTTCAAAATAATGATCAGTTGCACAAATTTAATATATATTGATTCATCCGTTGCTCTGTAATTATCGAAAGATATAGATGTTTCCTATAAATTTCATTGTGTACAGTGATATTGTAAATCATTGAACAGATGTTCGTTTTTTGAATAAATATAATAAAATAAATACCGAAAAATTTGTCATGAAAATTCACACTTATTTTATGAATAAATATTGAGATTATATGAAAATTGATCACACCTCTATTATATATATATATATGTGATACATACAATATTCATATATAATCACGATATTATAACCCATGGCATTGTTTACATATTTTATATATATAATACACACACCTACATATAGAATTCAATAATCGTATGACGCCAGTATGAAAATGTTATATAGTATAAAGTTAAAGATTTCATTCAATATTGAATTCAAATATTTAACAATTCACACTGAAATTTCCAATTTCCGATTCCGTTTTAATTTCACTTAAATTGATAATAAATATCGTTCTTGAAATATTATATTGTATATCTAATAGATACAAAACGTATACACATGGAACAAAAGAGCGAGCTTTAATAAATTTACATTTATTTATATTCATCAATCTGTTTGATTTTGATTTTATATTTGATTTCATTCACGCAAAACTAACGCCATACAAATTTTCTACACACACACAGGGTGATTCACGATAACATTCATTAGACATTATTTTTTTACTTTAAACTTAAACTTTAAATTATTATATTTATTAACACTAGAAAATATTATATCACTATATTTGTATTACAATCAGCTAGACTAATACAAAATGTGAATAAGTATAAAAAAAAATGTATGTAAAATCGATAACAGCATCAATTAAAATATGATACACCAAGTGTTGTCTGCTTAGAATTAAGTAATCGAACTACAATTTTACCACATGAACCAGTTGCCGTGTATAACTCTGTTGTATATCTACAGACATTTATAATATTATACTATTTGTATATCTAATGTTCACATTAAATTATACAATTCTGTGAATTCTATAGATTTGTATATATGGAACCATATTTAAACAGAATTTGGGAAATGACATTTTGATTATTGTATTTGTTTATTTCTATATTTCATTCAACATTATTTTCTAAATATAAAATATGACTTATTTTATAAATGTGTAATGTTTCCATTCAATCAATGTACATAACATATTAGTTATATTTATGTATCATGTTATCATGTTATCGTGTGTATAGTTTTAGAAAAATATAATATATATAATTTTGGGAAATTTTAGAAACGATAAGTAATTTATGTTCTAGCATTAATTTTCAATTTATATACATTGAAACATTGTTTTTTTTTAAAAAGATTTTCCTAATACATAAATATTTATAAATCATATATTATTATATAATATATAAAAATTAACAGTTTCCGTAAATATAACCGCAATATGTATATCTGATAAGTATAATACTTAAAATTTATTCCATTTATAAATCAGTATGACACGCATATATAAATATAGATATGTTTTGTATTTATATATATTTATTGTATACATCTAATTCTTTAATAGGATCAAAGAGACTACATGCAATATTTATATAATATTGTATATGTGAATATGTGAATACTTGCCAAAAACTAATATCTTAAAATCTATGTGATGAAAATTCAGAAACCACTTATTTTGGTATATTATGTGTGTATATTTATCTAAAGGATTATTTCCTACTTATTACATATATATATATACAATATATAACAAAAACATATGTCTTTATGCGTTCATGTATGAATATTATGTTAGGTAAAATACCCTTCCATTAGCCTATCGAAATTTATATACAATATATAATATATAACATACATAATCATAAAAACTTATATATGTACATAGTCTGCACCTGTGACATCAATTTCGTTTCATTTTTAGTATATGCAAACATAATGTTCAAAGTAAATAATTTTTGATAACATATATACAAAGTGATTTATATAGAATAAATTGTACATAATGTTATAGATGCTATAGTAAATAAAACCATCAACCACCGCATACTAACAACAATATATATATATATATAAGTTCAAGTTGAAATATTATAAGAATTTATTATAAATATAAATTGGTATAATACATATACATTATGTCCGAAAAATAACCGGAATGGACTAAGAACAATACAAACAATTAATTTATTTTTATAAATTCTATATTATTTTATATATATTCATATTAGCCACTCAAAATATTGTGCTTTGAATAAATACCCATCACCATATGCCTATTTTAAACATTGCAAGTGTTTTTAAAATATAAAAAGACGTTGATTTGGTTCGTTGTTCTTTATACATTGTTCGATCGATGCACAAATGAGTTGTATATTAATTTACACTGTTTTGTAATATCTAATATTACAAAGTCATTCAGGTAATTTTTTGCGGAAATAGAGTGTATACATTTATATAAATTAATAAATATGTTTCCTATATATAATCATATTATCATATACAATCAAATTATCAACAACACATGAATATTCTGAAAATATTATGTTTTTTAATTTGAAAATTTAGAGATGCTTTAATATTTGCAAACATACCAATATATTATAGACTATTTATATTATTATGAATAAATAGATAGTGTAACACTTGACTTTAAACATTACATTACAAAAAAAATAAATAAATAATATTTTCTTACATAATTAAACAGAATAAAAATTATTTATACCCTAAGATAATTGAATTGAATGAGTGACAGACATTTTGTTGAACCACTCTAGAGAAATTTTATAATTAATTTTCATCTCATCGAATCGTCGATTTCATTAATCGTGCGATAACATTATAAAAGAAAAAAAAAAAAAATATTTATTATAAAATTAAATTAATAGGATCAAAAAAAAAACATACCTATATATATATAAATAGGATTATGAATATATATATATAAGTAGAATTTAATTCACTGGAAAAATTAATTCTTTCCTTTATTGTTTTTGCTGTTGGTTGGATTTAATTAAAACGATAAATTTATCAAATAAAAAATTATATCGATACGCGCGGACGTTGTTAATATATATAAAATATATAAAATATATAAAATGATATATGAAAAGGAAAATTTTTTTTTATTAATATACTCGTACATAAGAATACATAAAATATATTATACGCCTGTACATATCATCGCAATAAAGTAAGATATTATTACTGCAGAAGAGACAAACGCATGTACAATTTTATTTTATAATATACGAAATACACAAATATATATATAAAATCCGTGGATGTTTGATAAAATATTTACATGAATGAAAGTTAAATGAAGCGGTTAAAATGCTTCCAGACTAGCGCACTCCACCGTAATTCATTTTTATTTTGTTTATAGTTTTTCTTCATTGTCTTAATTTATTTATTTTTTTTTCTTTGCAACACATACACATATATCCTATAATCTTCTTAAGATTTGTTTTCGGTTGTTATATAGTGAATAGTTTTTTTTTTGTTTGTATCGTTTCTATAAAAATTATTTCTTCATATCATATAAGTTTCGTTTTTTTTTTTTTTTTTTCAAAACTTAATTATACACTATAATAAGTTTTATGGTTTCAAATATTTAAACTTGTTTGTAATTTGAGATTAATTGAGATACGGAATTTTGGTAATTAATTTTGTTTCAAACAAAATAGGATTAATATCATTTTGTGGTGAATTTCGCTGCTTATATGAGTACAACAACTAAATATATATATATATATAACTTTATAATATAATCGTTGCTTAAGCTTTCATTAAATTATTTCTTTGAAAAATGTGGATATATTAGGAAGATTGAATTTCTTTTGAAAAAAAAAAAATAAGTTATGATAAAAATTTTAATAAATGTACGAGTATTTGTGATGTAGACAAAAAAAAATAAATACCTGCTTTGTGTATTTTTAAAAAACACATATATACAATATTATATATTATTTGTAAATACAATAGATGTGTAAGTTTGCTTATTATATATATATTTATATAGTTCTTATTATAATATTGATATATATATCATAAATTACTCAAACAGAAAACTTAAAAGAATTCTAAAACTTTACACAAGTATTTTTTATTTATTTTCAAAATAAAACTGACTTTAGAAAGAGTTTTTCAGCAGTTGGAATTTATTTTTTCGTGTGTGTAAATATAAATATAATAATAATAATAATAATAATAATGGATATACCATACATAAATGAATATATATTGTTCTATCATCTGAATTTTGTTTGCATTCATATACAATATTAATCAATCTTATGTACGTGTGTGGTATATTGTTAGCAAAGATATGTTATATTTTGGTACAGGAAATAATTCATCTATTTTTATGTTAAAATAAACCGACATAGGTGTATTTTTTCTTTTTTTTATAAATATATAAATAAGTCCTTTGTGTATACATTTCTAATTTCTATATACAAAATGTGATGTTTAAATATATAATCACACAAATACATAAAAAGCTTTCAAATTTAATATAATTAATTCTATAAAATTTGTATGTGCAAATTCATGAATTTGAAAACTACTACTTGAAATTTTCATATTATTATTACACTACGGAATACTATAGTTTAGAGCTGCTGTCGCTTCTTCATTTGGTCAATACCGATTTTCGCCAAGAAATTTTTTAAAATTTGATAACATATGAAAGTCATAGTATTAGTTAAATTCTGTAAATAGGCTGTATACTCAATAAATTAAATTTTTAATTTTGAACAGGCCAAGTGCATCTTGTGTGCGGTTGCATTGTTTTGATGGAAAATATTTTTTTTATAATAGTAAAAACCGAAACTTTCACACTGTCAATTATTTTATAAGTTTTGAATAATATTCTCTGCGGTTATTGTTGTACCTTTTTCAAGGTAATAAATCATACATCATACTAATTAATAGGCATAGAAATTGAATATATCCGTTTTTATGCAAAAATGATACGTTCATTTATTAACTGCCTTCGCCCATCTTTCTGGTAATACAGCTAATTGTGTGACGAATTCCTTCTGATTTGAGGCGACCCATTCATCGAACCAATTTCTGATGTTTTTCTATCACTGCTAGCTCAGGTAGCAAACGCATTACGAATATTTTCAAATTTTACACCTAATAAAATGACATAGGATATATTTTTCTAGTAAGTTGAAATTATTGGAGGACAATCAATATATTTCAATACTCTTACAGAGGAAAAACTAATGATAATGTATTATCTATTAAATATGTGTGTGCTCATATGTACCAAACATTATATTCTAATGTTATTTATAATTCAAAACATATATTATTCAATAATATAATCAAATTTTTGGTATTTATAATATATTTTTATATATATGAAAAAAATCTATCAGGAAATGTATTATTTTATATATCAATTCAATTTTCAATTAAGAATTTCCATAAATTATATATTTAAATGTTTATACAATATATTCGATATAACGTTTAAGAATGAAATTGTTTTCATCCACAAATTGATTGGAGTTATTAAATTTTCAATGTATATGTACTCCTCAAACCTCGTACATATATATATATAGTACAACAAAAAATTATATAAAAAAATTTAAATATATATTGAATAAAATAAAAATGTTGGTACATATTATTATTTTGATTGTTTTTTTTAAATTGGAAATATTCAATTAATGTTTTTGCTTGAAATCAGTGAAATAAATTTCCTATCACGTTTTACAAATACACATATATTTTATTAGCTCGATATAGTATTGTATTGTTTGAATAAATTTAAAAATTATGAAATTATTATAAATTATAAAAAGTTATAGATTCATTAATATAAAAATTTGTTTATTAAGCTCTTATATTTATACGTTTCGAGACATCACAATTGTTGGTGGTAGTAGTATCTATAACCAAAGCATATTAAAAAAATAGATGTGAGGATCATTTTTTGCGAGAATCTTTAGTCACGTTTTTTTTTTTTTAATATAATATTAGACATAAAATAAAAAATTAAAAATAATTTTACGCAGCATTATATTTTATAAAAGTTTAAGTTAAATTCAACTATAATAATGTACTGGAATTATAAATGAAATTACTAAATCAAATATTATAAGTATACACATATTTGCAATTTTTTATACGATTGAATTAAAATTTAAATAAAAAATTTATACTTTACATAAAAATATAAAAGAAAAAAAAATATATACTAAAAAAATGTTTTATCATAAAACATAAAAAAGCTTTTATCAATTAAATTATCAACATTTCGTATATATAAAAATGTGTCTACTATCTGTGGTATAAATACAGTCTACCTAACCTATACTTAATATATATGTGTTAGAACAAAAGATGCAGAAATAAGAAAACAAGCATAAAAATGTCGATCGATATTGTTTTTATTATTTTCATGTTGTTTTTTTTTTATTATTATTTTAATATACGTCTATTTTTTCATAATATTTCAAGAGGTAAAAAAGAATAATGAAAACAGAATCATAATCATAATATTTTACATTTTTAATTAAACGTTTGCCTTTGCCTTTGCTATTTTTTCTTTTTTTTTTAATAAAACAAGGTATTAATGTTTAAAATAAAAAATTATATATTTTACGTTAGTCTATAGAAATTAAATTTTTATGTTACTAAATAAATTTCTTTACATATCCTATCAAGTAATCGAAAGTATTAATAAATTTCATTCTCAGACAACTCTCATAAATGACTTCCACATTATTTTATACTTATTATTTTCATATCCTTTATTATTTTTTTTATGTATCATATGCAAATAACAAAATATGTGTGTGTGTATCCTCCACCACCCTCGACACATCTTATTCGATATAAATTTTGTAAATGTTTATAATATATTTATGTTCTTTACGATATCCTTACTTAATAACACATCTAATTCAAGACTGTCACTCACAATATTTGAATAGATTTTATTGAAAATATATACTCGCTTCTTCTCTGTATTTTCGTTATACATATAATAAATATAGCCATTGAAAGAGTATCATTTTATTTTATCCATGCAAAATATTGCAAATAAAATCCTATGTAATATAAGATAAGAGAATAAGGTGTTTCAGAAACATCATGACTTTATTATTTCAATATGTGACTATATATATATATATATTATTATATACTTCTTCAATCTTTACATATCGTCAATATATACAATAGTTACCCATATATATATATTTTAAATATTAAGGTTTCCAATATTATTATACTCGTATGTATAACAACAATTTACAATTTTACATCATAAATGACAGAAAAACCAAAGTGCCACCACGCACATAAATATAACCGAATAATGAGAGAGGATCTTTTATCCTTTCCCATTCTCATATACAGTACAATTTACCTTCAGTATTATTTTTCTACAAGAATATATAATCAAATTTTATATATGCTTTTGTGTATTTTTTCTGTTTTCCGAAAAGAGCTCTAACATCAAATATTTTAAATTATTTGTGAGAAATTTGTGTGATATTGTGAAAGTGAAATGAATTTAGAAATGCTTTGCGGAAAACCATGAATATTTATATAACTTTATATAATATATATTAATTCTCAACATTATATTAGAGGTCCATATCAAAGCAATTTCTTGTTATTATATATAAATGATGTAAATAGAATGAAGAAATGTCAATGCAATATGCGCACGAATGTTGATTTTATTAATGGTTTAATCTAGTGGTTGTTGAATGTTAATTTTTTAGAGAATTATTTCAAAATTTTACACTTTTAACTATGTATATTTTCTTTTTTTAGCCATCTCTAACAATTTATCATTTTCATTATGTCTATGAATGTGTGGATGCATATATTAACTTGTGAATAAATGCTAACAAAAGTATCTTCTTAAAGAATTATATATATATAAAGATATATATCGAAAAATTATATCCAACACAAAAATAGGAATTTTTAATAATTTTATTTATTTTTATTAAATCTGTATGTAAGTAATGTACCAAAAAAAAAAAATAAAAACAAAAAAATTATAACATGTAGACAAGTTATTAGTTGATTCATGTATCAAAAGTATATTTATTTTGAGATGTGTCTAATGTATTACCACATCTTGTGCCCATTATAATAATTCTGTGCACCCCGTTCTCAACTAATTCATAACAATACTTTATATTAAGTTCACCACTCTTGATCGATATCAACGGGATATTTAGAACTTTTAGGAAGCTATACGGATTTCCAGTTCGCTCCACAAAATTTCTATTGACGACAAATCGCGGCTTTGTGGATGCAACTCGTAACACCTCCAAATTAATATCGTTTATATATTTTTTAATTATTGTTGCTTTATGAATAGACACATCTTGTTGCAAGATGAAATTATCCCAATTATGCGCTTTCAATTTTGAACGACGTTATTTTCCATAATGTGTAGGTACAAGTTTGAGTACATATTCCCTTCAGCAGTTATTGCGTTAACTGAATCACTAGCACGTTCAACGCAATCATATACAAAATTTTATTTTCACACTTCCTTAACCGAACATACATATTACCATGATGGTCTTTATTTCAATTTTACTTCATCCGACCTCTTTCAATAGTTTATATCTATAAAATCATTTCTTTCTAACTCTCAAATTAACTTTTGATAAGTAATTATTTTTTATCGAACTGGCGACATAACAAAATTCATGTAATCTTCGATATATTGTATCTAGTGAATGTTTCACGTTCTGTTTATTTTGAATATTTCAAAGAAATATTTTGTGTTCATGTTGATTTCTTATTTTTCTATCAATTATCTAGGCTGAGATTTCTTGAACGACGCTTTTAAAGATATATAAACTAAGAGGATATTATGATCGGACGAAAGCAACATTTAAATAATGTTCCACAATGGTAAAATTTTTGTTAGGCTAATGAAATGTGAAGAGTTGCATAAGATTGTGTTAAATTAATTGTGGAGCGAACTACTGATACAAAGTAGTGTTGTGATTTAATGGAAAGCATTACACGCAGAATTAGTATAATGGGCGCAAGATCTGGTAGTACATTAGACATTAATCTCAAAATTGATATAATCAAATAATAATTTTTCTACATGTTATAACATGAACAAAACCTTTTAGTTTTATTTTTTTTGTTACATTAAGAGATTATTAAAAATAAATAAAATTACTAGGAATCTATTTTTATTTTTTATCACATAAATATTACGAAAGTAAATAAAAATAATCGTTTAAAAATGTTTTAATAAACTGATAAGGATTTTCGACAAACTTCTTACATCATGTCTGACGGCAATATTAATAAATCGTCGAACTATCAACAAAACATAAAATTCTGTATTCATCGCTAAACATTAGCAAAATATGAAAGATTACGAATATAAAAGAAAATCAAGTGGTTTACTTTAGGGGAAAACAGTAAAAGCATTAATTTTTTAATATTAATTTCATAATAAAAACGTATTAAAAGATTCATTCATATTCAGACATTCTTATTAATAAAATATGTATTATATAATATATGTGTAATTTATAATATTGTTGTTGATGTTATTTAATTTTGAGTAGTGTATAGAATATTAACAATAATTCGCATAGCAGATTTAATTAATATAATGTGATAATGTAATGTTTAATCAAATTATAAATAAATTCAATATTATATTGTTATAAATTATTTAAAAATAAATTATATAAAGCACTCACCACTTCTAGCATATTCTAAATTCTTCCAAGAAAATGATTATAACCTCGTCTTGTATCTGAGGATTAATCATTCTTTCATCTTTTATTAGTAGATGATTTGCCAAAATTTGTTTGAAATTTAAAATTAATTCAAACCGAAATAAAAGTAAAAATTATTTAATTACTGTATTATTTTATGTTCACACAATGAAAAAAAAATAAAACAACAAAAAAAAACACGAAAATAAAAAAATACTAAAAAAAAAACACTAAAAAAAAACTCACAAAAAATAAAATACTAAAAAAAAAACACTAACAAAAAAAACCACAAAAAAAAAAACACGAAAACAAAAACTAAACTCACTAATTAAAAAAAAAACAATGAAAAATTGTAAATTTAGAGTGTGAGCATTTTTCGGTACTATTTTCTGTAGAAAAAAACATAAGAAACAAAAAATTAATTGTTTTGTTGAAAATATAAAATTAAGCTTAAAATATTAAACAGCAGCATCCAAATGATTGGATAAAAAAAAAAGATTCATTTATGTTCAAACAATACTTTGAATTAAAATATGTTATAAATAAGATGAAGGCTAATTCTCTTGCCCTAGTAAATTAGATATTTGGGAGAACACATACAGGGAACGGTGTATAAAAATATAAATAATTAAAATTGTAAATTAACTTACCTGTAAACAAACATGTGAAATAAATTTGTGCCCGCTGGTATCATCAACATTTAACCACGTAACACCAACAGCAGCCACATCATGAGCTATTCTTTTGCTGTTTTACACACAGAAATACTCCGCCATTTTTGACGCACAAAAAAATCATTTTTTTTATGTAAAAAATCTATTGAATAAAAAACCAAAATTCTTTAAATTTTATTTCAGTATATTTTCTTTTGATTTATATATAGAAATATAGAAATTCGTCAATGTAAATGTTGTATTTGTATTTTAAAATATGTTACCTAAGTTTTTATAATTTAATTCTAATTTTATTTAATCCAAAATCAGTGTAGGATTGTAAAATAAAATAAAACGATTGAATAGAAAATAAAAAAAAAGAAAGAATGCAAATATAATTATAAAATCTAACCAATTGTGTATGCATTCATGCGCACGTGTGTATGTGTGTGTGTGTATGTTAAATTCCATGCAGCCATCCATCAGCCATCATGAATTTTTGTCTGCACACACACACACTACACGAAACACGACTGTACCAAAAAACAAAACTACGACGACGATGTATTGATGGTATTTTTCCATAAGTTATGAAATTATACGAACACAAGAAAAAAATTATAAATTACATTTTTAAACACTTTCTTACCCGAAAAATAAAATAAAAACATTAAATTTTAACACTTAACTAATTATATTTTATAAAAATCATTTACACGATTACAAATATTTACTTTTTATATATTTAATTAATTTTTTAACAAAAAAAAATTCGCGAGCAAAAAATATTAAAGAAATACGCGTAGTTACGCATCAATACATTTTTCTAAAATGAAGCTATCCGCTCTACTCATAAATAATTTGATTTTTAATAATGATGATGATGATGATGATAGTGAAAAAAAGATGTATATATGAAATTGTAAAACGAACGATATTATAAAAATGTTTCATAATGAAATCCTGGAAAATTATATATTATCTGAAAATTTTTACACCAATTTTACTGAAATTGATCATTTATGTAAGTAAAGAAGTGAATTCATGACATGAAATTCAGTGAATATTTTAAATATACACGAAACAATCCACAGCCACACAAACATTAGTTGAAATACAACATGGACAGTATTACAAATAATTTTCAAGCGCTATCATTATTAATATTTTTCGCAAATAAATAATGAATATGCATATACTACACAAGGAACTAAGAAAACAATTAAATGTTTTCTGGTGTCAAACTATCTTTCGACTAGAAGAATGACAAGGCTGTTGTATCTTCTTTAATTATTGCTATATTGTACACCAGGCAGCAATATATCGAAATTTCTATAGCATCGCATTTATTTTATTCATTTATGCAACTAATTTTAGTACAATTAATGACGCATTCAAATTTTATAATATTTTCAGTGTGCATTTGTGGCATTTATTTAATGCTAGTCAATAAAATTTGGATTTGTTCCTTATATTTTTAATAAAACTGTTCATATAGATAGAAATGTTTACGAAAAAACAGAGTCATTTTACATGTTATGATAATCCAGACGAAAAATTTCATTTCAATGCTTCTATTTCTTAAAATAGGTTGCATCATATTATTTCTTATTATGGTATTTTTCACATGTCTGTGCACTTACTCTCATTATGACTTTTACTTTTTATACTATAGATTTGTAGATCAATAATTATGGGAAACAATTATTGAAATATATGTAAAACGAAAGTCGTCTTGACGTCATGTTATGAATATACACATGAAAATATTTGCCAAATATTATTATTCATAAATCAAAACTTAAATTCATATTATTTAATACTTCATCTGTGATTGTGTACCTTTTTTGTAAAAAGTATGGTAGGTATTATAAAAATATAAACAATTAAATTTGTAATTTAACTTACTATTAACCAAACATGTTAAATAAATTTGAGTCCACTGGTATCATCAACATTTAACCACGTAACACAAACAACCACATCATGACGTCACGAAAGCAAGATATTTATTTTGTACTGCATTTCAGAATTAATTGTAATTTTAATTTTACCACGTATTCTCGATTACATGTTTTCTTAATTCCTGATTTTCAAAATCCCAAATTATAAGCTTTCCTATTTTACACACAGAAATACTTCACAATTTTTGATACACGAAAGAATCATTATTTTTTTATGTAAAAAATCTATGGAATAAAAATAATATTTTCTTAAATTTTATTTCTGTATATTTTCTTTTGATTTTGTGTAAAAATATAGAAATTCGTCATATTGTAAATGTTGTAATTGTATTTTTAATTATTTATAATTTAATCCAAAATCAGTGTACGCGTGTAAAATTAACAATAATATAATATAAAAAATATAAAACGATTGAATAGAAAAAAAAAAAACAAAAGACTGCAAATATAATTATAAAATATAAGCATATGTGTTTGCATTCATGCGCGCGTGTGTGTGTGTGTGTTAAATTCCATTCAACCATCGGCCATCATGAATTTTTGTCTGCACACACACTACACGAAACACGACTGTACCAAAAAACAACACTACGTCGACGACGTGTTCATGATTTTTTTTCCATAATTTATGAAATTATGCGAACACAAGAAAAAATTATAAATTACATTTTTAGACTTTCTTACCCGAAAAATAAAATAAAAACATTAAATTTTAACACTTACCTAATTATATTTTATAGAAATCATTAATACAATTACAAATATTTACTTTTTATATATTTAATTAATTTTTAAAAAAAAAAATTTGCAAGCAAAAAAAATTAAAGAACTACGCGTCTTCACACACCATTTTTCAAAAATAAAGCATTCTGAGAACGTCGTCGCTCTAGAGTTGCCCGCTTATTTGAGAGTTGAACAGTTATTTTTTATTTTCTAAATACAATTGCTCTCGCTCACGCTCAAAATTAATAGAATGGAATGCAAATAAAAATCACAACAAAAACTAACTTCAACTCATCGCGCGTAAACAGAAATCAAAGCGAAATGGTTGCGTTTGCAAAATAACCACTGTTAAGTAAATTCTATTATCATTTCAATTATTTTCTAATTTGCCTAGATTTTTAATTATTTTCTTTTGGTAATTGCAATATGAATGATATTTTGAAAATTTAAATTAAATATTGAAAAGAATTATGTATTTTAGTTGAAATTAGTTGATTTAATTTAAAATTATATTTTGGTTTATGAGAATGATGCTTAATTGATAATGTTAACAATGTTATACGTTGATTTTCCATCAACGCATCATGAGAAGTATGTATATTTTGTGGTTCGATTTTCGAATTTCGCTTCTTTGATGTCGAATTCAAATTATTATTTACGTATTTTATTATTTTACATCATGAGTTTTATCGGAGATTTATTTAATTTTTTATTTTAATTTCCAATTATATAAAAAACATTAAATATTTATTATTATTGATTATAATTTATTACGTAACCACGTTTTAACTGTTTCTTTTAATAATTAATATTTAACATAGAAAATATGTTAAATATTTATTATTTAATATAACAAACGTAGTTGGAAATATTAGAATAATAATTTAAAATAAACCGAATTTTTCTCATGTGTATATTTTAGTATTTTAATAAATTAATTTGAAATAATTTCAAATACATTTTAGCAATCATCTACTAATAAATTATAATTTTGTTAATGATTTCTATAAAATATAATTAGTCAAGTGTTAATATTTAATGTTTTTATTTTGTTTATTCGGTAAGAAAGTCTAAACATGTATTATATATTTTTATTATGTTGTTCGCATAAGGTATAATTCCATAAATTATAAAATACCATGAATACATCGTCGTCGTTGTGTTGTTTGGTTTAGTCGTGTGGTGGTGTCAATAGCCAAAAATCCATGATGGCTGCCTTAAATTCAACACACTCACACACCCACACTCACACTTGTATGCAAACACTTCTGTTAGAGATTTCATAGGTTTGCATTTTGCCTTTTTTTTTTTTCTCACCACTGATTTTGGATTAAATAAAATTAGAATTAAATTATAAAAAATCAGGTAACATATTTTTAAATACAATTACAACATTTACAATTGACGGATTTCTATATTTTTACACAAAATCAAAAGAAAATATACTGAAATAAAATTTAAGAAAATATTTTTTTTATTCCATAGATTTTTGCATAAAAAAAAAGATTCATTTGTCAAAAATGGCGTAGTATTTCTGTGCGTAAAACAGCAAAAGAATAGCTTTATAATTTGGAATTTTGAAAATCAGAAATTAACAAAACATGTAAACGACGATATGTGGTAATATTTAAATTACTTTTAATTCTGATATGCAGTACAAAATAAATATCTTGCTTTCGTGACGTCATGATGTGGCTGCTGTGGATGTTACGTGGTTAAATGTTGATGATACCAGCGGACGCAAATTTATTTCACAAGTTTGTTTACAGGCAAGTTAAATTACAATTTTAATTGTTTAAATTTTTATAATAACTACCATACTTTTTACAAAAAAGGTACACATAAACACAGATGAAGTATTAAGTAATATGATTTTATGTTTTGATTTATGTATAATAATATTTGGAAAATATTTTCATGTGTATATTTATAACATGACGTCATGACGACTTTCGTTTTTCATATAATTCAATAATTGTTTCCCATAATTATTGATCTACAAATCTATAGTATAAAAAGTAAAAGTCATAATGAGAGTAAGTGCACAGATATGTGAAAAATACCATAATAAGAAATAATATGATGTAACCTATTTTAAGAAATAGAAGTATTGAAATGAAATTTTTCGATGCTGCTGGACTGGGTTATCATAAAATGTAAAATTACACTCTCTGTTTATAACAATTACTATCTATATGAACAATTTTATTAAAAGATAAGGAACAAATCCAAACTTTATTGACGAGCATTAAATAAATGCTACAAATGCACACTGAAAATATTATAAAATTTGAATGAGTCATTAATTGTATTACAATTAGTTGCATAAATGAATAAAATAAATGCGATGCTATAGAAAATTCGATATATTTTTAAAGATTTACTGAATTTCATTTCTTGAATTCACTTCTTCATTTACCAAAATGATCAATTTCATTAAAATTGGTTTAGAAATTTTCAGATAATATATAATTTTCCAGGATTTCATTAGGAAACACTTTTATAATCTAGTTCGTTTTACATTTTCTTATATACGTCTTTTTTTTCACTATCATCATCATCATCATTATTAAAAATCAAATTATTTATGAGAAGAGCGGATAGCTTCATTTTAGAAAAATGTATTAATGCGTAATGACGCGTATTTCTTTAATATTTTTTGCTCGCGAATTTTTTTTTGTTAAAAAATTAATTAAATATATAAAAAGTAAATATTTGTAATCGTGTTAATGATTTCTATAAAATATAATTAGTTAAGTGTTAAAATTTAATGTTTTTATTTTATTTTTCGGGTAAGAAAGTCTAACAATGTAATTTATAATTTTTTCTGCTGTTCGCATAATTTCATAACTTATGGAAAAATACCATCAATACATCGTCGTCGTAGTTTTGTTTTTTTGGTACAGTCGTGTTTCGTGTAGTGTGTGTGCAGACAAAAATTCATGATGGCTGATGGATGGCTGCATGGAATTAAACATACACACACACACATACACACGTGCGCATGAATGCATACACAATTGGTTAGATTTTATAATTATATTTGCATTCTTTCTTTTTTTTTTATTTTCTATTCAATCGTTTTATTTTATTTTACAATCCTACACTGATTTTGGATTAAATAAAATTAGAATTAAATTATAAAAACATAGGTAACATATTTTAAAATACAAATACAACATTTACATTGACGAATTTCTATATTTCTATATATAAATCAAAAGAAAATATACTGAAATAAAATTTAAAGAATTTTTGTTTTTTATTCAATAGATTTTTTACAAAAAAAAATGATTTTTTTGTGCATCAAAAATGGCGGAGTATTTCTGTGTGTAAAACAGCAAAAGAATAGCTTATAATTTGGGATTTTGAAAATCAGAAATTTACAAAACATGTAAACAACGATATGTGGTAACATTAAAATTACAATTAATTCTGAAATGCAGTACAAAATATATATCTTGCTTTCGTAACATCTAGATGTGGCTGTTGGTGTTACACAAATTTGGTTACAGGTGAGATAAATTACGATTTTAATTGTTCATATTTTTATAACAACTACCATACTTTTCACTAAAAAATACAGATATACACAGATGAAGTGTTAAATAATATGATTTTTAAGATTAGATGACGTCATGACGACATGCCTTTTTCATGTATTCTACAAATTGTTTCTTGTATTTAAATTTGACCTACAGATCTATAGTTTATAAAGGTAATCAATTCTGTTCAGATTTTACAATTTTTCATATTCTTTCCATTATTGCAAAAATCAGGCGATTTTGCTATCGTGAAGGTGAAGAAATGAAGGTTATAGTCTGCGGTTTTTGTGTTTTTTTTTTATATTTTTTCCTTTAAAGAAAAACTAAAAGTAATAATGAGGTTAGCGCACAAATATACAAATAATATTATGAGATAATCTATTTAGAAAAAAAAAACAGTCAAAGTAAAATTTTCTTTGTTGCTAAACTGGATTTCCATAAAATGTTTACGGCGTGTATATGAAACAATCTTTTTCTGTTTTTTTGTCACAAATTCTATATGAACAATTTTACTAAAAAGATTAGGAACAAATGCAAATGTCAGTGACGTGACTACGCATTTGTATTTTTTGATAAATTTTTCGGTGTGCAGAATACTCATATCCACATGAAATTTTTTATACATGAAAAAAAAAAAACCACAACCGATACATTTACTCATAAATCACTTATTTTATATTAACTGAATAATTTATTAATTTCATTATTTTTTAGTTCATATGCAACACTAATATTTAATAAAATAAAATTATTGTGTGGTGTTATCTAAAAACACACCAGAGCATTAAATATCCTACCACGCAAATGCACACTGAAAATATTATTAAAAATTTGAATGCGTCATTAATTGTCGTACAATTAGTTGCATAAATGAATAAAATAAAGGCTTTGCTATAGAAAATTCGATATATTGCTGCCTGGTGTACAATATAGCAATAATTAAAGAAGATACAATAGCCTTGTCATTCTTCTAGTCGAAAGATTGTTTGACACCAGAAAATATTTAATTGTTTTCTTAGCTTCTTATGTAGTATATACATTTATTATTTATTTGCGAAAAATATTAATCGCAGAGATCTGCCCCATATTTATAACTCGGTTTCGGACAACGTCATAAGATCATAAATTTTGCATCGTGACTTTATAGTGGGATTATAAAAATGATTTCTAATTTAGTTCTGGTGATTTTATAACAAGGACATTGTTCTGGATGTTCTTCTAAAAAAACTGACACATTTGAATATATTTTTCAACTAAATCTGAATATGCGTAAAATGGTATATTTCCCTGAAGCAGATGATATATTTTCAAGCTCAAAATTCATAAGAAACCGTTTCTATAAATCAATCACTTACAAATATAATTAATTTCAGCAAAATTGGTGGAGAAATATTCAGAAAATATCAAATGATCTCGTTTAACAATTTCATATATACGTCTTTTTTTCACTATCATCATCATCATCATTATTAAAAATCAAATTATTTATGAGAAGAGCGGATAGCTTCATTTTAGAAAAATGTATTGATGCGTAACTACGCGTATTTCTTTAATATTTTTTGCTCGCGAATTTTTTTTTTGTTAAAAAATTAATTAAATATATAAAAAATAAATATTTCTAATCGTGTTAATGATTTCTATAAAATATAATTAGTTAAGTGTTAAAATTTAATGTTTTTATTTTATTTTTCGGGTAAGAAAGTGTTTAAAAATGTAATTTATAATTTTTTTCTTGTGTTCGTATAATTTCATAACTTATGGAAAAATACCATCAATACATCGTCGTCGTAGTTTTGTTTTTTGGTACAGTCGTGTTTCGTGTAGTGTGTGTGTGTGCA
The DNA here is from genome assembly GCA_910594885.2 of Bibio marci. Lineage (NCBI taxonomy): Eukaryota > Metazoa > Arthropoda > Insecta > Diptera > Bibionidae > Bibio > Bibio marci. The sequence goes on along the minus strand of OU343118.1, from coordinate 21,542,729 downwards.
GACAAAAATTCATGATGGCTGATGGATGGCTGCGTGGAATTTAACATACACACACACATACACACGTGCGCATGAATGCATACACAATTGGTTAGATTTTATAATTATATTTGCATTCTTTCTTTTTTTTTATTTTCTATTCAATCGTTTTATTTTATTTTACAATCCTACACTGATTTTGGATTAAATAAAATTAGAATTAAATTATAAAAACATAGGTAACATATTTTAAAATGCAAATACAACATTTACATTGACGAATTTCTATATTTCTATATATAAATCAAAAGAAAATATACTGAAATAAAATTTAAAGAATTTTTGTTTTTTATTCAATAGATTTTTTACAAAAAAAAATGATTTTTTTGTGCATCAAAAATGGCGGAGTATTTCTGTGTGTAAAACAGCAAAAGAATAGCTTATAATTTGGGATTTTGAAAATTAGTAATTTACAAAACATGTAAACGACGATATGTGGTAACATTAAAATTATAATTAATTCTGAAATACAGTACAAAATAAATATCTTACTATCGTGACGTCTTGATGTGGCTGCTGTTAGTGTTACGTGGTTAAATGTTGATGATACCAGCGGTCACAAATTTATTTCACATGTTTGTTTACAGGTAAGTTAATTTACAATTTTAATTATTTATATTTTTATACACAAAAAAACTACTATTTTTAAGTTTAGATTTAAGTATAATGTGGTATAATAATTCTTTGGCAAATATTTTCATGTTTATATTGATGCCATGACGTTATGATGTCAGTATATTTTACAAATTGTTTCCCATACTTAAATGTGATCTTCAGATCTATAGTATATAACCAATTACGTTCAGCTGTTACAATTTTTCATATTGTTTCATTAATGCAATAAATAATTCGTCAGGTGATTTTGTGATGGTGAATTTTTTTTGTTTTTATTTGTCCCTACAACGAAAAAGTAAAAGTAATAATGAGGGTATGTGCACAAATGCTTGGAAAATACAAATATTATGATATAACCAATTTAAAAAAAAAAAAAAAAAATTCAGATGATTTCATTGTGTTACTAGATATTTTTTTTATTTTTTAATTTTAATTTGTTGAATTCACATATATTATAATTGTTTAATCTAATTTACATTTTCATTGCATAGCATATCACTAATTGTTAATAATGAATTTGCAAATAAATTATCGTTTTTTGGTATTGTTAATATTGATTGTGTTATACATTCAATAACTTTATTATCATCTCGGGGTGTGGTGTGGATCGAAAGCATTTGTGACGCTTCCTTTTACACTACCAATTACTTTTAAGAGAATTAGCGAGAGAATTAGCCTTCGTATTATAACATATTTTAATTCTAAGTATTGTTTGAACATAAATGAATCTTTTTTTTTTATCCAAACATTTGGATGCTGCTGTTTAATATTTTAAGCTTAATTTTATATTTTCAACAAAGTAATTAATTTTTTGTTTCTTATGTTTTTTTCTACAGAAAATAGCACCGAAAAATGCTCACACTCTAAATTTACAATTTTTCATTGTTTTTTTTTTAATTAGTGAGTTTAGTTTTTGTTTTCGTTTTTTTTTTTTGTGGTTTTTTTTGTTAGTGTTTTTTTTTTAGTATTTTATTTTTTGTGGGGTTTTTTTTAGTGTTTTTTTTTTAGTATTTTTTTATTTTCGTGTTTTTTTTTTAGTATTTTTTTATTTTCGTGTTTTTTTTCTGTTGTTTTATTTTTTTTTTCATTGTGTGAATATAAAATAATACAGTAATTAAATAATTTTTACTTTTATTTCGGTTTGAATTAATTTTAAATTTCAAACAAATTTTGGCAAATCATCTACTAATAAAAGATGAAAGAATGATGAATCCTCAGACACAATACGTGATTATAATCATCTTTTTTTTTGGAAAGGATTTGGATACTTTTGGTGAGTTCTTTATATAATTCTTTCTTAATTAATTTATAACAATTTTTTTGCATTGATTTATAATTATATTAAAAATTGGAAAAATATATATTATTTTAATGTGGTATGTAATTATGGTTAATATATTACTGCAATATTTATAATTAACAACCAACAACAATTGAAAAATATAAATACATATTTTAATTACAAAGAATGTCATATTTATTTCAAACATAATTACGCTTAATTTTAAATTCAATATAAAATCTGGTAAAATCAATTGTGCGTTTCTGTTTGTATTGTTTTACATTTACCAATTAATTCATTCAATATATTAATGAAATTAATAATTCAATAAAATTTAATAATATAAAAATGAACTATTACAAGCAAAACTATAACTTATATTAGGATTATCTTCTGAATAATATACATAATATATAGAAATTTCCTTAAATTGGGTATTATATGCGGACTTCCCTATGAAAATATTACAGTTTTATAATAATAGTATTTTAATAACAATATTTGAAAATGTAAAAAGCATATCGTTCAATCTGTTTTTTTTTCTTAAATGAATATAAGCAATTTACTAAATCAAAATTAAAAGACAAATTCTATTAATATATAAATAGAATCATGATTGTGACCTACTCACACTATAGGAAATCGCATACGTAGAGAAAATAAAATAAAAGAAAGAAAATCAACTACTCATCAACTATAACTAACTTAAGCTCAGCATGATTATAATATTAAAGAATAATAATAAGAAAAAAGAAAAGGATTTTCTTCAGTTCACTTCACACATACACATAACATACGTAAACCTATATATATATATATATATTACATAGTACATATAATGTGATATTTTGAAAGTCTGCATATATTATGTGTGTTGTATATATGTATGTATATTGTCTATATATGCATGTCATGTTTTTATCAACACTTAATATATTAATACGCATGTCCTTACAAAAACAACAATAAAAAAAAAGAAAATACGACCATCAATGCCAACGAAGCCGCCGCCGCCCGTCACTATGTAATTGTCGTCCTAGTCGCCGTATATCCAGTCACCATTCCAAACACTATCATATGTTGTACACTACACATATTACTATTACTCTACCACCTCCCACCCACACTTTATTTCCCATCAACATCGCATAATCATTAAAATCATTATCATCATCGTCAACAACGCATCACATAATATGCAAAAATTTTTACCCTTCAAAAAATATCCTGTAGCTGAAAAAAGAAAATGTAGGGGTTAATAGTCAATGTATATGTAAAATAATTTTTAAATGTGTGTTATATATATTACACTTACAATACATATATGAATGTTGATAGTATATAAGTATATTTAAATAAATATATAGTAATAAAGATATAAGGCACGTTGAATTTTTACGCATGTGCCAATTGAAGGGTAAACATATATTTGTGTAGTGAATATATATATAGAAGAGTAAGTTAAAATATCCTTTTTTTTTCTCTCATGTGATAGTATGCGGACACCATAGAGAAATCCTTAAAATGATTAAAACTTGTGTAAATGTCAATTATATAGCAGCTAGTAAAGTATAATTTAATAGGTTAGGTTTAAGGAAAGGATATATATATATACATAGGTAATATTGTGACGATTCATATAAAATATTACATACGTTTTGTATTATTTTTTATTTTTATTAAATTAAATGTCACATGGAGACTCATTAATAATGCATATTTTTTTTTTTTCGGATATGTCTATTATTTATATAGTAATAATAATATTAAATACAAATCCAAATAACATATATATGTTAAAGAGAACAAAATATAATAACTGAAAATGATGATGTATGAGATGAGATGAGCAACCAGTTTTTTGTATTTCATTTCATTTCGATAATACATATTTATATTTTACCTATTTCTATGTTATATGAAAATATGAGATTCTTAAAACACACACACTATAAAATAAGATATTGTTATATATTTAGTTTATTTACATTACATAACATATAGAATTTATAGAGTTTGTATATAGAAATAGATATATAGACCGAAATACAAAACATAATAATACAAACACAAGCAAACAAGACACACACACACACACGCAACTCAAACAGCAAACATGAGTACAAAAGTTTATTTTTATTACAACAACATGTCACGTGATAATAAACAGCAGCAAGCAAGCAATCTCCACAAATTTTAGTTGATAGAAAACCACAATGGCAGTTAGACGGGTTTTAATAACAGATACTGCCATCATTGATTTAACTAAAATATTTTGCAATGTTTTCAATAACATTATCGTGTGTACACATTAATAATATAGAATATTAAATAATATTAACAAAATAATAATAAAGTTAATTGTGTAGAAATTATATTTAAATGTTTTATCGGTGAATAAATCCATTCATAAAATCATAAAATTATCCTAAAAGAAAAAATAAACCAAACAAAAAAGCACTTGCAAATTCACACACTCACACAGCATTTAATATGAAATGTCAAAACATAAAAGTTTATTATTGTTGTTTTGTATGCTAAAACAGTTTATTGACATTTCACGGCTCTCATAGTTTCATACTGTATAATTTTGTTTGACCTTATTAAAGTCAGTGTTTTTTTTTTCCACAAACATTTATTGCATTTATTTAATTATATATATATTCTAATTTCGTTTAACATTTGTAATTTTCGATATTATTATTATATTAGTGGTGTTTTTTAATTTTTTTTGTTTGCTTAATTCTAAATTTTTTATACCAAACAAAAAAAAAATGTATGTAGCTCTTGCTATATCGCTCATCTTTAAATCGTGCATTTGAGTTGAGAAAAAGAAGTGGTTTAAAAATTATAATATTATTGTAGATATTTTTGTTGTGTGCGTGGGCGGTGTACAAATGTATCTTATGTATTTCTCGCAATAGTGATAGTTAATTTTTGATAATATTTTACAAATAAGAAAATATCAATTAATCAATTCTTGTATTTAATAAAATTATAAATTAAAAATTTATTGTGTGATAAAGTGCGATAAGAATATATCTGCGCGTTTTCAACAGAGTAAAAAAAACATCAATATATTCGGATGCTTAGACCTATTTTTTTTTTTCCTTTTTTCCATTATTTTTGTTATTATTATTTTATTTTTTTATATAAATAAGAGAAAAAATGAGATAATCAACTTTACCAACATACAATTCAAAGTGCGAAATTTAAATTATATGTGTGTTTTGTGTTTCCTTTATTTTAATTACTAATAATTAAATTTGTGTTACGTTAAAAATTAATATTTATTTATAATATTAATTTGTGTTTTGTTGGTCCACTATAAAATAATATAAGATAAGAATATATAGATTGAAAAGTTTGTAGAAATATATACATTACAAAAAATATGTATATCTCATACTAATAATACTATAAAATCCATCGATAAATCATAACATCAACAACTATTTTAATTGGGTAAGTGAGAAATTGTCTTATCTTGGTGTTGTGTTGAATGAAAATTTTTTTTAGCAGATGTTGATATTAATGAAATGGTCAATAGTAGGTTATACGCGGTTTGTGTACAATATCGAAATGTAGAAATTTAAACACCACTTCATACAGAACAATTCAGACTTCTTGTAAAATAATTCTTGTCAAATTGCTACTGGTTTTAATTTTTACTTATTGTATTATTAGTATTGAAGTTTGTGGTTCGGTAGCACCTATCTGAACTGAATGATCACGTTTCACATATACGATCGGAAATTCTTTGGTGCGAACTACTGACATATTTATGGGTTCGTTATTCTGTGGTTATCTACCAAATTAGTTGGTTTCGGAAACTCTTGTTTTTGCATGCGCTTTTGAATCATCTGAAAGAACGTTGCGGCTTTTATTCTATACCATCACATAAAAATCGAATTAGAAATTCTTTTTTATTTGTTTATGGAATAGAAATTACTGGATTTTTTCTTTTGTGTAATGTAATAATCTCTTTCTTAATATTTTAAAGATACCGGATTTTTGAATTTTTACTATATATAGAAATTCATTTTGATTGAACTATAATGAAAATGAATGAACCAGTGCACGAAATTTATATGTACGAATTGAGTTTCTTTCTTTTTTCTTGGTTTACATTTTTATCGCATTTGAAATTTTCATTAATTTCAATATTACATCAGATAAATATGTTTTATTGTATCATACAAAAATATTATTATGATTAATGCGAATTAAAACTTTCCCAATTGGTCATAAATTCAATAACAACAAATATTAAACTCATTTGTGAAACTATAAAATAAATAATATGTAAAAATATTACATATGAACATAAAAACGCACCGATCGTGATTTTACTAACAATCTCACAAAATCATATGTCCTGCACCAATGAATGGAAAAATATATTTTCTGTTGGTTTATTGTGTTATTGGCATTGTCTTTGTAAAAATAATTCTGTAAGATTAAACAAAAATTATCTGGAACAAATAAAACGCCGGTGTATGTTATTTACTTAAGCGAGAGAACTCTAAACGGTGTACTGAATTATTGAAAGTTATGTTAATACTGCATTTATATAGAAAATTGAGTGTATGTGTATTGTAAAGTCTTGCCCATGGAGTTTGTGCCAACGGAAGACAATATCGGTTTGTGTAAGATTAACAGATAAAAAAAGGAATGACAAAAAATTAAAAAAAATTGTTGTTGATTTTTGAAGTCATCTTTCGTCCGTCATATACAAATTTCGCAAGTTAATTTTTGTTTTTCTATTTATAATTTTATCTAATATATTAAAATACCCATAATAAAAAATATTGCAAGCATAAACAAATTTTATTTATTCATAATATAAATACATCTGAAAATATGTAATATTATTAAATATTCGAAAAAATAGTAAATAATAATATGACGAGCATAACAATTATACTAACCTATTTATTTATTTGAGAATATTAACATATAATCATTTTTTTAAATTACCAAATGTGTTTTTTTTTTATGGAAAACCATTCTGCGGAACCACAAAATATTTAACTTTATTATAGTTTTTTTTTTTTTTTTAATAAATATTGTCTTTTTTTCCACTGTTACCGAAAATTTTCCATTGCACAAATATTTTCCAACCATAAAACTCTATATATTAGATTAATTTATATTTAAAATCTTAATTATCGTATAGAAAATAAAATACAGAAATAAATAAAAAATTCATTGTTTATATACCATAATTAACAATAACACACATTTAACATAATTTTCATTAATTAATCTAACCCATAAATATAATTAATAATAATTCAAAACTATATCTTATAAATTTGTTGTGTGTTAAATTTAAATTGTATTTATTATAACTTGATAAAATTTAATTTTAATCAGAATAATTTAGATTTAGATGTTGTTGCATTGAACTTTAAAGTTTTTATTATATTTTATATATATATAGTTAACAATATTCCGTATTTATGTGACATTATTACAATATATCTGCATAAGTATATGATAAAGTTGTTTAGAAAATAACACAACATGTTTTGTGCTGAGCGAGCTGTATATAAACTTTAAATAATGTAAATTTCATGTTTTAAATTTAAACTTTTACATACATTTACATACAAAATGCATACTCAAGATTTTATTCATTGCACGCAAGCAAATATATTCTGCAATATGATAAAATGTATATTCTTCGAATTCAAAACATAAAAAAAACAAAATAGTAAATAAAAGAAATAACAATTTATCAAAAAGTGGACAAAACACATGTAAATAATAATCGTATTGGATTAAAAAATACTTATCTATTATTGTATACAAAGGATTTACAGAAAAATAATATTTTTTTTTCGATATACAAAATATATAAAAACACAAAGTATCACGCGAAAAAAGATTTAAAACTTAAAATTGATCTAATTTACATAATAACATTTTGTCAATGTCTATAAAATTGCTTTTTCTATTTTCCAACAACACACATTCCTTTTTATATACTTCTCATCGTCCTTATATTCTTTATACTTGAATATGTAGTCACCCAATTGTCGTTTCAATATATATATATATACACACAATAGTAACGCTAACTATTAACTCACACCTTACTCTGCTACCTATGGTATATAAAATATAGTATATATAATTTATGTTATATATGTAAGCTTAGAATATTCATGTTTTCTTTATATACATAATATAAAGGTGTGAAAAATACAATTTTGTTACAATTTCGTTGTTTGATGTATCTATGTGTGTGAGTACATGTACAATTTTTATATATTATATTTTTATTTACTTTTTTTTTGATTCAAAACGTAGAAAAATCAATATTAAACAAATAATAGAATATAGTAAATTTTTTTGATGGTGGTGACATGCAGTTGTTATATAATCTTCTTGTGTGTGCGGTTGTTATAATATAAATAAATGTGTTTTACGCTATTTTCATTTTATGCAAATCAAATTGATTATGTACAATATGCGAAAGTATATAATAAAATGCATTTCCATAAGAATACATAATATATAATATAGTTTTAGTTAGAACAATTTATTGAAATATGTATATTGAAAATTAATTATATTATGTGAAAATATTTTCACACATGAAATACCATATAAAATTATAAAAATAAATTATAGTAATTCCATGTAATAGCAATAACTATAGTTGACACATGCATGTGACGATAATTACTTATAGAAATTACATTTTTGTAAGATGATATAATAAAACCCATTTAAAATACGTCTTAAGATTCGTACGAGCCAGATAATAAATTAACTATGAAAAATCAAATTCTTAAAAATAAAATCATAAAAGTCATAAAGTCATAAAAGCAATAGAAAATAAGCAAATATAAAACCAAAAATCGATAAATTCATTTTATAACAGATTGGTATTAATTACTCTTAATATACTAGATCGTTAAATATACTATTTATATATACCTGCAGCTACAGGTAAATAAAATATAATAATAAATCTAAATAATTGTACCTCAAAATACGGACAAATTTAATATTGTATCGATTTCATGATTTCATATTAAAATGTTAAATAATTTTGCTTAAACCATTTAAACTTAAACCATAAATAATTAAGAGAAATTGTAGAAATTATTCTCAAAAAATTTTATTCGTCCTTTTTACTATCACGTGTTTGTATGTCGCCGGCGTGTTTTGTTTTTGAATGCCGGGTTTTTTTTTGTGTGATATATAATTGTTTATGTACAATATATTAATATTTCATTATGATTAAACTTTAATGTAAATACAAAAATTTACCTACAACAATAAAAATCATATATTGTAGAAATAATTTTAATTTAATTAATCCAGTATAGTAGAATCTTTTATTTTATGATCAATATATATTCGTAATATTTTCGAAATAACAATAATAAAAAAAAAAACGGAAGATTTCAGACGATGGAATAAATGAAATAAATCAAATAATATTATATATAGATTTATTGATGAAGTTTTATGCATTTTATTCATTTATTGATATATATATATGTATTTGGATGTCCTTTATTTGTATGATGCATATATATAATAAATTGACACTTTGACTTTTGATATCGTAGCAGCGCTAGTATGTATAAATATAAATGTTATATATTATTTATTGCTAATAAAAATGTATGATTAATATATGACAAAAGGTGAGCGACTTTTATTGTAGAGCTTTTATACAGATTTATCATATGTATATATGTGTCCAAGTGTATGCTTCTTTTATTATATACACATTTATATATATATTTTATGTTTAAGAATTATATCTTGTTTTGTATTATAAATATATATTTATTATAACGAAACATTTTTTTCGAGTTGTTGTAAACATTCTTTATAAACAAAAAAAGATTTGAAAATCCCAGAGCACTGTTTTATTTGTGTCTTATATGTATTGTGTATACAAATACATGTATAGAAAAGAATAAACATTTTTTGGGATAACCAAAATCGAACATATTTATTACGATGTCCATTATATCGAAGATGGCTGTACTATAAGAAAAATATAAACGTTTACAAATAGAAGGGAATTAGAATACAAATATACATAATAGTTTTATTTTAAGCTTCCATATACATGTTGATAAATATAATTATAATATACTATGTGAATTTTTATTATAGAAAGAAATTCTTTTAAGAATTTACGTACGCTATCCTTCCAAATTCGCATCTGAATATATTCGCGTAATACGACACAAATACTCAAATAATTTAATGTCAATTTTTTTTCATTCGGTATTACTTTTCTTTTCTCCCCATTTTTATTGTAAAACAAATGCCTATTTATATTTTGTATAATTCATATCGAGTATATATTATGTTTATTGTCAATAAATGCATAACTCTCCCTCTATACATTATATAATATATAATCTGCCATTGAAATCTCCACTTGTATAATACTCTTAACAATAAAATATTTTCTATATAAATATAATACATTCATTCATTGTCAGTTAGATCCTTAATAATCATATAATACATATCGTATATATACACTACACTACACATACATATATATATATATTTATACTTTTTCACCGCATTGGGAATTAAAATTATATTATAATTCCAAATAAAAATCATGGTTTCTATATTATATATATTTATAAGTTTTATATTATATAGTATTATGAAACATGACAATTAAAAATATCATATATTTATTTATATGGGGTGAAATATTTTCTATATAAGGGTTATATTACGATTATATTAATATTAAATACATCTTAATACTCGATTATAATACATAGTCTATGTATTTAATATATATATATATATAGAATATAAATTATTTTGATTAATTAATAAATTTAATATTTATATAAAAAATATATTTAAAGTTAAATTAAAAAAAATTACTCTTAAAAATTAATTAACAACATTTGATTATGTTATATGTATACATAGCATAGATATGATTATTAGATATTAAACTACCCTAAACATAAATAAATCGGAAACATTTTTTAGTAGAATTTGGCTATAATTACATCCTTTTGTCACAAATACCATTATTACGTGCTGCATCATGTGCCATTTTGAATATGAACTAATTGAATATAAGATTAAAAATTCGCATATATAAATACTCTTGACAAACAATAGACGACGGTTATTTTTTTGTTATTGTTGTCGTTATTTTGCATTAATTTTATAGTTATTTATGGAGTCCGAATTTATTATTGTCAAATGTTTTTTTATGTGTATAATAACTTACTAAAATAGAAATGAATACTCTGAAAGCTTTTTATACGAAATCACTTCAACATCGCTTAATCACATTATGTAATACAGAAAAAAATGTAGGTGTCCGATTTATTTATGTGTAGGGCTAGTATTGTATATATATATAAAATCCCGATATAACATGTTTTGAATCAATTTCTTTTTAATTTAAAATGAATATTCTTCTCAAAGTATTACATTGTATTGTATAGTATGGACATCAAATAATAATATTTTATATACTCTGAAAAGATAATTATTTTCATTATCGATAAGGTTTTTTCCCCAAAATTTATTTTCATAAACATCCAACTCTATATTTATACATTGCTATATAGATATATATATTTGTTGTTATTAACAAGAGGATTAACGTCAGATTTAATTATCACAAAAACGGTTTATATTATTAATTCCAATTCCTCATACTATGTATATTGTATTTATAATACGAATAATATTATACAAAATTCTCTTGTATATAAATATTATATATTATATATTGTATATAATAATATAATAATGGATATTCAAAATTATTATATATATATTTTTATATAAAATGTGTATAATAGACCTATTAAAAGAAATATTAGGGTTTCAATTTCGTAAAATTTGATAAATTTATATATATATACAATATATATTCCAGTTTTGTATATATAATTTTAATTACATATTATATTAAAGCGTAAATACGATACAGATTATTGTATTTGAAGTATTAATTCAGTACACCTATATATATAAATATAATTGTAAATGATGGTATATGTTAAAGGATATATTATTACCATAGAAGTGGCATATACAATTCTGCGACTATTTTTCTGCAAATCCAATATAATATACTCGTGTATAGAAATTATGGTATTAATAAATAAAGAAGAAATTTGATTTTTGCATTTCGACCCATTGTCGAACATTATCATTTCGTTGGGCCAAACAAGTTTTGCTATAACAATTATAACATAGCCGAAGGTGATGGAAATATATGTTTTACTATAATATATATATAATATTGTTATGCAAATAAATTAACCTTCCTAAAAATGTCAGCAAATGTTTAACATTGATAGTAACATGATTTTCTTACAATTGTGATTATCACACACATTATACAAAAACACGTCATACATGTTGAAATGGTTTTCTATATATACTAGAATATGATAGGAAATTAACAAAATATATGTGGGGCGGCTCCCTGACGTTTCTTTCCTTTTAAATATTTTCCGTTGTTAGTAAACATGTTACAAATTTTGTTCTATAACAATATAATCCGAAGGAAATCTTTTCAGTTGATAACCTAAATATTGATTGTAATATTGGCACAGTTTGTTAAGAAATCATATATTTGACCAAGGATATCCATAGTGAATGTTAAGAACCTTTTATTATATTGTATTTAATTGAATTTTATATATATTAATATGTTACCACATAATTTTATAGCTGTTACATAAACATATGCGGTTACGTCATCCAGGGGGATTAATTAATTAATACATTTATTAACTTAGAACCATTAATATTAAATGTGAAACAATATACATGTGTTTTACTATTTGTATTATTAGTGTTACTCATATATTATAATATATATAATATGTATGTAATAGGTGGTTGTATATATATACGATCTGATGTAAACGTAGTATATAGATAGATGTATTGCAAGTTATACATATCGTATGGAAAGAATAATATAAAACAAAAGAACTTGGTAGAAAAAAAAAAAAAAAAAACTAAAATTTATGGTGTATTTTATTGTATGTGTTTTGTTTGGCCTAGATCCCTAGATAATTTGGCTGGAATGCAACTTTTTAAACAAAAACATTACAAAATAATAATAATAATAATAATAATAATAATAACAACGAGGGCTTTCCCAAGAGAATAATTGTAAACGGAAAAAATACATATGTTTTTTTCCATATCTCTTATAAACATTACGTTATTATGTATGTGGATGGATATCTTCTTATATAGTAGGAAATTGTATGTAACCGAACATACATATAATAAGTATATAATATCGTTCGTTCGTTCATTTATCGATTCACATAAATTTCAATTGATTTGTTTGTTTATTCTATTTATTATTTTTTTTTTGTTATTATCCACCTTATGTACAACACAGAGTTATTTATTTTTAATTTAATAAAGTAAATAATGAAAATAATGGAAAATAAAAAAAATTATAAAACAATATATAATATTAATAAAAGAAAACAAGGAAATTTTTATATATATTTAATAATTTAATTTTTGGTTTTGAAATCCTGTTGGCCGGCCACTCTCCTCTGTAATACGATGGGTGTACGGCTGGTTTAACAATATTTCTTAGTTATTATAATTATATAAACATGGTGCGCAAACTTGCGAATGCTAACACCATTCTTCGAAGGATCAAAATTTGACCAATTTTTATATAGGACTAAGGACACGAATTTTTAACGATTCTATCTTTATTTTTTTTTAAAATACATAATACATATACTATAAAATATAATTATATAATTTTTGATTCATAAATGTTTTGCAATTGTTTATGTCTTACATAAAAATAATGTTATTCTCTTTCTGAATATAGTTTCCAAAACATTATTTTTTCCCATACATGCAAACCAATGGCACTGTATTACTGGGAAATTTAAAAATTTTACTCGTGACTGTGCACAAATATAATTATTTTATTTTATAAATTAATTAAATTTAAATTGAATATTTACTATATGGTGGTATTTTGTTATCTCATAAATAAATTTTATATATTTTATTATTTTATCTTTATATACAAAGAAATATACCAAATGAGAAAAAAGAATATATATTTATTTTTTGATTTATTTCGATTTTTTTTTCTTCTGCAGAAATCTAATTTAAATGCAACCAACATTTAAACCATTTATACTCGTATATATATAGTTAAAATTATATATGTATACACAATTTCGCATATATGTATGTTCATTCATAGAACTAACCGATATATATATATATATAGTGTTCATGCGATCAATAAATTAGATTATTTGTATTCATATACATATAAATATATATGTAATATATAAAAATTAATAATTCATTTCAACCGGTTATGTCGAGAATATATATAAGCTAGAGGCCAAAATTGGAATTGAATTGGGAAAAGATTTTCTATATATAAATATATAAAATTTATAGAGTGCTATATTTTGGTTGAATCGATAAATTTATATGCTATAAATTTAAATAAATACAAAAATTTATAGTAGGTTTTAAATTGGTTATTATATAAGTGATATACTTCTTGCATGTGCATACAAATATTGTACTAATGAAGTTGAATTTTAAAAATAACCCACATCTAAATAATAAAAGTTTAAATATTAAGTCGGTTTTTTTTCTACGTACTTAGGGTAAATATTATATCTTTTAATAAGTAGCTCAATTTATTTATAAAAGTAACAATCAATATTATATTATTTTAATTTTTTTTTTTTATGTCACCGTACATCAATTTTTCTTTTGTAATTATTAAAAATATTATAAAATTCTTAAATTTATTATATTATGTTACTTTGGTTAAAGTTGATAACATAATTTATAAAGTATTTAAAGATTTTGCTATTTATAGATAAATAAATGAATATATTTTATGATATTAATTTAAATTCTGTCAGATTAATATTGTTATATCGCTTCAGTTAATAATAACGTTATAGAAGATGATTTTAAATTAAGTTTTTCTGACATATTACAAAATTCTCTCTGCAATTATTACATGTTAATACACAAGATATGTACATAAATTAGGAAAATATAATTATTATAGTCTAACCTCCTGCATACACATATATGGATTATGAATATATGCACGAATAAATATTTCATATAAATTATAATTATCTGAAATAAAATATCAATTTTACTTGTTACAAATATAAATAAATGATGGAAAACTTCTTAAAATTTCTTAATGTTTTTTTTGTTTTGTTTTGTTTTGTTTTGTTTTAGTGTCCATTAAAACTTTATATATTTTTCAAAATACATATATACTTACACACACATAATATATATAATAAATAAATATACTCGTATATGCACCATCCACATCATATATAAATTAATATTTTAACAATATTTCAACTTTAAAATAATGTAAATATATTAAAATAATATATATAACGAAAACATTGAAATAAATATCTCATTAAATAATAATATTTTGTAAAAGAATTAATTTTCGTTATTTTGATAATGTAAATAATTAATGAATGTATAAGACGATGGTGGATTGATATATTTAAATATTTACGAAATAATGTTGATCGTCAATGTTTTTATGCTTCAATGTAATTTTTCTTAAATGGTAAATTTCAAAACCTTATCATATATTTACATACCATTAATTATATATACGATTTACTGGTATATTTGACATCATAATGAGGAATTAATCAGTTACGACAAGTCAGTCAAAGTGAATTGAATTGAATATTTTCCTCTGTGTCATATGTGAAGTGTTGGGCAAAGTAATTCTCAATACACCCTCTTATACTATTAGTAAATATATCATGTATCCTTTCTAAAATTGGTTTCTTTTACATATATTACATACATACATACAAAATATATTATTCAAATATTATACAAATAATTTTCTTATAAAATAATTATTTTTCAACAATATAATAATGCCGCACAATTAAAATTTGTTGAATATAACATAAACACTATAACAATAAGTTGATTTACATTTTTAACGTTTAATTTTTTTTTCGTAATTATTAGAAGAAATACAATAAAATATGTATTACATTTCTTAATTAATTGTTTTAATAATACATAAATTTTATATTATAAACAAGGTGATCCGGTTTAAAATGCCGATCTGTTATTGAGTGATGGAAGACATAATTCTAGAAGAAAAAATACAAGTTTTAACTTAGCTGTGTCTAATGTTACATTATTTTTATGTCAAAATAGTAAAATTGATCGTTATATACAATTTATGTCAGTCGAATCATTTATTTAGGATAAAAAACTTTATTTTAATATAGCATTTGCATAGCGGTTTTTGAACAAGCGCTTAAATGTTTGTATTTATTTATTTTTCGAAAAAGAAAGAATCGATCCTAGTTATTCAATGAAGATATCAGAATACCGAATACCACACAACCCTATAAATTTAATATAATGATAAATTCGCTTGTAAATAAAATATATAGATATATTTGAAATATAATGTTATATCATTATTATTATTTTCGGATTAATAAAAATAAAAGGGAAATTTTTTAAACGCAATTCACAGCGTACAAGTAGTAGAGGTCTCAAAAAAATATTTAAATTTATTCTAATCATAAGTTTATATATGAAATTAATTGTATATAGTACAATATTTATAATAAGACAATAATTTTCACCATAAGGTTCATTATCTATAATTATTATTCCATGTGACGGAATCAAAAATATTTTTATGGTGAATTTATATGAAAATAATATTAGAATTGGCCACTCTGTAGGTAAACTAAAACTTTTCCAATTTCATCATATCGTGTTTTCTCGTCGCGCACACCCATTTTCCTTTATTTATAATATACAGAACACGATGAATGTATGGTATTTCCTTTTTCATTATATTGTCGTTATTTCCTATAATTTACTTTTTTTTTTTCTATAAATGACCTTTTTATCTTTTTGTCATTTCATTTGTTTATTTCTTTCGTTTTTTTTTCTAGTTTTTTTTTCTAATTTTCTTTTTCTTTATTAAGCTAATAACATAACCATTTTGTGGAAAATTCGTCTGCGTGTACTTTTATTTATATATAAATAATAATTGTATTGTAAATGTATCTCTATATCTGTATGTGTATACAATTTATATTTACATTTTCATATAGAAAGATTGCCCAAAGGTATTTTAGTATAATATATAGTCTTTGTTTTAATGACATAGACATTCTGTATATTTGAATAAATTTGGCTATCGATTTTCTTTTCAAATTTTTTATATTATTATCATTTTATCGCATTTTAATTCCAATTGCATTTATCTATATATATATTATATGTATTTTACTATGAAATTAATTTGAGAAATATGTTCGGTATTGGGTAGAATAGATAAAAAAAAAGTATTGTATATTGGGTGTATAAATTTTGTTAGGTTTATGAAAAAGAATTACACATATTTTAATCGATTGCATATTTCCATTACATTGTGGTAATGAATATGCCCTGTACAGTTTGTTATATGTATGCAATACAATTTTATCCTGTAAATTTAGTATATTACGTTTTTTTTTTCCTTATACATAAGGAATGAATTTATTTTATATACATTAATGCAAAATATTGATTTAAAGTTTACACTGCGTCAATGAGAAATTACAATAATTGTTTGTATTTAGAAGTTTGGGACGATATATATATATATTACATTAAATGTTACAGAAATCAAAATCCGTAAATATATTTCATTGACTTAATTATTATAATAATAATATTTATTTCAATTTTCAGTCGAAGTGAAAATTATTGTATTTAACTATAGCTACAAAATAAATGAATATTTTATTAAACCAAAAATTATTTATAAAATGATATATTACCCAAAAATATAAAATAGATTCTACCCACCCTATAATAATGCACATGACATTGTTTTTTGTATATACCAATAAAGACTTATTGATTAAATATTTAAATATCAAAAATTAACTATAATTACAATTATTATTATTAGCTATATATTTAGTATTTTTATATGTTTATTAACATAAGTATATATACTTAACTACATCTACTCTCTCTATTTAGTCAATTCAATTAAGGAAATATCTATCGTTCAATTATATTATTCCCTATAATGATTTTTTCAGTGGTCATATAAACTTAGTCGCATATTGCATCGAATGCAATAAATATGGTGCTATGAATATATGGTAAATGGTGAATAATAATATATTTCAACGGGTTTCGTTCGTTTATGACGGAGATTTTTAATAATTAATAAGAAATATTTTTATATTGTATAATTAGTATTTTTAAAGTTATAAGATATAAATCACTATATTAACATAAAACTTACGCATTAACACAATTTTTTTATGTATGTAAAATAAATTATCTAAATACTTAAATAAATTATTATAATTTATTTGAAATAAATCTGAATATATATTTATATATTACAGATAATGTTCTTTCTTCATTCATTCATTCATTCATTCATTCGTTCATATTGAACGAATTTTGTCTATATAGAATTATTAATATATATTATATGAAAATTTAAATAAATATATGGCATACCTGAGTTTTTGATTTCCTATGTATTATACATTTCTTATTGTGTATATGTAATTAACCTCATCATTTTTAGGGTCGAAAAATATTCGTGATAATATGCTAAAATTTGATGTTATTATAATATATAATTTCTTATACCTTATACTGAAATTAGATGCTGCTGCTATATGTTGATTTTTAGTATATATATATATATATCATCAAAAATTTATGGTTATATACATACCATATAAATAAAGTATATATAACGTATAATTTTCTCATTTTTTAAGGGAGGAATAAACGCAAATTTATTTGTGTTGTGTATTATTAAAAAAAGATAAAAAAACAAAATGTATATTTACAAAAGTTTTGTATAGAAGATAAAAAAAATCTAATTTTCATCTATTGTTTTTTTTTTTTTTAATAATTACATAAATATACAGTACCAGATACATTAAAAAAAAATAAAAATCAGATACACCATGTCCATCATAAAATTGAATTTAAGTATTTGTTAATATATCCATTTTTATATAATAACTATATTTTTATAAATTTATGTTATATAACCACATAATTATATATACAATAATTTATCTATTGCA
The DNA here is from genome assembly GCA_910594885.2 of Bibio marci. Lineage (NCBI taxonomy): Eukaryota > Metazoa > Arthropoda > Insecta > Diptera > Bibionidae > Bibio > Bibio marci. The sequence continues at coordinate 21,523,640 of OU343118.1, read as the reverse complement.
TATGTTTTGTACAAACAAAGATATATATTATAAATTATATATAATTAGTTGGTTGTATAATGTGTTTTTATTATTATTATTGTTCATAAATGTTATGTGTGTGTGTGTGTGCTCCAGTAATAATTTATGTATACTTAAAGTTAAATGTTTTACAATTGTAGTATATAATTTTAATTGTATATAATAATACAATAGTACGTATAAATAAATCTTTAACTATTAAAATACATGCAATCATTTATACAATTTATATTTTTATTTTTTTTTATAAATACAATATATAATTATTTTAAATTATCTTTCAATTTGCAATTGTTAAAATTTATTCAATCATTGCATGTTTTATTTGTACATAGTTGTCCATAAATTCATTGTCTACACTCTCTATATTATTAATTCTATTTAGGTATATTAACTACAAACAATCTCATTCGATTACTTTAAGTAATCACATTTTTCTAATATGTATAAATTTTTTATTATATACATTCTGCCGTGTATAATAATTTAATTGTGTTATAATTTTGAAAAATAATTATTAATTTTAATTTTTTTTTATGTAATATTTAACATTCCACAAAGATATAGTTACATACCATATATTAATATTATTATATTCCAATATAATACCATATTAACAAAAAAAAATAACAATTCATTTATTCTTTTTCATTTTTTACACAGATATACAGCAGATGGATATCCAACATCAACTACATATATACAACTGAATTGATTCCCGAAACAATAAAAGTTCAACCGTATAAATCCACGTAAATAGATATATACAAAGAGGAAAAAAATTGTTATTGTGTGTTACAAATGGATGAAGTGTCAGTGGCTTAAAAAAAAAAAAATAAATTTCTATTTTACTTGAGTGAGAAAAACTATATAAATATATATAGTAAAACAAGAAAATACACATAAGGAAAAAAAATAAATAAATAGAAATATGGCCATACGACATTTCCTTGGGGCTATCATAGCTCTAACATGTGTTTTATGTTATCACAATAGTATACATTGTGGATTTGTTTTTGATGATATAAGTGCCATTAAAGAGAATAGGGATTTAAGACCACATTCACCTATAAAAAATATTTTTCTAAATGATTTTTGGGGAACACCAATGCAAAAGGTAAGTGGTGTATACAAGAAAGCTTATTATATAAATTTTATTATTTTTTCATATAATATATAATTTCCTACTTTTAATCTTTTATACCATATATATAATGTGAAAGATGGGAACAGCACACAGACAATATGAAATGTGATATATAGTTTATATTTCTATTGTATATACCATATATATATCACAAAAAAATTATATGATATATATGTTAGATAATAATAATAATAATAATCAGAAGACATGAGAGATAAAAAAGATAATAGATTTTTTCCGTTTCCTTGTATAGGATGATAAATTTCGTATTCTGTCTTATTGTATATAAATATGTATGTGGCGGCGGTCTTCTGCGAATATATCTCTTTTAACTGTATCGCAAAAGGAAACAATATATAAACAATATCCATCCACTACAATATTTCTATTTTAATATATTTTTTTCCTGCTTAAAATTGATTGCATTTGAAATTGTATTGTATATATATATATATATATTTGTATATATGTACATAATGTTTGGTTTGTGTACGTAATTTTGGATGAACCTCAGATAGTGTGGTTAACAATAAAGAGTCCTGTGAATTTATTGTTATGATTATTATAAGATAAATGTGTAGTAGAAAATTTTCCACTATAAAGAAAATAAAATAATACCGCCTGTTGATAATTAAAATATTGTATATGGAACGAACCATATCTAGAATTATACCAATCTTCCTTGTATAGAACCGCATTCCATTGTGTCGTCAGTTAAGTCTTTGCCAATGTGATATGATGCCACCAGATCATATATTCTCAAAATATATGCTCAATTCTATATAATCCTTGAAAAAATCAACTATATACGTGTATATACTATGCATTATGAGTATATACATGTATATTTATATAGACAATATATAATTTGAATAGTTTGTTTATGTCAAAAATATAATAACATAAAAATTGTTATAACTTGAAAATGAAATTATTATGTTATAAATAGATATTTTTACATTATTAATAATGCATGTTTCATAGTGTATTTTAATACAATATAAATTGTAAATTGTTTGTACAATATAAAAGTATATATCCATTATTTTGCTTTCCAAAAAATTGTATAAAAAGTATTTTTCCATATATTATCTTTATTTTTCTATTGGTTTACAACAATACAATCATATATACGTAATAAATTAATATTTATATAATATTCATGTGTAGTAATTGTGCATGTTATATGTGTTAGGGTTGTTTCGACTATGATGACTATTCACAAAATTCTCTAACACTATATATATTATAATAAGTGTATACAATATAATACGTTCGATCAACTATAAAATTCAATAACCACAGATAAAGCGCTTATACATCATATTTTATATATGATTCATGTTTAAATATTAATGTGTTGATTTTTAAGTTATGTAATTATACATAAATTTTGGCATTGTGATATGTAAATGTATACATTAAATTTAAATATAACATTTTCGTTTGAAATATTATTTTTTCTATTACTTTCACAAATATATACACACCCACGCAGAATAAAAATTGTTAAAAAATCAAATTTATGCAATGATATCCATATATTTTTAAAAGGAAATATAATTTGTATTCTGCCCAAGACGTCGACTCTTTGAAAACCATGGTCTTTGGATCAAATTTAGTTGCAATATTAAATTGAAAAATAAAAATATGGTTTATGAAAATTCACCATCTATGAATCTAAATAGATTTTGAGTCATTGTCGTACATCATCCACGTATGAATATATACAAAGTATTTTGTTTTGTAAGTCTATATCTTACATAATTTTATAAAATTAATAAGTAAATCGTATAGTTTATGTGAAAGAGAGAGCGAGAGAAAAAGTCTAAAAGAAATGAAAACTTTTCAAATTACAAAAACTAAAAAGTTTTCCTTAATTTTCTTTTTTTTTTGTTTTTTGTTTTCTTTGTACTACTTTTTGTTTACTATATACAAATTTACTTATTTAAAAGATTTCCATATTAATTTATATACTCGTATTTATATTTTCTATATATAGTTTTCATAAATTTTATATTTAAGTATAGATCATATCGTTTTTTGTTGTTACAATTATTATTATTATTATTATTATTATTCGTATTTCAATATAGTCGTTATGTCACAATAAACACATGATTCATTCGTATATATAATATTGTATATAAATAAATGATGATAATAAATAAAAACATGTATATGTGTACTGATGCGAAATGATGATTGTAATATTTCATATTTCATGACATGACAAGAGTAAAAGAAAAACGAATATCATTTTGTGGTTTTTTTAGATACCGAAATTGTTTTTATGCAATAATAATTATAAATAAATAAAGTAAATTCGCTTAACTTAGTACAAACACACACAGACACACACATCGAATGAACACTTAACCGCATACGCCTATATATTTATTTTACACGGAACGCATCAAAGAACAATTAAACAGTATAAATTATAATAATGAAATTAATTATTTTTATAATACTTTGAGAATTATAGCTTTATTGTAGTTTTGATTTACCATGACAATATACGTACAATATATATAAATAAAGGTATAGATGTATTTTACAAATTATTATATAATAAATACAAAGTAAAATTTCTTTTATTTCGTAAAATTATACACTTTAATTTTATAAATGAGACACTATATAAAATGTTTGTCTTCATCAAAATGAAATATGCGTTATAATATTACTCTATTAATACAAAGACAAATTTTCATTTTAAAATAAAATGTGCATTATAAAGATTTCATTATTTTTTGTTGTCATCATCACAACGCGATACCGCTTATACTTTGTCTGTGTATTTAATATTAATTTCAAAAATTAAGTTTATATGTATATGGATGCGGCGAGTTCATTGCACCAAATGGTCGAAAAACATATAAATTAAAAGACAGACTATTTATATTGTAGATGAGATTTTCAATTTGAAAATATTTAATAATAAACATTATCTTTTCTTATTAAAAATATGTAAAATATTTTCAGTATAACGGCGGCAATAAATCTAATTAAACAAAAAAAAATAACTCATTATATATTGTCCAATAAATTATTAACATTTGGCAATAGCGGCATATATATTGTAAATTTCTCTTCAACCAATCCTCGAGCATAATTTTACAAACAAATTTCCAAATTCTGTAATTTTGTTATCGTGTATACCAAATTTAATGAACAATTGTATTAATCCGTTTACAATGCAGTAGAAAAAAATTCTTACTATTGATTTTTATAATTAATATTATATTTATTTATGAATTTACATAAGTTTTATTTAATTTTTTTTTGCCCAATTTTTTTCTGTGACAAAGTTCTTTTTTGTGTGACAAATTTTTATAAAACAATTTTATTGATTTTACTTTCTACTTTTTTTTTGTTTTTTTTGTTTTCTTCTTGAAAGTATAAAAATAATAAATTCGATTTAAATTTTATTGTATATAATTTTCGAATTATACTGATTTCATATATAATATTTTTTTTTTCTGACTAAATTAAAGACTATACATAGCTTCTTGTATACTGTATTCCTTATATATACATTATATGCACATATTTTATTGATTTTCTTAAAGGTATATTTCTCGAATACACCGATACCTTATAGTAGTTTGCATTATACAATAGTCATACTTTGCGTTTTATTGTTTTGATAATAAGATTCTATACAAAGTTATATTTTAAAAATAATATTCGAGTTTTTTTGAAAAAATATATATAATACTTTTTACGTTTTCTGATATTTTGTGATGTTATAAAGTAAAAGAAAACGTTTTAATACACCTCAAATCGAGATATAAATGTAGATGGTATTAGCAGAATTATAGTATTGGTATGAAATACGGAAAATTTATATTACATCAAATATTATATATACAGAGATCTGTGTTCTGTGTTTATATATATACTTTGCTTATTATTGTTGTATATTGTATTAGTAAAATAAATGATAATGAATTCAATCAAGTAAAATTAACATTGACGGTTACCGATTTTATTATCTCTTATATTAACAATAAAATTTTCACATTGATATTATTCTATTTGAAACATTTCTATGTGTTTATAGTCTTTGTCTTTTTATTATATATATATATTGTGCGATGAGAGATGAGTTCAAATAATGAAGGAAAAATAAATTATATAATAAATTGAACGAAATATATATATTATTTATACAGAGTACATATAATAATAATAAATTAATACAATAAATAAATGAATTTAGAACATATATTATTCGATATGACAACTGAAAGAGAAATTTGTGTATTTACATATAAACATCATTTCGTAATAGTTTAATATATTATCAACAAAATAACTACTATTGTTGTGTGGTTGTTAATAATGTCATCCATGTAAAAATATGTAATTAAGTTATTTATAGAAAATAATTGTCGCAAGTATATTATTTATTTGTATTTATTGAAATGGCTATTTGTTTATATAATTAATATGTGATTAGCAATATATATATACTGATGCTCGTAATTGTATATAAATTTAAATTACTTTTTTTTCCCGCATTTCTGTCCTACTATAAGAATTTTCTTAAGCTATTTTAAAGGTATATATATTAATAAAATGATACAAAAAAAATATATATATATAATATCTGAATGAAAGTATAATAGAAATCGTTTCCATTTATTCTTTATACATAACATTATATATATATAATAGAAACACTTTATTTCATTTTTTTCTGGCTCTGTATTTTTTTTTTATATCAATGCGCTTAACTTTACCCTTTTACATGGATATAGTATCCTTTACAACAGTATACATACATATAGACAAAATAAATAAATTTATAATATGTATACAAGTATATATATGGAAGCATCTTTAAGAAAAATCTAACCAGTGTATTATATATAGTTGAGTTCATTCTCTTCTTTATATAATAATATACAATATATGTATGTATGTGGATGTGGTCTCATATATGATCTTCTTATGTGTATATCTTAGCATCAACAAAACCACCGAAGAAGAGGGCATTTTTCCTTTGAACATAAAATATGGTAAACAAAACAATCTCATCTTCTTGATCTTTATTTATTATAATATTGTATTGCATATATATATATATATCTTATGTATTATATGTGTATTTATTTTGTATATATACAATATTCGCATTTATATACATTTCTTATTTCTTTTCTTTTGCTTTGCACAAATACAACCAAACACCACTACTATACGATGGTTTTGTTTATTTATATACTAACATGTATATATGATATAAAAAATACAATACTTTGCCATTAAATAAGGACCCACTCGGTGGTGAAAAGTAACACTTTAAAATTTAAGAAATTTAATGATAAATTCATACTTTCACATATTGTTATCTTATTAAACCATAGTAACTAATTGAATTTTTAGCATATATGTATTGGGAGTATATAACAATTTAGCAATTGGTTGGCCATTATCGAAAGATATTTTTATATATGAGATTAGTCCAAATATAAATATAATAATAACACATATATATGGTTTTAATTTAATGGTATTGTATAGTAAAATATTCCTTTTTCGTCGTCGACTAATACAAAATTTATATATAACTTACGACGTCCTTAATAAAGTACATAAACAAATAAAAAAATTCATTTTTCCATTTCTTATTCTTTACTCAATTTTTACAAGGATATACAATTAAAAGATAAAAAGTAATGATTAATTTGCGTACGGAGCTATATGAAATTGTGTATAGTTGGGTGTGTACATATTTATATATGATGATAGATTTTGTATTAATTAATTTTTTCTTGCGTAAGTAAATTCAAGTGTCTCATAACACCTCAAATCATATTTTATTTATATAACCCTCGCCAAAAAATTAGTGGTCAACGTGTGAAAGAAATTATTTTGTCGCACAATAAATAAATTAGTGCATATAACTGTTCCAACTTAAAGTCATGACAACATCCCTTAATAATATAACACATGGCCACAAATAATAAATCTATATACTATAATATGATCATGAACGTGATCATTTAATAAAAATGGAATTACTCTTTTAGGAAATATAAATTTTAAATAAAATGTATAAATATAACAAGAAAACAAACTGTTGCATTTTTTTTTTTCAATATACAAATGCAAACAATCATATAATACACTAATATTTGCATTGTATGTATTTATACCAATGTTTTGTAAATTATGTTGAATAATGAATTCCTATATATGTGTTTATATTATTCACCAACAATTCATTGAAATTTAATTAATTTTTTTTTATTATTTTCCATTTCTTTTCAACATTGCATATATAAAATCTTTATGATCATAAATGTCGGAGGAAAAGCAAAACATAAGAAAAAAAAAATGGCAAGTGGAAAAGAAAATACATTTGATAAACAAAATTAGATCAATAAATTAATTAAAGCTTATATAATACAAAATATTAGCTTTTCTAATATGTTAATTATTCATTTTTGTATATTTTGTATATAAAGTTGTCTCATTTAAATCGTATTATTATTATTATTGAAATTGTTAAATTAATTTTATATTATAAATCAGTATATGTGTTTGGTATTGTATTGTAGAAGAGGGAATTTTACTGCAGATTATAGTATTTATACAACGGAAGTCTGGTGGCCCAACAAGAAAATCGTCACAATATTGTCATCTATACCAAACATTACGTTAGTCGAATTATTCTGTACATATTTAAATAACAATACCTGAAAATTATTCCTTTCTACTAACTACTTGTGCCTTTTTTAAAACATCCTGTTTATATTATCCAAATATGATCACAATTATATTGTGTATGGTACACATATTTGTATAATGTGAACGATATATCCGATATATATATACGAATAATAAATTGTATATACTAAAAACGTGCATCTGTCTATATGCTTTGATTATAATTTTAATTATAGAAAAAACACTTTAGTATAATTACTATTTTTAACCTTATCTTCTATCTCTATGGTATTCAAAATAATTACTTATAAATATTTACATTAGGCGAATATTTATATATATGTATTTATATTGGATGATTAATATATATCTATTGAAATATTGATTGATTGAACCATTGAACCCATCATTTTATGTTGTGTATTTATAACAACGTGATACCATCCGTATATATATATGATACACACAATCACATTTAATAATGGTCAACATTGTTCTGTTTTTTTTTTTTTTTCTGTGATAATTACATCACAACAGTATACAATAAAAGTGTATATTTATTGATGTGCATGTTTTGCGAATATATACAAATTACATACATTTACATTGTTACCATCACAAAAGTTTCTATTATACATGATATTTTTGTAAATATAAATATAGAAAAACCAACCCTCATTAATATCGTCGCGCGCTATGCGGGAAAATGTTTTAATTAAAACAAACCACACAGCTTTGTGGTCAAATTACATTTTTATTTACTGAAATTACCAAAAAAAAAACAAAAAAAAAAGGAAGACAATAAGTACATCTTTTTTTTTTTTTTATTTTTATTATTATTATATTTATTTTTTCAATCTTTGCGATGATACTATTTTTGTTGGGGTGTACATTATTTTCCTTTTTTCATTAGTTCTTAATTTAACATGGGATACCAAAATGTACAATGTTGCTATATATCCTATTATTTTTCCTTTTTATTGATGTTTAATTAAAGTATATATATATAAAAGCATCTTTTACTAATTCAATTTTTCTTATAACAATGATTATGCAATATCAATGTAGAGACAAATTTGTTCTTTTATTATAATTTGTCTTTTTTCAATTTTTTTTTAATATTGATATTTATTTATGCAATAATAAGAAAACCAATCATTTTATATATAACAAATAGCATAGAAATGAATTTTATAACAATAAACAAGTATATTAATAAATAGATAAAAAAAAAAGGAAGTTCTATATAATAATTAAGGGATACGATTTTATGGTATTCTAAAAATTTTACAATCACCTCATTTTTAATATATGTACCAAAATATATAGTATTTTATTTTCTATACTCCGCGACGTTCACATAATTATAATTCTGTATTTTATATAAATTTATAATGGGTTTACATATAAGATAAGATAATGTTCTGTAAAATCTGTATAGTTTAATACAGACCTTAAATACGATTAAGGATTTCATCCTGTTATAAAATGTTTCAATCTAAATTGTTAAGTACTGTACGTGAACAATTTTAGTGTTGTGTTTGAAAAATTGAAAAATGTAATTTATTTTGATTATGTAGATGTACTATATAAATTATTTGAAATTTCAATATTGTTTGAAGTATTATAATTTGATTGATTATTTGAATTTCGGCTCGGATTTTTTTTTTTATAAATAATATACCCTCAATTGTGATGTATAATATAAGAAATTTACAATTAATATATTCAATTGATGGAATGGAGTCAGACAAAAGTGATAATTATATATGACTTTAGAAAAATAACTTTCCAATAATAATTTGTTGGTAATGTTCAAATTACAAAATAAATGAATTTCTTTATAAAAAAAGTTTCAAGTTAATTTTATGGAATTTTATTTCACATTTCACACGAAAACCAATATTCATCAAATGAGTCAATTCAACTATCAATTACTATGTAACTTACACGATCGCGTAAATAAAGCAAATTTTGAGTAATAATAAATATTTAAACGCACATAAATGCAGTGAATTTATATTTTATGGGTGTAGTCAATAACTCTCTTGTGGCGTACGTATATTATCATAGAATTCAAACTTGCTCTCTTTGTAATAATAATCGCATACAAATATGGTTCAACGACCTTTCATAATACCATATGTTCTGAGCTTTTTCTCACACATATGCTTTGAACTTATTTATGGGTGTAGCCAATACTCTCTCTTATGTGGTGTACGTAATATCATAGAATTCCACTTGCTCTTTTTGTAATAATAATCGCATTCAAATATGGGTCAATGACCTCTCATTATACCATATGTTCTAAGCTTTTTCGGGTTTATTTGAAAATTAATCTGAAATGATAATGTACATATTTAAAACACATTGATATTGATCTCATGAAGGTATAAAATGTAGAATGCAAGTGAGATGGGATATTAATTAAATTTGAAATTTATTTATGTGGCCATTGATATTTTGTCTTAAACAAAACTACCATTATATTATATAATTAAGAATTAAATTAATATTGACAATATAAAATGTTCATACACTTTCCCGGAATATTATTATTTTACTCAATTTCATTCAAGAAATTTATTCGAATTATTGTGCAATTAAGGAAACATTTATTTGCCTAGCTTGTATATTTACTCTAAAATAATATTGATAAATTTAGGTTTGCATATGGTAAATACAAAAAAATAATACAATACACGTTGTGTATTTAGATGATAACAAATATATTATTTATATCGTAAATACATATTTACAAAATTTATAATTAAATGAGTTAAAAATTGAATATATGGATGGATGCTCCAATTTAAAATATAAAAAATTTGTCTTTTCCAATAAAAAGTTTAAGTAATTATTATTGATATATAGAAATATATTTTTAAGATTTTGGTGTATACATAATAGTAACTCAATTTAACCAAAAACTTGTCGTATATATATTCTTTTAGCTTTAAAATTGTTTTACATATATATATATAAATATCTTGTATATACTCAGTCAGTTATAATAACGTAACATGATATTATATGGAGACCAATTTATGTCACCATTTCATAAAATTAAAAATAATTGCTTGTTATGTACTTCGGTGGTACGATATATCACAAACATATATATTTGATATGCTATCCTATTATTTCGTATGAATAGTTTACAATTTTGCAAAAAAAAAAATATATCCTCGTATGTGTAAGATTTTGTAACAAAGTCAAAAAAAAATTGAATCACACCTTTTACGGTATAACAAGTTTATAGATAGTATTTTATTGAAATAGGTATCAATAAATATAGATGTAACAAGAAAAAAACAATATACTGCTTTGTTTTTTTGTGTATACTTTTATCAATCAATTTTATATTATTTATTTATGTGAAAAAGTGTATAGTTAATTTGATGCAAAGAAATAAATGTCCAAATTATGTTATATATGCGTAATTTTATGTAGATAAATGTATAGCAGAAAATTGTGTGAATATAAATACAAGTAAAAGTATAGGCAAACACACGTATTCAATCATTCATTATTTCTAAAATATTATATTATAATTAAATACTATTTATATAAGATGTAAATAAAACGTTTTATTGTTCAAATAATAATCTACATAAAATTGTCTTTGAATATTTTCTTATATTAACAAAATGTTTATTCTTGTCTTAAAAGTTATTATTAATTAATAAATAGAAATTGATAAAATTATTTTAAAATGTATTATCAAATTCTTTTTTTTTTACCATATATCAATTAAATTCTATTTATATGTAAAATATAAGTCACAAGCATTAATTTACTGACGATGCGTTACTTAATTATGTGTGAAACAATTTTTAATCTAATTTTATACAATTTGTTTCTTACGTCCTATATTTCTTATCGGTTTTTAAGATAATGCTTGTTCAATATTTGTTATTTTTTTTTTTAACTGTGTGCAATTTAAGATATTTACATTTTCTCAATAATAACTAATATCAATTAATAATAATAATAATAAAAATAATAATATTAATATTAATAATAATAATAGTAATAATAATAATAATAAAAGGAATTTATTAGTGATGGAAAAAAATATTAAAATCATCCAAATTCCATTAACATATACCGCTTGATACAAAAAGGATATATTATATTGTATATGGAGGACATTTATATAATATTAATAATAATAATAGTAATAATAATAATAATAATATAAAGTAAATATATAATAAAATATAAATACATGCAGAACATTAACCATATAACCTAAATTCCACAAAAACCATATTATATCCTATCTATGGTATTTTTATATGTATTTTGTATATATAACTGTATTAGTTACATGATATAAGAGATAATATATATATATATATATGGAAAACAAAACATTACTAATTTAGAGATGAAGACAAATATTTTGCTATGCTATGCTATAATTTTCCTTGATTCTATATATATATATATATTGTATATAATATATAACTATCTATATTGTTATGTGTATTAAATTTGTATAGAAGATAAACGACATTACACAAAACATTGTATTATTCTGTATATGCATATATAATTTCCCAAATATATATACATAATAAAATACATTTATATCCTTATAATAGATAATTGTATTGAATGTAAGTATATATTTCAATACACGTACACACATATACGATGTATATATAGATGTATGTATGTATTTATTATAAAATAAAATAATAACTGAAGACCAATTTAGGTTTGAAGTTCCACCCATTGTGACCAAATTTAGCGTTACCTCCACACTTTTTGAATAATATACTCAAACATACAATATAAATATATAATGTATCCATAACATGTATAGTTTCTTATGTATTATGCTTTATGTAATTATATATATATATAATATATGGTATTTAGTGTATTATAAACCTAGAGATGGTACAAATATAAATAATCAACCTTTTTTTTTTTGGTAATAATATATATAGTTACATTTAAAATTTGCCATACACTACATATAATAACAAATGTGTGTATATATAAATCTGAAAAGGATAACAAAGGAGAGACAATAAACGACACATAAGGATAAGTTAAATAACAAATGTGATTTGTTTGTTTCATATACATATACCCAGAACACACATATACATTCATTTTATCATAGTACATATTTATTTGTATATATTTACTTATATTTACATGTACATTATATATATACATTTATGTAATATAAATATATAACAATAATAAAATAACATATATTCTTATATATACAATATTATATATATATTAAGGAAAACTTCTTATTATATTTGTACATTGTGTCTGTGTATATTAAATGAAAAAAAGAAGGACACACATCAAGGCAGAAAAGAAATAAATAACAATTTCTATTTTTATTATTATCTTCCTGGTATATATTTGCCAAAACAACAGATCAATATATTATTAGAAAAACAAAAACAGATATTGGAAAGAATATATATTATTATGTCTTTGTTTTCTATTTTGTATCCTTTTATTCTCTATTTATAATAGATGTGTGTGTGTGTGTGTGTGTGTCTGCTTATATTATATAATAGAAATATGTATGTTCTCTGTAATTCAACAATATAAACAATTGGTTAAATTGTAAATGCAGTTTTAACATTTTCAATTTTGTAAGTTAAACCTATATACGAGTATATTTTTAATTTTGTTATTGTTCCCCACCGCAATGATATATTGATAATGTATGTTGAAATGTTGTTGAAATGTACTATTTAGCAAATAACAAAATCTGTGTAAATAATAATTCTATAAAATCTAAAATGTTTACCAATTTTTTGTTTCTTTTCACATTTGCCCCAAATTTAGCGTATACGTATATAGAGGGAATAACATATCCATTAAAATATATGTACAATTTCATGACAGCAGATATATTTATAGCAGCAAAATTAGTTGTAAGATTGCCAATATCTAATGAGCACATACAACTGATTCGTTATATAAGAATTACATCTTATTTTTTTATATATTATATTTTTATCCTTACATAATTTTATTCGTTCTTGATAATTTTGCAATTTATCTTTGCCTATATGAAAATATTATTTTCATCCTTTTTAACAATTTCTTTATATAAATTATTTCCACAAGTCCAATACATTTACTATATTGATTTCATTGTACAACAAATCACCAATGTGCTCGTTAATTTACGAAATATACTTATTTTTTTATAAGTGATGTTGATCAAACACCATATTTTCTAAGATATCTGTTTTTTTTTTTATTTTTTTATTTTTATGTTAATGTTTAATCAACTGGAACAATTTCAGAACAATATTTTATATTTAATTTCATATTAATATACGCACATTTATTTATTATATATAAAATTTAAAAACAGAAAAATATGTAAATTATGAAACTGTCATTAAAAACAATAACATCTTCATTATTGTTTTTTTTTATTAACGTTTAATCTAAAATATCCATTTGAAACAAAATTTTATGATAATGGCTAAATAAATATTTTTTCTAACAATATAATATTCTTCAATTTTTATTGAAAATTTTCCAATAATACAATTTATTCACGTATTTAACTTACTAAAAATACCAATAATAAAACAAAGGAAACTAAATAAATAAATATATAAATATATATATATTCTTGTAAAAGAGCAAATTTGATTATATCGAATTTATTTATTAAGTCAACCCTCTTCGATTATATACCAGAAAATAGGTAATTTTTTTTGATAATAATATAAAAGATAATAAACGTATATATAATAAAAAAAAATAAGCAACGACAACGTAAGAAAGAAATTAAAGACGAGAAAATTTTGGGAGGAGATCTATTTAGAATTGTATATGTATGTTTTTCCGCATAACCAGTAAATGTTTATGTTTTTATACATAGATAATGTATTGTTAATATTTGTATATGTTTGTTGTTACATAAATATTTGAACCTATTTTTGTTTTGATCAATTTCTGTGTATTTTTTCTACAATTTCTATATATATTTGTATGTACAATATATGGCATAAAATTGCAATATGATTATGTAATTCTATGATTCTCATATACGAACACATAAATTATTAATATATGATGGTAAATTAAATTCTGAGGCAAATAGTTTTTTTTTGGTGTTTAATCAGGAAATAAAAAACAGGTTGCATTAATTTAAATTTATAAATTGTGGAGTATTTTGATATTGCATATATATGGTACATTCACGTTCATTTAACGACATTTCACTTATGAAATGTGTTACCTTTTATAAACACAATAACTATATTTGCTATTTAATAAATAATATGTTATGTGAATATTAAATTATTCAAAGTGATGTATTTAAATTTCCACACTATTTTTTTTTCGCTTTTTGTTTATCTTTTATACATTATTACAAATTCAACACATTGCATTATATCATTTTCATTACATTTTTTTCTGTTTTCATGATATGATTTATCTTTATATACATTCTTTTAGAAATTGTATAAACAAATACACAACGATGATAGATACAAATGTATACTAAAACACATATGATATATATATAATATATAGAGAGATGCATAATAAACATATATTATATATATATATATATATATATACCGACGTATGTATACTATATTTGCATCAAATGAGTATGTTTTGCCTTACAAAAAAAAATATGAACAACAACTTATAACATTATACGAACAATAGAAAAATTTTATATAGTATAGAAAAAAAATAACATATATTAAAACAAAGTTTTCATGTTAATCTTAAGTATTTTAATAATATTTTTCAGTATTTAAGTATCCGCTAGAGTGCATTTTGAATAAAAAGTTAGGGTTGATATGAACAGAGAGTTTTAATAGCGCAAATATTTTATATCACACACACCGCACACTTATTTATATACCACATATTGTATATATAAACAGCTATATATAATGTATTATTATATATATTTATGTAAGGAAAAAGGAAATATATGTTTGTAATATAGTATACATTAAGTGTGAAGTAGTACGTGTACCCTACCTACATTTTCTACATATACTATATGTTTTAATTTTTTTGCGTAACAGTTTTTGTGCGATTCTTTGTTTCATGTATGTAAATTCAATTCAAATTTATAGATTTATTTACATTATAACTTTTAATAAGAACACGCAAAGAGTTTATAGATGAATATAAATTTAATATTGTATATATCTGGAATTTCGATTTTTAGCAATATAAGACATACAATTTTATATAATAAATATTATTTCTATTGTTTACAAGTTTCTTGTAAATAATTGAAAATGTATTTATTTGAATTGAATACTATAAACCAAAAAAGACAAAAAAAGTAAAGAAAAGTCATTCATTTATATTCAATTATGCAAATAAAATATCTACAAATTTATATGTATCTTATTTATTCTATTGTATATTTATATATATATTTTATTTATTTCAGGAACAAAGCCATAAATCATATCGACCACTATGTGTATTAACATTTAGATGGAATTATTTTTTTCATGGACTAGAACCAGCCGGATATCATTTAGTCAACATGTTACTACATACTTTAGTTTCGTTAATGTATTTCAGGTGAGATTTTGCATTTTTTGTTTTAACTTACTATTTTTTATGTTATATATAATATCGCTGGAAGTAGTTTGTATACCTTCGTGAAAATGTTTATTGTATATATTTTCAAAAAATTTAAAAATCTAATAATTTGTATATGTTGTTACAAAATGGAAAATAGAAAAAATTCTCACATTTTATATACATAATTAATATATGGTCTTATAAAATTCACATTGAAATAAAATATTCAAATTTTATTTAAAATAGAAACGCTATTCACTACAACTACACTACATAGACAGCAGATATACTATATATGAATTTATGCATAGAATGCATTATAAGTATTATACGAGCTATAGATATAATATATTATAGTAATATATACAATAGTTACATATATGTGATATAATAATTTACTTCTTTGAACAATATAACAGTGTGTACAGTATATATATATATATATCAAAATTAATGTACAAGCATTCTTTATGTACAGAAAAAGGTATATACCATATATTATAACACAATATATACCTATAATTTGCATAATACATAATATATATTTGTCTATCTACCTACATCTGCATATTTCTATGTTATAAATGGATGTAGATAGATATATATGTATATGAAAGTGTGTCGCTTTATTTTAAAGCATAAAACTTGTACTCTTGTGTTATATATGCAAATCGTGAAACACTTTTACTCCTTTCTCTAAGCAAATATAACTATATATATATATATAATATAATATTGATGTGTATAAATACAATATTAAAAGCGTCTATATGAAGTAGTATAAAATACTTCAGTTCAATATCAAATGCTTCAAAATTTAAATTGAACTGCATAAAAAGAAAAAAATTGAACATTTTCAAAGTAAATTGCAATTTTTTTTTCTCTTTTATACATTATCGTTAGTCCTTTTTTTTTTTTTAATACTCATCATAAAGTATATTTAGCTGTTCTAATTTCATTTGAATTTCTTTTCTGTAATCGTACATTTAGTTTATGTGCGCGGTGTTATGGTGAGGAGGTACACAATCGTTAAAAAATAAAACTAATATATACGAGTGTGTGTATACAGAAAGTTATTTAAAAACGTATATGAAAGACAAAAACTCGCAAGTGACTCGTTGTGTGCCTATCATTGCCTATCATTGAATATTTATTATTAATGGATTTTTCCATTTTTTCGTATAACATTAATATTTAATTAAAATGAAATTCATTATTATTTAATCTTTTCAATGGAAAACTTTTCAATTGAATATATTTAATATCTTAGAAATTATTCCCAAATGATGGTAAATAAAAAAAATTAGTAATTACACATATATTTATATCTTTGTATCAATACAATAAAATTATTGAACCTATTTTCCTTAAACGATTGTTATGTTTCATAATATGGTTCCAATTTTAATATAATTATTATTATTTACCAAGTTTTATAATTTGTATAGGGTAAATTATTAAAATCTAAATAATTTTCAATCAATCAATTGAGAAAAATTAAATTTTTTAAATCAATAATTGTTATTGAATTTTTTTATCACTCATTATTGATAAAAACAGAAAAAATCAATCAAATTAGTCACTGCGTAGCTAAGGGAAGAAAATCAAATCAAAATGTATTACCACAAATTCAGTGGTATATCGACTATAAGAAATTAACTCAATAATTCACATTACTCAAAAATATATGAATAAAAAGATTAAATGAATTTCAGTTAATATCGAATGGAACTACAATAGTATCCCAGTGGAACCGGTACAAGTGTTAATCTGATGGAGCAACATTTGATTAATAAATTTTAAATTGGTTCATTGTTGTGACCGTAGAGTTTAATATTGACAGTTTGGTTTAGTTTCAACAATAATAATGTAATAATATTCATGCGACTTACAATTACAATCCACTACTTTTGAAGCATCGAAATCACTGCCTCTTTCTGCATCTTCTTTCAGATTTAAGCATATTTTCTAAATAAGCTTCGACATGCATTCGATGAATTTCAGCACCATTTTTCTCCCAATCAAATGAAATGTTATAACAACAATCATCTCAGCAAATTTACTGGTACAAAACACAATATTTTCAACTAACGAAAAAAATATGTTGTTTACACTTTTTAGCTTTGGTTTTTATAAGCCCGCACATTCCGCAAGCCTCTCATTTACAACTTTTCTGTTTCTGTTATACGAACTTTGTAATTTGCACTACCATAATTTTATATCAACGAAATGTCATATTTCATACGTATGTGATATATGACTACCGCGAACAGAAATTAATGAAACATTTACACTAATTTGAGGCGAAATTTTGATGCGGAAGAGAGATTTTTTTTTATGGCCGCACAGTTCGCAACTATAAACACATTTTTGACATTCGCATTGCCGCAGTCTGGGTTGCGGCTTTAGCTAGTGAGAAACACAAACTGAATGATATTTAGTAAAACCATTTTTATTCATTGACAGCAAAATAAACACTCACGACACATCAATTTTCGATTTTTTTTTTTATTATGATAAAAACGCTACACCACTACTACGAACATATGATGGTGTATTGGATAAACAAATATATAAACGCACTTAAACACTTCCGTGTACTTAAACCAACTTAAACTATAGTTTTATACTGAAATCGATAAAATTTAAAATTTTAATTATATATGTTATTTTGATGTCTTGCAGTGGAATTATAAACATGAATAGTTAAAAATAATCAGTTTTTCATGAATTTATGGCTGAAATTCAATTTTTTATTAATATTTTTTCATACCAATATTATCCCACACAGTTCTTACAAAATTTAAGCATATTTCAAACTGGATAAAATGTGTTTGAAATTATTCAAAGATAAAATATTAGATAAAAACATTGAAAATATATAATTTTTCTAAAAAAAAAGGAAGGGAACGTTACCCACACAATTTTTCCTGAATATAAGCATAGTTCAATCTGGATAAAATATGTTTGAAATTATTCAAAGATAAAATATTAGAGAAAAATATTGAAAATATATAATTTTTCTAAAAAAAAGGAAGTGAACGTTATCCACACAATTTTTCCTGAATATAAGCATAGTTCAATCTGGATAAAATATGTTTGAAATTATTCAAAGATAAAATATTAGAGAAAAATATTGAAAATATATAATTTTTCTAAAAAAAAGGAAGTGAACGTTATCCACACAATTTTTTCTGAATTTAAGCATAGTTCAAGTTGGATAAAATGTGTTTGAAATAATTCAAAGATAAAATATTGAAAATATATAATTTTTCTAAAAAGAAACTGTAAAACCAAGCTCGTCAACCTTATTGTCAACCTATATTCAACGGTTATACCTTTTCCCATTATAAGTAATTTAGAAAGATTATAATTTTTAAAATCATTCATAATTATCACAAATAATAAAAAACAAATTTTAACCTAAATACAATTACTGTTCACTTTAAAAAATATTAATGACTTAATTATAAGATCAGTGCGATATTATACTCTTTAACAATACTCATGGGTTCGGAATGAATATATTTTTCTTGCGTGTACAGAACAAATTCAACAAATTCGCTGCTTATTTATGAAATTAGAACTACTTATAAATTCACAGATAAATTCTTTGGTGATTATTTTGATGAATTAATTGATGAGTTCATTGTTGAATTCATTCATGAAATTGGAAGTACTTACAATTTATGTATATGCGCATTCATTGAAGAAATTGGAAGTACATACAAAATGTTCCACTGGGATATGTGTATAATGAATACAATACAACTATACATATAATTAATAACTATATATATATTTTATACAATAAAAATAAAACATAAACAAGAAAATCTTTAAAGTAATATTTTAAATTTTAAATATGATATATATAAGTTATAGGTATTTTCTTGAATATATGTTATTATGGTATAATTATTTGTGTTTTTGACAATATCAGATTTGTTGTTTAACAAAATATTCTCTATACATATTTATGATTTTACATATATTTTCTATAAACATGATATATATAATTATATATATAAATAACATGCTATAACATATATATATGAAATAATAATGCTAGACGAAAAACATCATAAACAGACGTCACAAGGCACAAATATATAAGATTAAGTATATATATATATAAACATATATTTTATTATATTTATAGATATTCCATGTATAGCATATAGGTTATATACATGTTTTAAATGTATGTTTTATGTATAATAATATTTATTGTGTGGAGAAAGTGAGCCTTTTTTTTCCATATCGTCCATCATCATTTTGTTGTGAATATATAAAAATTATGTATCTTTATATTATTATTATAGTATACCCGCCATCATCATGTATCGTTCACCCATCCATCCATCCATCCATCCCATTGGATGTACGAAAGAAAGAAATAAAATGAAAATTATTTCTTTTTCTTTTTTTTTTTTTTTGTTGTTGTTGTTGTTGTTGTTTACATGTTATTCGTTATTATTATTTTTATTATCTAAGAATGGATAATATAACATAAAAACCTATATACCCGAAAAAAATATAACCTTTATGGAAAAAAAATATTTTCTGTTTACATATATATTTTGTAAACATAGGATCATTTAAATATTATATTATATTATATTATTCTAAATATGTATGTTATGTATACACACATACATTATAGGCACATATTATGGGAAGGCATTAAAAATTGGATAATAAAATTTTATAATGATAATAATTTGAAAATTTATATTCCATGTTTTTGGTATGTTTATCCAAAATATTAAAGAAAAGCACACAACAACTAAATAATATTAAAATGGAACAAAAAAAAAACCTACCCCCTGCCATTGATTATGCATCCTCTATCCGAAAAATAACCGAAATGATCTTCTAATGCTTGGATCTGATAACGCCAACAATGATGATTGTGATTTATGTATTGTGTCCTTAAAAAATTGTCAAAATTTCATTGCCTTTGGTAAAAGCCAAGATACAAGACATTAAGTAACAGTATGTAGTTTTTGTGTACCTGCGTCAATAAATTTTATTTTTAAATTTATTTCTTTCAACGTTCGTTTAATTCACCCGGTTTTTGCACCCATGTGCTATTTTCTATTCCACATATAAAATTCATTTGGCGGTGAAAATAAGCCGTTTTGCATCAATTGAAGATATTGAACCTTTAACGATCACTCAACAACATATCAATCCGTGAAAAAAAACATTTTATATACACTTGTTGAACGTGCACAAATCGATGTAATTCAGTTGCAAGAGAATATTTCAAATAAATAAAATTATTTCTATGAAATTAAATTAATTGTTTGCTTTTTTCTTAACCTATTTTTTCTGTTTGGCATTTATTACTTATTACTTACCGTTTCATTATTTATTTGATATATTGTTATGTAAAAGAACAAGTTTTTGCACCATTTTTGCTATACAAATTATTTAAAAGGAAATTCAAAATTGTATGTCCTTTTATGCCGTACCATACTAATATGCATATTTGAATATTTACCTTTACTTTTGTGATTACAAATTAATAATCAAACATAAACAGGAAAATAAATATACAAATATTATGTTAAAAAATAAAAATAAAACGTAAATAATTTGTTAAATGTCATAGACACATTATTGTCATTATTGATTATCGTATATTTAAATAAAAATATAGTTAATATATAGATTAAAACTATTACACCTTTAATAATAATTAACGCCGGAATAAATTCTATATATGTTTATTTGTGTTTGTATACCACCAATGTTTATAACTTATTATTTTTTCTTTATTTTACCGGTAGTTGAACTTTGTGTACCTGTTTTTTTTTTTTTTTTGTATAACATTCGGTCTTAAACAGTTACCACTTATTACATTTCAGAAAGTTCTACAAATTTATTATGTTAAATAGTGTCTATGTCTATGTTTGTGTTACCTTTTTTGTTTTTTTTTATTTTTTTTTTAAAAAAAAAAACTATATAGACATTTCTTGGAAGGATATTTTCACGCATTATTAAACATAACAAACGGTTAAAATTTAACAAATTTTTAATAACGCGTAGTACCTACCCATTAAATAAATAAATTCACAAGTAGATAAATAGTTTTTAATTTTTTATTATTTTGTATTTACTTTTTTTCTACACAGACTTTTGTTGGTTGAATTGGTTAGCGAGATTTCGTTGTCATTTTAATTTATTTACATAATCAATATGAAAATTTTATTTTACATATAAATTCAGTAAAATAGAGAGAAAAAAAAGGAAATATATTTATAACATTAAATCATATATATACCATACAATGTGTGTGTATTCAAGAGTATAACCAAACAACTAAAAGTAACATCTGTGTATCTGAAAAGTTTTAAGCTTTTAAGATAATAAATATATTATATAAGTACAATATTTATATATATTGTATTTAGTATATATGACTTTTGAAATGTTTAAATTAAAAATAAATACTTTTATTTTTAGTATTAATGATTTTGTATATGCAAAAATGAAAGTATTAAAAAGATAGTATATATACCTAACTATGTATATATATATATAATAGTGTATATACACTATTTTATGAAACTTATGTATATAATATTTATTTAAATGGAAAACAAATAACTGTGGAATGTTGTATTATTTTTTCTTGAGCCATTCCAATTTATTTATTTATTTAGAAAATAACCTTTAGAAATAAAATGAAATTTATAAAAAATTATGTGTTAAAATTTGTGATGAACCAAATATTGTCAAAGAATTATACAATCTTCTTTACATTGAAAAAAGTATGTTTGTTTATATATTGATTTATATTTTCATATATTAAATATACTTGGTATACGTACAATAATACGATAAGCGATACTAATATATAACTAAAATAAATCATTTTAATTTTAATTAAATTATTTTTTATATTATAATTAATTTTCATTTTAAAAAAATTTCTAGAATGTGTGCAATGTTATTACCGGAGATTGCAAGTTTTGCTGCAGCTATGTTATTTGCCGTACATCCAATACATACGGAAGCGGTAAGTAAAATATTTCATATCCTCATATTTATATATACAATGTAAAAATTATGTATAGCTTGTACATACAATACATAAAAAATATGTGCGAGTAGTTAGTTATACATATATTATATTGTGTATAATTTAATACATTATTAATGTAATATTTTGTACACTTTGGGTTGGTTGGGATATATGTGCATACTTTATTTAATGTTATATATTTATACCTTATATATATATATGTTAGATACCATATATGGTATATATAATATTGTGTCTGCTATACATATAGAGAGGTATATAACAACAGATTGTATACATTATTTATTTAGCAATTAGCACGTCCTCATCGTAGTAGTATATGCTTGTTATTTATAATAGAATATAGTTTATAATAAAAAAATATAATATTTTTTTCCATCAACAAAATGTGTTAATTGAAAAAAAAAAAGGAAAAAAAACAACTTTTTCCTTTTCCGTTTTTGTTTTGTTTTTTTTTTCCTGTTTTTTTTTTTTTTCAAGTCTGCTGTATAAAAATTAAACGTACACGAATAGATACATTTTTTTTTTTATAAATAAATAAATGATAGATATATTCATTGTGGTATAATTAAACATAAATGAACTTCTTCCCATTTTTAAATCTATATTTTATTTATCATATACACTAAATAAAATAAAGAGTTTTCATTTAAACGCGCATACAATGAATAACTAAATTTTATACGAGATCTATTATGTAATTTACATCAAAATGTAAATTTTTACAATTCATTAATATTAACTTTACTATATTTACAATATAAACAATACATTGTTTATAGCAAATTAAACATAATAAAAAATTATTTAATATATACTTATACATTTGATTGTGAAGCAATTCACTTGCTTGCGGTAGAATAAAAATAAATCCGATAGCGTGTGTGTGTGTGTGTGTGTGGTTCGTGGATGTTCCCTGTATAATTAGGAATAAGGAATCAATAAAAATATATAAGTAAAATGTGCGTATATAACGACTCACAAAATAAGTACCTAACCTATATATATATACACCAACTTTATAAATACATACCATAAATGTTAAAATTATAATTACATATATTCATTATATGCGATGTGTTGTGGGTGGTAAATATAATGATATGTACATCATATCAAATCGATTCACACTTAATAATCAAACCATAAATTTGGTAATTATTGGGTTGTATGTATATAATACATATTAATATATATATATATATATAATTTTATTTAACATTTATCACTCAAAATAATTTTAAATTAATCGATTTGGGAATATATAAAATAATAAAAATAAATGTCAAATTTGTGTAATTATTAATTTTCAAACAAATTTTATATTAAAATTATAAATTATATATTACTTTGTACATTTAATAATATAGAAATATACAAATATAATTATATTTATTATATAAATAATTGATGGAAAATTGTACACGTATACGATATGAGTATATATATTAATGTAAACAAATAATTTGCAAATATATATATATTCTATTTTATGTGTATGCATATATTGTGTGTATATATTTAATAAATACAAATTTGATGTTGATCATCATAATACCATTATATAGGCCACACAAAAAGTTTCGGGTATACTTCCGGTTTTATATATAGCATGGTTAATATGTAAGATATGCTGGAATTATACTTTTCGAAGCAGATTGTGGTGTTGCTTTTTGGAAAATCTTTATAAAACAACTATCTGAATTCTGACTGATGTTGGAACAACTCGTCCTCTCGTCTCCTTCGTAAGCTGCCACACATTTAATTATTTACTTATTATACTATTCTTCCTACGCTGCCACATTTTATCATTTTCTTAGTATTTTAATTATAATATTTATGTAAAAAATAACACCAATAAAACTTTTTTTTTATTACATTTACTTATTAATATATTACTTCCTTAATTTTAATTTTCTATTATTTATTTAATTTACTATCTTAATTTTCCATTTAATTTTTCTTTATTATTTTATTTTTCCTTTTTATTTTAGATCCAACTTCCTTGCTCATCCAAAAGCTTCTCCTCTTTTTTTTCTTCTTCCTTCAACATTTATCGTTTTTTTTTTCTCTCTTTAAAACCGTTCATTGCATTATTTTATTTATTTATTTATCCATTCATTTATTTATTTATTTATTTATTTATTCTCCCTAATTATTAATTATATTTCTATATATAAAATGTCCTCTATATCCTCTCATCATACTTTGGTTATTATGTAATTATTGTGATTGAGGAGGACTTTGATTGTGGTCGTCGTTACAATGTATAACTTATTTTACTGTGTTTATATACGTAGTTTTAATATACATACTTATTCGAAACTTTCACTGTAACACTCGTCTTATTCTATATACCATTTATATGAATATATTTTATTGTCTATTAATTCTATATATTGTATAATAAATAGAATATCTATGTAAAATAGTTACATTTTAATTAATAATAGAGTTATTTGATTTTATAAAAAAAATTAAAAAAAAACCCCTATTAATTTTTATTCATTTACTCATATAATAATACGTGACGTTTATTATTATTTAATATATGTTAATTGATTTTTTTTTTTTTACCCTTATTATTATTATAATAAATTTAATTATCTCTCTCTATTTTTAATAATTGATGTGGCAGATTAATGAATTGACTAATAAAATATTGGTTTTCATTTATTTATATTTAGTCTATCTGTATGATGGCGGCGGCCGCGCCACTAAGCACTTAACATATACGCATTTTTCTGCATTGACTATTTTTACTATATTATGTGTTAGTAACTTAGTTATTTATTAAAATGGTATGAACAAGATTTGTTTAATAATCTTTTATCATTTTGTTTTATGTATTTATAATTATATATATAGCAGCCAATTATAAATGGAGAATAATTAAATGGTCTTTTGTAACTTATAAAACTTCATAAATTTGAGATAACATTATTCAAATATTTTGTTGTTTTATATATAATAAATAAATCTATCTAATAATCTAATTGTTTAATAAATATATGTAAATATATATAGTTTACCAAATCGGAAATGTTCTGCTTATAATTATATATATAATTAATCATCATATGCAATCTATTTATATATTTCTGAAATGTTTCAAATTTTATAATCCTTAAATATATTTCGATTATTTGTTATTAAATTTAAATAGAAATAATATTATTATGTTTGTTAGTTATATGTTTAAAATTACTTTTTAAAACTATCGATATGTGTAATATAAAATAAAACTATATACATATGTTCCCTTTACTATAATGTTCAGTTTCATTTTAACGATTCTGATAGCTAATCCTTCAGCAAATATCGGTATAAATTTTATTTTAACATATATTATAATACACATATACGTGTATATTATTTATATAAATATCCAATATAAATACATAGTATATATAACAAATCTCTGTTATTATATAATATAATATAGTATACGTATAATGTAATGTGAAACCATTAATTTTATAGCACCATTTACTTGTGTATATATAAATATATTGTATAAACTAAATATCAAAACATTAAATCTTATGTACAATATATATATATTATTATTATTATATGAAATCGATTGAAATCTGTTTAATATAATATAATTCATATATGTTTTTTATATAACATATATATGAATATATAAATTTAATGTATTTATATTTATCATTTTCATATTATTTAGTTTCTATATGTAATGTGTAGATACTATAATATTATGTATTATTATTATATTGATCCTATGCTATAATATACGTATATTATATATTTATTCGTACATATACGTCACACCTTTATATACCATATTATATACAAAAATTACAATTACATAAACTTTTAAATTGCTCACATTAATACGTATAATTTTCCAAATACCTTTTTGTATATAACCAATTTATGTAGATGGGTTATATAATACAAAAATATATATAATATGGCAAATATTACAAATAACTATTTGTCTATCATCACATAAGAATTACATGTATATTCTATATACGTAAATCTTTGCTGCTATATTTAAATTTGAATATAACTGTATAAGGGTAATTTATATTAATCCTTTATGTAGACAATTGCCTTTTTTTTTTTTTTCTTTAAATGGTTGCAGGTTTGTTAGTTTGTTTGCATATATATTGAGTTTGTCTTTTATATAATGTGATTTGTAAAATGTCATCATTTTCATATACATGACACTTTCTCTCACCAAAGAAAAATATTGGTGTTGTATACAAATATATGTCAAAGTGATAATAAAAGACACATCACTCAAGTGTAATTGGACACACAGTTGTGCACGATTGTATATTTAACACATTACAAATTAAGTAAATTTTACATTTAAAATTAAACGTATATTTGGTTATTATATTTAGTATTTTGATCTTAATAAAATATATCGCGTCGTCCATAGTTTGCATAGTCAGAGTAGTACGCTATAAAAACAAAAATTAAAAATTGCACACGCACACGTAAAATCTATATATGAATAAAATAAAATCAATGTCAATTATATGTTTTTTAATTACGTTTTTCCTGCTAAATATATTATTTCAGTTTTATCGATGCACACACACAACACCACACACATATCAATCAATCGATATTTATATATATGTTCCTTTATATATCCGACACGGATATTATTAATTGGATTGTAAATTAATATATATATAAAAAAAATAAATATATTATGACATAAATTTATATGGACATTTATTTACTTCTATATTTTAAAATAAACAAAAAAGGAAAAAAAAAAAACGTTTTTGTTATTTTATTGAATTTGCATAAAAAAAGATAATATAAATTTTACATATAAAATATTGGAACGTTTTTTTTGCTTTTATTTTTAAATTTACTATACAAATCATCATTATTATTTGAATTTGTATATTGTTGCGTATATATATTCTATCTGTGTGGGTAAACGTTCAATTCCTTTTTTTTTTTTTTAGAAAAATTATATATTTTCAATATTTTTCTCTAATATTTTATCTTTGAATTATTTCAAACACATTTTATCCAACTTGAACTATGCTTAAATTCAGGAATAAAGTGTGTGGATAACGATCACTTCCTTTTTTTTAGAAAAATTATATATTTTCAATATTTTTCTCTAATATTTTATCTTTGAATAATTTCAAACATATTTTATCTAGATTGAACTATGCTTAAATTCAGGAAAAATTGTGTGGGTAACGTTCCCTTCCTTTTTTTATAGAAAAATTATATATTTTAAACGTTTTTATCTAATATTTTATCTTTGAATTATTTCAAACACATTTTATCCAACTTGAACTATGCTTAAATTCAGGAAAAACTGTGTGGATAACGTTCACTTCCTTTTTTTTTAGAAAAATTATATATTTTCAATATTTTTCTCTAATATTTTATCTTTGAATAATTTCAAACATATTTTATCCAGATTGAATTGTGCTTAAATTCAGGAAAAACTGTGTGGATAACGTTCACTTCTTTTTTTTTAGAAAAATTATATATTTTCAATGTTTTTATCTAATATTTTATCTTTGAATAATTTCAAACATATTTTATCCAGTTTCAAATATGCTTAAATTTTGTAAGAACTGTGTGGGATAATATTGGTATGAAAAAATATTAATAAAAAATTGAATTTCAGTCATAAATTCATGAAAAACTGATTATTTTTAACTATTCATGTTTATAATTCCACTGCAAGACATCAAAATAACATATATAATTAAAATTTTTAATTTTATCGATTTCAGTATAAAACTATAGTTTAAGTTGGTTTAAGTACACGGAAGTGTTTAAGTGCGTTTATATATTTGTTTATCCAATACACTATCATATGTTCGTAGTAGTGGTGCAGCGTTTTTATCATAATAAAAAAAATTCGAAAATTGATGTGTCGTGAGTGTTTATTTTGCTGTCAATGAATAAAAATGGTTTTACTAAATATCTCTTTATCGTTCAGTTTGTGTTTCTCACTAGCTAAAGCCGCAACCCAAACTTCGGCAAAGCGGATGTCAAAATTGTGTTTATAGTTGCGAACTGTGCGGCCATAAAAAAATTTCTCTTCCGCATCGAAATTTCGCCTCAAAATAGTGTAAATGTTTCATTAGTTTCTGTACGCGGTAGTCATATATGACATACGTATGAAATATGACATTCCGTTCATATAAAATTATGGTGGCGCAAATTACGAAGTTCGTATAACAAAAACCATTGTTTTTATTAAACCGCACAGAAAAAGAAAAGTTGTAAATGAGAGGCTTGCGGAATGTGCGGGCTTATAAAAACCAAAGCTAAAAAGTGTAAACAACATATTTTTTTCTTTAGTTAAAAATATTGTGTTTTGTACCAGTAAATAACTGATTTGCTGAGATGATTGTTTTTATAACATTTCATTTCATTGGGAGAAAAATGGTGCTGAAATTCTTATATAGAAAATATGCTTAAATGTGAAAGAAAATGCAGAAAGAGGGAGTGATTTCGATGCTTCAAAAGTAGTGGATCGTAATTGTAAGTCGCATGAATATTATTACATTATTATTGTTGAAACCAAACCAAACTGTCAATATTAAAATCTACTGTCACAACAATGAATCAATTTAAATTGATTGTTATAAGAAAAGTAACCAAGATTTGCCACAATACAATTCTCTCCCGCGTGTCGCAAAGCCGGTCATAGAAACGTGGCAAACACATCATTTTTATTTGGATTTGTATATTGTAATAAATTTATTTTAACCCACCATTATTATTGTGCCATAGCCAATACAAAATTTTTACTCAACAATAACATGTATATTAGTTTGCTTGTACTACGCGTCATAATTAAATGTTTATACTATTTATATATATTCAGCAATGTGTATAATCGACTGCGTGTATATAATAATACATTTTTATGGTCATATAAGCAAAACGTTACGTTTAATATGTTTTTTTTTTAAATTGTATAGGGTTGCGGATATTGAAATACGTATTCTATTATTATTATTCATACTTGGGTAAAGCATTACGTTCTGTAACAATTTGTAAAACATGGTATGAAATTAAGGTTTTCTATCAATATAGATGGTGGACAACAAATTCTCAGATACCTCACCCATTTACATTTGTGGCCATTGATTTACTTTGATGAACTTAGATCTATTGGCATTCTTTGGTAAAATGTGACATCTCTATATTTGTAACGCATTTTTAACATTAATATTATAATATGTAAAATACTACTAAATATGATGTAAAATATTCTTCTTCAATTATACTATTATATAATTACTAAAATGTTTCTATTAAGAATTTTTAAAATGATACCACTTTCTCAGTTATGTACAACGTGCGTATATAAATATTCTATATATAGTTATATAATATTTCAAATATCATGAATAGATTTTATTTTCAAACATATGTGTGTTAAGTGTTATATGTGTGGATATGATTGTAAATAAACGAGTATGTAATTTTATAGTAAATTATATATATAACACAAATGCAAATTTTATGTATTTTATATATATAAGATATTATATATACTCTATCTATATGGTATTGCATTTTCCGATAACATTTTATTATACCATAGTTTCGTTTTAACGTTTTAATAAATATTAATTTTCGTATAAATATATATATATATGTAGCGCAAACGAAACGACCAATTATAAATGTTATTACATATAACGTTATATATATATTATAATATGTATATTTTAGTTTAAATACTGAAAATGCATATATAAATGAATATGTCCATATATTGAATCGAATAGTCACAGGAGGTAAAATGCATTCAATGAATTGTAAAATAGTAAAATTTATAATATCGTTAAAAATCATTTATTAATAGAAAGATTTTCTGATATAGGTATTATATATAGCATTCATATATTTTATGCGATTTGATGCGATAAAATAATATAATACTTAAGTAAAATGCAAATATAATTAGTTTATAATTTATAAACTTAATTGAATTATTTAATGCTATTATTATTATTATTATTATTTTATTATTGGTTCTTAAAATAAAGTTTTCATATTATAATAAATTATATAATAAAATATTATAATTGTTTCATCTTTATATTATTTATATTTGCTATATATAATATCAGTGTTGAAATATTATCCATTTATTGAAAATTAATTGTGCTCTTTCTCATAGATTTTTATGACCACAGTTTAATCACACACATGAGTGATAAATCTCTACCTAAATTTTAATATGGAATTTTTACAATTTTTTGAACAGCAGACATAGATCAATATAGGCATTTCTGCCTGCCTTATAATTTTTTTTTTCGTTAAAATGTGTCCATGACCGATCAGCATCTCAAACCGAACCACCCTATTTATTTATTTTTTCATATAATAGTTTAAATTGATATGTATTATATAATATAATTTTATATATATGTATTCAATATATATATTGAATAATTAGAATAGAGAAAATTGAAAATTATATATAAATAAATTAAAATTAAATTATAGATAAATGGCAAGATAACAAGACCGACATAATTCATGTAAAAACAAAAAAAACTCTTCGTTTAGTAAGACTAGGACTAATAGAATAATATAATAATATTATTATATCTTATTTTTTTAAATTTTTATTATTATTTATTTGTGTTTGTATTTATTATATCGTATAAATATAGAACATAAATATTCGTACAATTTAACATTATATTCTGAACAATAAAATCAAAATTAAATCTTTTGAATTCAATTTCATACATAAATTCAGATTTTTACTTTATATACAATACCAATATATATGTATAAAATATCAACAAAAGAAAAAACCATTAACAATTTTTGTGCAGGAGCAACAGAAGATATATATATGTATAAGCGACAGCATCGTAAACTAATAATATATTTATATAATACTAACAACGATATCACATTACTAAAACATTATACAAATAAATATATATGCGAATATATGTATAACTATTTTCATTCAATATAAATAAATGTAATATAGAATAAACTTTTTAATTTAAAAAACCATTGTTTAAATTAAATGAAAGGATTGTGGTATAAGTTTTTGATTGGTTAAATTGGGTTTTGTCGTCGTTGCTAGTGAGAATATTGCTTCTATTTGTATTTTTTTTTTCTTTAAGTTTTGCTATATATATATACGTTTATATTTTATGTATGCATGTGTTTGGTACACATATAGCATCGTGTGTTGTGACTTCTAAAACGAATAAGTAGCTTAATTTTTTACCACATTGTATGTTTATATATATATGTTCAGATGCACTTATATATTTTATATAATCATATATGTGTTTATAGTTAGATATGGAGAGTGAAACCCCAAACCTATACCATATATATGGTACAATATATAAACAAAAGTGATGTTAAAATTTTATTTTTTTCTTAAAACAAGGCAATAGCAAAGTATAAACTATAAAATAAAGTATTAAATTAAAAATATATATAAAAGATTTTAATAAAAACCACATGTAAGAAATAATAATATGAATCGTATTTATATTTATATACACAAGATTTTATATTTATTTAAAAATTATAATAGTTTGTGGTATTTTATTATTGGTCAATGCGAAATTATTTTTTTCTTTTATACTTTATTATTATGAAATACAAATCTTGTTTTAATATTATATACAAGCTTTGCACACTTGAACCATTTTTTTTTTTACTTCGTTTTAATTTTCTATACAATATATACAATATAGAAATTGGTATATATTCTTGAATACATTATATATATACACAGATGATGATGTTTGGCTATATATATATAAAATAGTGGTTGGCCCTCAGGTTTTAAACCTGTTTAAATAAATTGATGCTACAAAATATTATATTCCTTCTAGTCATATACAAATGTATATATATGAATTTGTGCATATACGAGTACGACTCTATATATCGTCAATTTTTATATATGAATGTTACCACAATGCACAAGAGATAATAATGATAATAATATAATAACTTATAAGGAGGAAAAAAAAAGAAGAATAAAACGACAACAACAAAAAAAAAACATACCATGGAAACACCGTTTGTGAACATATATTTATTATATGAATAATGCATTGAATTTGTCGTTATTTTGCTGTGCGGTTGTCGTCGGCAAAATAATTCTTAAGACCACAAAACAAAATAATATAATAATAATAATAATAATAATTTATTGATTTCATTAAAACATTCCGTATATATATATATATATATCGTAACTATATATATACAGTAAAAAATGGAATTGATGTATACACATTGTTATAATACCACAATATATCAAAAAAGAAATTCATATAGCCGTTGACTATATCGCTATTGAAACACATGAAATGCATAGCAAACAGTTAAAAATATTTGTCGTATCACAAAATGTTAAGTAATATATTTTCTTAAATTAAATCAAATGAATATAAATAAATAGTAGGTATATTATAAAATTATTTATAAAAAATTAAACTGTTTTGTGTATAACGATAAAAATGGACTTTGGATAAATGTTTTTATATGTATATTATTCAATTATTTTATATATATCGTCTATTGGGTTATGATTTATTGTTTCAGAGTAATAATATGAAAAGGTTTTCCATTCGGTTGCCGGTTTTAAAAATTCGAAACTAATGATTTTAAAGACATTTTAATAAAATATTCCTATTTTTTTTTGTTTTAAAACACATGCGAATCCTATTTTTATATATAAATAAAAAATAATATAAACTCATAATTTCAGTGAAATTGTGTTGATGCCCCTCCGGCAAATCATTAATTAATCTATAAAAAGATAAAATAAAGGTTCTGTGGTCGTTTTTATTTTTTTTCTTATTCTGAATATTATATTTATTTATTTAATGATATATTTACCATCTCCATCTCTATCTGGAATCAATCTTTTAATATTAAATTATGTGAATAAATAAATATAGTGTATAAGGCATGAGTATATATTATATATACGTGAACTGATGTATGCAATAGCATTGCATATAAAGTTTTAATTAAATGTATTTGTATTAATAATATATAATAACCAATTAAGTTTACATGTTTTTATATTG
Source organism: Bibio marci (assembly GCA_910594885.2). Lineage (NCBI taxonomy): Eukaryota > Metazoa > Arthropoda > Insecta > Diptera > Bibionidae > Bibio > Bibio marci. The sequence continues at coordinate 21,489,079 of OU343118.1, read as the reverse complement.
TTATTTTTATGTATTGTAATATATATTAATTATAATAATTGATAAGTTTGCATGGTGTTTATTTTAATTTCGTTTTTTATGCATTTTAAACGTGTATATTTTAGAGATAGATAGAGATTATTATTGTAACTTAGTGTAGCATATGAAAATATTTTAGTAATTATGTAACAAAAATAAATTACATATACTTATATACAAAACTAGCAAATAGAAACACAGTACTTAAAAATACAAAATTACATTTGGCCACGATATAACGATATTATTATTATTTGGATGTAAATAAATGATTTGAGAAGCAACAGTTGGAAAGAGTATTTACATGTCACTCTTAAAAAAACACCCCAATATCTAACTAAAGTCAAAAATGTACTAATTATGCATAAATAATTTTTTAGAAATATAAACCTTTTTATTTTATCATTTTTTTTTTTGTCTGTGAAAATCAAAATGCGACAATTTTTTTTTTTTTTTTTTTCAATTTTCCTAAACTAATAACAGAAAATATATGAAAATAAAAAAACCGCTTTGAAAAATAACTATATATGAAACAATCTTTTTGAATTTTAATTAAAAATTTGTAAATTTCTCTTTATTTTTTTGACAATTTTAATTCATTTATATACAATTTTTCTTTGCGTTTTCCCCTTTTTCCTGTGTGTATATAAAGTAATTTAAATTTTTGTATTGTCGGTTGTTGTTGTTGTTGTTGTTGGCGCTATTGATATCATTGTTGAAATTGTTTCTCTTTTATTTTGCATATATACAAATTTTTGTTTATATGAATACATTACATATACCAAATATTTTCATTTCATAGCATATAATATAATAAAAAGTCATTTCATACACATTATCATTATATATACCATATATATAGTAATACACATATCCATACATATATAATATAATATGGTTTGTATATACCTATATAAACTAAATCACTATATATATATATAATACAATACAAAAATACATGGATTATATATGAAACTGAAACTGGCTGGCTGGCTGACTGGTTGGTTGGCTAGTTGTGTCTGGCTGAAATAGTTATGCACAACACAAATAGTGGTTATTGCAAATGTTGTTGTTGTTGTTGTTGTTGTACAAGTGCATGTTGGTATGAATAAATATGCTTAAATATTATAATATATACGTAACTAACTACACACATACACATACACATGCATGTATATAACTATATATATATATATGTTTAAATAAAACAAATAAATTAACAAAACCCAACAAAGAAATGCATCGTATATATATTTGGTATATAAATGTAATAAAGGAATATTTATTGTTATACTATACTCTGGTGGCTTTTCTAACTCTATGTACATATTTTATTCTGTGTATATATATATATAAAATGCATTCTGCATTATATTATATAACGAATTATATATTGTATATAGCCTCTATATATATATATATATATATATCTACTCCATATGTATTTAAATTCAAATTTTACGCTACATGTATCTATTAAACTGGGATTTATTTTTGTTAAATTTTGAATTTACTATATATACTATTGCACATATATACGTATAAATATTGTTCCGGAAAAAAGAAAAATGAAATGAACCACAATATTCAATCCATCTGCTGGTAGTGTATATAGTGACCACTCTACAAATACCATATATACCATATATATAACATACTTCTTGTATTAATAAATATAGTCATGTTTTTTTTTTTTTGTTTCACAAACAACAATTCATAAAATTATTATAATTAATTTTGTTTTTAATTCTATATTTTATTTTATCTTTATTTGTTTAAAATAGGTCACCGGAGTTGTTGGCCGAGCTGAAACATTATCGTCCGTATTTTTTCTTGCTGCATTTATATTCTATACAAAAGCAGCAACTTGTTATCGAAAATCAACCGGTAAGTTTTTGTATTGTCAATTTTTTTTCTAATTACAAAATATTCAAAAGATTACACATTGATTTAATGATTATTAACTTTGCAACGCATGATGTCCTTATGTAATACTTGACTTTATTATTAAAAAAAAAAACAAATTTAAATACGAAAATATATTTAATTAACCCAAATTTCAATTATTCAAACACATAAGAGTATTATTTAATTAAATTATTTAATTAATATAAATAATATAAGCGTAACGCATAACTGAAAGCAAATCGGCGTATATATTTATATTTATTTATTAATTCTAGTCCTTATAAAATTTAATTTATTATATAAGATCAGTGAACCGAACAAACAATATATGGTGGTACACCTATAACTCTTTAAAGTAAAATATATCATATTTATACAAATTTACATATTGTTATTTTATTATAATAGAAATTGTATAGAAATTGGACAAAAACAAAAAAAGTTATCAATTTTATTATTCAATGTTTAAATTTAAAATTATTTTATCTTAAATAATTGAGTGTGTGATTAAGATAATTAAATGTGTAATGGTGTTTAATTTATGTTATAATTCATATATAATATTTTACAATAATTCACGGTGTAATGTGTGTAAATTGTTATAAGTAACATATTATTTTATAATACTTAAGTTATTGTTTTTTTTTTTTTTTGCTATATGTAAAATAAGAAATAAATTCAACATTTTCGCTTATTTTTCTGTATTCGTTTTAGCTATATATATATATACATTTATATGTATATAGCAATGAAAGCAAAAATACCTTTGTGTATATCTGGCACAACGAATTCTATAGCTATATAAATATAATACAATTTTTATACATCTATATATATTGTATATATAGTTAACTTTTATATAGCTCTCTGCAAATACCTGGTTATTCTTACATTATGTAAAATACCTGATACCACCATATATACCTACTTTTTATATTATATGATGAAGATTTTATTTTCTATAAAAAGTGTATAATATGGCGTTTGTATGTAGCTGCCGTATATGCACTTTATTTTATCCTTATATTCACATACTATATATATCTAGATAGAATATAATATAAAATGCATATGATACACCTAGTATATGTATTTGTTTAAAATAATAAATAAAATGAAATTATCTATTTCATATGGAAATGCAAACATATTCTTTGCATTACTATTTATATTATAATATAGTAATGCATGCATATAATAATACAATCGTAAAAAATTATAATTTATACATGAATATACACGTTGTATGTACACATTTAATATAGAGAGAGGCGCACATTATATGAAAATGCGAGTACATATAATAATAGGTGGATTTCGTTCCATATGCATATAATATCCTTTTTTTTTATCCAAATATGAATATCTACACTTATATAGTCTATTGAAATATATATTTATATATGTGTGTGAATGAATTGTACACATGTATGTGTATCCATACACAAACCAAATTTTGTGTATATGAAATGTATGGTATATATGGTATATATATTATTATTTATATACAATAGAAAAAATTGCTTACGGATTTTTTATTTGTTACCACAAAAAGATTTTAATGTATATAATGTATATGTTTTTAACTTTATATATATATATATTATGAGTTATATGAATGTACGATATATAGAAGAATTGTATATATTTATACAATATATACCCCTATAGTTATTTAAATATTTAAAAATTTCCTTGGGATTTTCATTTTAACTAGCCTCATCCCATATAAATGTGTATACGTTTTTACTTTTATAATCATATAAACAAAAACCATATATGAAATAGTTATTGTGTGGGAAATGTGGTTTTTTAGTTTATTTTATTGAGGTCGTATACACTTTTCGTACGTTCGTTCGCCTTGTTTTTTTTTTTTACACTCACTCTGTATACATGTGTAACCAAAATGAGGTGTGGTGAATTTAAAATTTTATAATTATTATATTTGCCTGTTTGTTACACATCATTTTAATATGAAATTTGTGTGATACATTTAACACTATATTTATGCACGCATATATTTTTGGGTTTTATAAGTGTTAGTGCGTATAACATTACAGGAATAATATGTTTTTATTGAATTAAAATTCAATTATTACTTGAAGAAAAAAATTTATATTATATACGTATGTTTGTAAGAGCAAATATATGATGAAGGTTAGGTAAACATTTAATGTATTTATTTTCTAAGACCTTTAAAATCCCTGTATATTTTTTTTTAGTAATAAATTTTGTATATTTATTATATAGAAAAATGTTTAAATTAAATTTTATTTTCTATATGTTTTATAAATATATAATTATACAATACGCAAAAGATGTTAAAAATGATATGTATACGACATTAAATGGTATATGTATACGACGGGGTATATGCATATGCATAATATATTAAGGTATGTAATTTATAATATATAACTCAATCAATTTTCTTTATTTATTACAAAACAAAAAAAGTCAACATATTTCTTATACGACAGATTTTACCTTTTTTCACTTGATAATATTGTATTATATGTGAAACATAAAATACAGTAGCGTACACAATTTTTTTGTTTGATTAAATGTTGTTGAAATATTTCTTATCTATCTAAAATTTGAATGTGAAAAAAAGCAAATAGAAATTATTGGTTTTCATTCAAAAAATATATATTGTCTTGTCATTTATTATTATTATTATTATTACATTATTATGTACTGAATGTTTACCACCACGCGATTTGTGGGGATATGTGATTATATGACTTTACATTAATTTTTGTTTTAATTTCAATTTAACTATTACGTTTCATGCGTAACCAAAAATCATAAAATATTTTATAATTTTGTTTTTTTTACTGTATAACTATGTATGAAAAACTTTCGCAGACACGTAAACTTATAAATTTATTTTAACTGGTCCAGGTATAAGAATAAGAAAAGAAATATTCAAGGGAAAAACTACCCTTACGACGTATACGAATACATAAAAAATATTTATGTTACATATATATATATTGGATACAGTATAGATAGAGATACAGGCTGATTGTCAATCATTTTGATTGATTGGATACAATTTAAGGGGTTGCATATATATATAGAAAATACATGCGGGTGGAAAAAACCGAAAACGTAAAAAATAAATAAGAAATTTATATGTATTGTATAATGTACACATATATACATTACATATGTATACAACTATATATTTATATATAACCTTATATCAAAATTTTCCAGTTGTATGATTGAAGAAATCATCATTGCTAGATATTATACATTATAATAATATATATTTATATCTACACATATTTATACGTAACGCAGTAGTATACTTTGGCTTTGGTATATAATTCACAAATACACAACTAACAGATGTGTATACAAAATTGAAATTGATTAAATTTTATTTTATATTAAAAATGAATTGTTATATTTATAAAAAAAAAAAAAAAAAAATGAATATAATTCCCTACTCTGTATATAATATTAACCCCTCATTGCATAAAATGTATAAGATTGAAATAATGACTATATTATATATTATTCGATTTATTATTTAATAAAAATTTCATAACATATATATTTTGTATTGTAAATTTTTTAAGAAAATCCTATATATTATAAATAGACAGACTTGAGGATGAAAAAATATCAATTATGTCAATATTTTACGTTTTATTTTTACTTAACGAAATGGCAGTAATTTTTGTTGCAATTTGGGTTAAACAATGTTTTTCTTTTTTTTTTTTAAATATTATTAAAAATGAAATTTATATTTAATATCAACAGTTGTCAAAAAAAATATAATATCAAATATTAATATACATTAGTAGTAGGTCCTTTTTAATGTAAATACGTATACTCGTACATTTTACAATATATTGATTACATCAGGTAAATAATGATATATATATATATTACAAATGTGTTGTATATTTATTACGATAAATTGCACATATTATAAAATAGAAAACCATTTTATCTATACAAATTATACAAATTCAACGAAATAGTTTTCATCTCATATTAGGTATAAATATTAAGAAAATAACTATTTAAATGAAATTTCATATATTGTACATTACATACATTACAAAATACATATATACGAAAAAGATTATATACACTTAAGATTTTCACATTTTACATTTTATATGGAATTATATGTGTTATATATGCTCAATTCCTCAAGGTATTATATACATAATCAGTTGAATGTTTTTCGAAAATTTATTGTAATGAGATTTAAATGAAAACGTATAAGAAAAAAAGAAAGCTTAACACAATTTTATTTATTTATTTTCTCTTTTGTTTTGTGCACACTATATACACAGGGTGTTGTAGTGTAGTAAGTGAAGTCAAATAGATATAGAGTGTTAATTTTTTGCGAATAGAAGCTTACTAGAACAATATATTGTCCAATAAGACTACACACTTTAACCATTTGTCGGTTTGCAATGGAATATTAGTAATTTTTTTTTAAATATTTACTGGGATATCGAATCAGATCACTATTTGAGTCGCTGTTCGACACCTACTAAGTGCATTATTTTTGATAATTATACTCAGATATATATATGGTCAAGTCAACATGAATGCAAGCGTTTTCAATCCGATTTTTTCTTTTTCAATTTTATTCTATGGAAGGATATCGTTCAGAATTGAATATCCAAGACATAGATATAGAAAAACACTTTACAGATACATTATGTGTATGTATATACTTAATGCAACACCCTGTGTACGATGGAAAAACAATGAAGAATATATATAAAAGTAAAAGAAAAAAGTTATTTCTAAACGAGTATATAATAAACTTTAAGATATTAAACTGAGAAAAACTTTTGTCACAAGAAAAATCCGTAAAAAAAACTTACAAGCAAATAACAAAAAAATAAATATTATTTATTGTTGTATTTGTTTTCTTTCATTTTTAATTTCTTTTTATCTTATTTTTTATTATTATTTCGAATTTTTTTCTATCAAATTCAAGAGGTCTTTTTTTTTTTTTTTTTTTTCTTATCTCTTGTATTTCGTTGTTTCCATTATATTTTATTTGATATTCAAAGTTCACATTTTCTACAACATTACACAATAATTACACAAATACGTTTTACTCCACTCGTACTATGGCATAGATGTGCTATATATTAAATAACATGAAGTTAATATGGTAACTCATAAACTATATATATTTAGTTTCATATTTTTCTCTATTAATTAATATTAATTAATACAATATTACACACACACACACACACAAATTAGATACAATGTTTTCAGTTTTTCATATATTCTATAATATAATAAACATGAAAATTTGTAAAGTTAAAATAAATGTTAATGACTCATTTCAATATAAAAACTTTTCCAATTATACTAATTAATAAAAAAAAAAAACCATCTAATAATCAATAAAACCTTATAGTATTTATATTATAAATATATAATAAATAAATAAATAACAAACAAACACACAGTGTCTCCGTACGTACCCCACGTATAATGTTTAAATATATTATTAACAATATAATTAGACAATAATAATACAAATAGTTACTGATGCTCTATCTATAAATATACAATATATATAGGATGTGTAATTATCTGAAATATTGTATCAAAAAATAATAACAATAATAATGTGAAACAAACAAATATCAATATTATATATATGATAAAACTAATGATTGTACATATAGTAAAACATCTGTTTCAACTAAAAATGTATTTATTTATATAGGGTAAGTTATCTATAGCGAACACAAATCATCACCATCTATTATAAAATATATATATCGATTTTCAAAAGTCGTTTATATAGATTTAAAATTTATTAGTGAATAATATTAAATATTCTTTAATTAATAACAACCAATAGTATATTTTATATTGGTTCCTATATTGTTTTTAATTTATTAATATATTTATGCAACAATCTACCCAATTACTAATTAATTATATGTTAGTTTTCAATGAAAAACTACAATTGCTAATTTTTATGATTATAGAAAGAGTGCACATTGCAAATTATATATTATAAATTAAAAAAAAGCTATATGACATAATGTTTAACATTATATTTAGTGTCTACAACTAGACAATTTACCCTATATTAATTTATGTATATTAATATATATATTACATATTATATTATATGATATATACAGATAATCTAAAATAAATTTTCAACAACGAGCTTTTAAACATACACCACACGTATATAATGGCTTTATCTATATGATGCTATATGGCTATATACAATATATAGTCTAATATTAAATAATGTAACACCATATACATATGTGTATGCTAAATACATATATTATGTATAATATAGACATTATATGTTTTATATTTGGATAACCATATGTTGTCTTTTTCAATCTCCGTAACATATAGAATATGTTTTGTGTGTAAGTCCAAAAATGTAAATACACATATTTTTTGTTGTATAAATAAATAATAAAATACAAACATATTTATTTAGATGGATATGAAATAAATTTGTAGATTTTTGTTAAACAGTTGTTTTTTTTAACTTTTAAATATATTTAGATTTTATATTATTTCAATTTTTTTCTTTTCTAGTAAAGGAATTAATAACCATATGTTATCTTCTAAATTAAGTGATTCCTATACACCAGTAGTATAACTCTTTAAATCATTAATTTAATTAAATTACATAATTATTTCTATAAAAATTATAAAGTATATAATAAATTAAATTATTTTCATTAAATGCAACTAAATGTTATGTTACACATAGAGAATGTATGGAATGTATATACGAGAGAGTATATGGAATATTATTGGTTTGCTATGCATATTTAACTGTTAACTGTTTAATAAATGGATTTTAAAATCTAAATTATGCAAATTTGATGGTTACAATAAATAATATAATTATATGTATAATAATTTAACTATAAGCATATGTTATTACATTATAGTAAATCAAAAATTCATAGTTGCTATTACAATTCTATATATATGTTCTACCACTATATTATATAAAAATATACTCTTAATTGCATGCAATGCGTTATAGCCACACGTAATAGTAGTTTATACAAAAATATGTTTAAATAAAAAAATAGTGCAACAACCTAAAAATAATTATCTTTCATTATTATACATTGTAACTTAAGATTGAATTAAATTTAGTAAAAAAATTGTAATTAATTCTTTTAATGATAACATTGGTCCGATAATATTCGACTGCTGGATATATTGAATTTTTATCAATTTGGTGGTATTATATAAATGTGGTACACATTTTTTCTGTTTACTTTTAAAATACTATTTATTTACAATATATGTGTGTAAGAATAATGAAATTTTGAAATTTTATAAAAAGCTCCATAAAAAATCCCAAGTATTTTTATTTTCAAAAATATGATGTTAATTTTATTAAATAAACTATATAACATTATACAATAACATTAAGTTTTTTTTATATAGATTATATATATATATATACTTATGTAACAAAAAAACATATAACATTATTTATAAATATACAATATATGAACACAGTTTATTTGGGTATTATGTGCACATTGTAAAAAGGAAAAATTTAATTGAAATTCATGGAAGTAAGTCCACTTTTCTATTCAATAAAGTGTACTGTACTGAAAACTATATATATTTACAATTTTTTCGCCCTTTATATTACACACAAACATCTATATAATATTATATTACATATTTCCTTTTTGCTTGCATCCTTTCAATGTACGAATATACATATATATTATATATATTACAATCTTTCATGACTCTTTAAACTGTAATGATGCAGACAGTTTGTGTAATAAAAAGCTGCAAAAGAACACTTTATTCATTTCTTGTGTTTCGAAGAAAACCCGTATATATATATATATATATTGTATTATAAATTGTCTAGTACACTATATCTATATGTAGTATGTATGTGGGTATAGTATACGTGTGAGTGAACATAAGTAAGGAAAAATATATACTTATGTACGAAAAATTTTCGTGAATTATATTATTTATCTATAGATAAAATTTACGTATATGTATATATAATTGTACATATACCAATACATTTGAAAAGTGTAGTTGTTTATAACAAATTGAGTTAGGTTTCCCTAAGATAATATAATATATATATATATATATATATATATTTGTATAGGGTAAAAAGATATAATGACATTGTATCACAATCTCTGTATATAGACATACACTTTGATATATATAAATGTATAGTATTGTATGTATAAAATATTTTCATAACTTAAATTTGCAATGTTCTTATATTTTCCATCTATTTCATATACATTTATTACACACTTATGTGTTTGTTGTTCATGTACATTGTAATAGAAAATAGATACAGTCTCAAGTGGATAAAAAAAAATATAATTTATATTACATACATCTCTTGAAAAATATGTCTTCATATCAGTCGTAAAGATGACATTCAAAATATTTGTCATTTTGTAGGATTATTGTTAAAGCATTTCCCAAAAAAAAAAAAATAGTTGAATTTGTTTATTTTATGTAAATACACAATTCATAATTTAAAACCATTAAAATTTTATTCAATTTTTATATGACAGAAAATGAACACAAAATAATAAGCTTTTGAAGTTTCTGAAGTTTTTTCGAAATTTCTTATGATTTTATAAACTGCAATACGATTATGCTGGCTATCTATCACAATCAAAAAATTAATTGAATTTTACAATACCAATTTTTAACAATGTTAAGATGTAAAATTAAAATCTGTGTTAAAAAAAACATAATTTTACTATATACACACACACACACGCGATATATTAATTTTAAATAAGCTTAGGTGAACATTGCACATTAGCATATATAGGTGATATTTTTAATATTTTAAATTAAAATCATATATAGCTCATGGTTTGGCGCATTTAAAACAAGTTTTTTAATAAATGTATATATATATAATTTTTTTTTTATAAATGTCTATTCAAAGATCTATCTCATAAAATTATATATATATATTATCGATTAGACAAATGACATCACTCTGTATATAGCTTCGTATTTAATGAAATTGTTAAAAATTACCGGGATATTTTATAATAATTTAAAATTTGTTATTTGGAGATTCGTTATATATAGCATTTTATAGAGAACACAGGTATATTCTTATATTTATAAATAAATGTTTACTCAATACTTTTATAGGATATTTCTATATAAAAAACAAATAAATATGTGTATAAACATTTTTTTTTTTTTTTATACATTTCATTTATTTTTGTTTTATATAATAAAGTACAATATAATAAAATGTGAAAAATGAAAATATTTTGCCAACATTATTAAAAATGTATTGTATTGATTTTTCGGCAAAATAAAAATGTTCTACTCTGTGTTTGTAATATATAAAATATAACAGTAAAACATAAAATCACATAACCAAAAGAGTATAGTTTTTTTGATTCATGAAACATAAATGACAAATGCATCCTTTAGGAATTGAAAAATAAACCTATATGTGTATTGTAAAATGATTTCAGGAAAGAATTAAAATTTAAATTTAAAAATTTTAAGGTTGAATTTTATATTGTGTGTGGTTTTTTTTTTTTTTGTTTTGAGGGGATGAAAAAAAAATCCTTTTTACTCGTTTCACCAGAAAACAAAAACCATTTAATATTTCTATTTTAAAATATATATTTAAACTTATATAAGGATAGATGCGAATTATTTATGATAATTATTTCTTCCACTAAATATACATCAGCCGTTTTTAAAGTACACTCACTATATACAATATATTACAAAAATAAAATGTCAGTGTTCCATCGAAAATTAGCTTTTATATACATTTATTTTCTATTATAATTGGCCATGAATAATAATTTTTAATTTTTTAAACAAAAATATAATCAATTATCAACCGATTCCTGTTTAATTTTCATTGCAAGTGCAAGTTCTTTTTTGTGTACAAAACAATCATTAATTTATTGACTGAATCAAGTATCATTTGTTTATATTGAATATATATTGTATATATAATATGTGTATAGCTTATACATATTATATATTAATTGTATGTATATATGGATTATATACTAAAAATGAGGAAGATAAAATTAAATAAATAATTTTCATTATGAAGATATTATTTATTTTAAATCCTTAATTTCATTAAATGTATTTGTTAGTAATTATATACGACTATAATAACCCATACCACCGACTATATAATAAGCTCAAACTTATATGAATCACTCTGTGTAAATGAATAAGTTGAATACGTATAATACCAAAAAAACAGCAATTCAGTTTCAGTGTATTATATTCAATAATATTCTTTGTATAACTATATTTGTCCAAATCTATTTAACTCTATCTTGATCTGATAATTTTATATCAATTAAAACTTTCTGTTTGTATATTAGATATACATTTATATTTATGTATGGTATATAAAAACATAAATGTATTGTAGTCGAACGTACGTTTTGTGGGTTTAGGGTTTTTTTTTTCTTCTTTCTTTTATTATTATTATTTGTTATTCAGTCTGTTAAAAGTTCATTTGAAGTTTAGTTTTTTCTTTTTTTTTTCTTATGTGATGTGGCCAATTTATTTTATTAAGCAAAAGATTTATTTATTTAATTGTTTCTTCCGATTTCACAAACATTTACCGAAATATATATACATGTGTATGTTTGGAAAAATATTCTAACAATAGCAATGTGTTTGTTTGTATAACATTTTATAAGTACGTGTATATTATGTAATGGAAATAAAAAAATAAAATAAATATTTAATATAATTTTAATAACAAAATGTATACAGTCATGTTCAAAAGTAAATGTACATCTAATGTTATTTTATTTTACATATATTTTAAAGGAATTAATGATATTTGTGAAAGGGTAAATAGTCCTTAATAAAATGAAATAACTAAAATAATAATTTTTTAAATATTAATAAAAAAAATTCTTTTTATACCGCACATGTGTGAACGTTCTCCTATATGACGATAATCAAATTGAATTGTCACCACATGAAACCCAAATAATATGCAATAATATCATACTGAAATTTTGATGTTTGAATACGAAAAGCTGCTTAAGAGATTTTGATTTTTTTTTTCTTTTGTGTACGTTTAGAAAAAATAAGTAAAATTAATTTAAATACATGTATTACATTCAAATATAGAAATAGACGAATATATAATACTGTCAGTCGGCTATTGATACTATTTTACCTTATGTTCATACGTGTCATACATATTTTTTTTTTTTGTAAAAGTAAAAACATTTCCATACTTCATATTTCCGAAAAAATAATATAAAAAAACAACAAAAATTCAATATTATAAAAAAAGTAAATTGAACATAATTATTTATTTCAAAGAAATTTTATTTTAAATAGGTTTATAGTACCTACGTATTTTGCTTATATACTTACGTTGTCACAAACATACACACATTTATATTTTTATTATTTCGAAGAAAATAAAAATTTTTACTATATAATAATATATGTACAATATATTTTCCAAGTAAATAGAAATGATATATATTATAAAATCAAAGGAAAATTTTCCCTTGAACAGTTATATTGCTTTGAGTTAAGAGTTGTTTTTGGTTTTTCTGTTTTTTTTTTTTTTTTTTATTTATATTTATTATAAATATATGAGAAAATTATTTCTTTTACCCATATCTTCATTTTCTGTATAGAAATTTATTGTATGTATACGAGTATGTTATGTACTTTGCTGCTTTATATATACAATATTACAATATACATATAAATATTTTATAAATATAAAAATGTAATCAATTTATTTAATTGAATTTATAATACTTTGCTAGAATGAACTTATTATAGAATAAATCTACTATATATATTTATATACACTTACCTTTATATATTATATATATGCCATTATAAATGTACTGAATAATTAAGAAATGTTTTAAAAAAAATTTTTAATTTTCCAGAAAATATCATAGGGGAATATTTTTTTTAAATTTATTTTTCATATATTAAAATTTTTATTATAGTACAATTTTTACTTGATCTATTCATTCATTTAACGTATATATATATATAAATAGGTAATTATATATAGAAATATTTAATTTTTAATTTAAATTAAAATTTAATGAAATCGTCAACATAAAAATCATGTAAATAAATAATTTCTAAAGTTTCATTTTAAATACATGTTATTCACAGTTTTATATTAGATAAAATTAATTAATATTTTCTGATATCCAAATAATAAATGAAATGGTCTAAATCAAAAATACAACTTTTGTCACATATATAGATAATTTTATTTTAATATATAATATTATAACTTCGCTTTTTTTTTTTTATTACAGGTTGGAAACAACTAATAATATCAATAATTTTTGTGACAACAGCTATGCTGTGTAAAGAACAAGGAATAACGGTGACAGGTGTATGTGCAATTTATGAAATTTTTATTGCGCAAAAGGTAAATTTTAATTTATATATTTTATAATTAAATTTTATTTGATACGGAATTAAATGTATTGATGAGAAATTTTTAAAAATATACAATGATTTAATGATAATTAAGCATAGAAAAGTTTCCAGACAAAGCTACAGTTTATATAGAATTATATGACCGTAGTCCTAATCAAGCCCCAATAATTTGCTTCTTTTTTTTTTTTTATATGGATGATGTAATCACTCACAATATCCATATACATACTCGTGTAAATATAATATATATGCTTTCCCACGTATATCCATCGTAATTGTAACACAATTTTTCTACCAATAAAGCAGTGTTATCCTATATGGGTATATAAAACTAAAATTAATATGTATATAATAAAATTTAATTGTATATAATAAAATATGTAAATAATGATAGTGAAACAAAATAAAAAATATATATAATTAAATGTATAATAAAATAAAACAATTTAATAATATTTTAATTGAAAATTATACCTTGAAAATTTTTGATATATTAATTTTCATTTAAATTTAAATGAATAAAACATTATTGTATGTATATACACATCGTACAAAAACACATTAACATTTTGTGTAAATGTATTCGGTAAAATTATGTGCGGTAAAAATATAACGACAAAATCATATATGTATAATATTTTAACTGGGTTCCAACTATATATAATTTTCATAAATATTATATACTGATGTATGTACAAAGAGTATACATAATAAATACATATTACAATATATACGTAAATAAATGTGTATATACTCGTTTATATAATAACAATTAAGAAAAATACATGATGTGAAGGAATATTGTAAAAAATATAAGTCAGCAGTTTATGGGTAAAAGAACATTTACCCATCATGCAGAGCCTCTGTATACTTCTTCATATATATATCATACTCGTATATATTATAATTATACATATAAATGTTTTATATACTCGTATACTTTGTAGAAAATACCAAAATAATAATAACAAACTAAACTATATATAAATATATATGATATTAATATTATTTATACATAGATTCTATATATTACAAAAACACACAAACACCATATGCCTTAAAATTAAGTTAGAAAATGTTTTTCGCACAAAACCCAATTACAACATGATGATGATTAACTTATATAGATTGTAAATATGTACACAAATACCATACATCATCATATATAGGCATACATGTATATTTATATGTTGTATGATGGGTTATAAGCGCACGGGTATAAGTTTAATAACTTTTAAACTTTTATAAAATTTTCTATGAAAGCTTGATGAACAACAATTTAAATAAATAGACATTTTAAATAAATTAAAAGATTCACCGCATCTATATATTTACAATATATAAATAAAATATTATTTTATAATAACATACATGTATTAAGTGGCGTTCGTTGTTGCGTTGCTGTTATTTCAATATTATTATTAGTAATGTTTTTGTTTTTTCATCTGTATATTAATTTATTTTGTATAATAATAATAATAATAATAATAATTAAGTAATTTTAAATAAAAATAATAATGATGATCATTAATTATATTCATAACTTTAGAGCACCATTCATTACATACACTAAATAAATATAATATACAGATAATGTTTTAATGTTATATATATATTTAGTGCGAAGATAATTTACTTCCTATGTAAATGTATATATAAATTATATTGTATAAATATACGGTGGTAGTTGTGAAGGCAAAAAATATATGCTCTTGAAATGTTTTTCATCTTATACTTATTTACTATTTTATTATACAACAAAATTCATTAATTTAATATAAATTCAATTAAAATACTAATGTTTATATATAATACATTCTTTATTTAGTTTTATGCACTCGCTGCTCAATGGATAAGAAATAAAATATAGTTACATTTTTGTTAACAAAAAATTTTAAGAGTGTATGTACATAAAGAGCCAATTGTTTAAAAATTAAAGAAAACTATATACAATATAAAGTAGAATAACTTTTTAGTTACATTTATAAAAGAATAAAATAGAAATTATATCTAATTACAATTTATATAAAATTATATACAATATAAGATTTAAATTTTTAATTAAATTAATAAGTTATTTAATTTTTCATTTGTTTCACATTATCAACAGACTTTGATAAAGAATACAGTTTTTATTTTAACATATATATAATTGCCATGAACAAGTTCGTCGAGTTATCTAATTTTTGTTTTGACCTTTTCTTCAACAATGTATTATTTATTATATTGTATTATATTATTAGATAAGCTTTAATCTTCATTTTCTAAATTTTTTTTCTTCACCCTCTTCTAATCCCCATCAGTGATTCAAATAGTAAATCAAACAACAAATAGGATCATCAAATTCATCTAAAAACCAAATAAGATAATAGATAATGGAACGCGAATATCTACATAATTTTTATATTATCTTATTAGTTTTATTTTCTATATAGCTGTGTATGTATTTTATTTACTAGTGACCTCTTCCTCCATGATTGTCTGGTAGATGTCTTATGCATGCAATAACTTGACTTATGGTGACCATCATCATCATCATTAGCATAATATTTATCCAGACAATATAAATTCTACGGATCCTCATCTGGAAAATATTCATTTATTAAAATATATAGAATAATTATTGCGCTGCGTAGTATAATTATATTCACAAACATAATTAAATTTATTTTAAATAAAACATATGTTATTAATAATAAGTGAATTAATTTAAAGTATTATTAACACATTTTAAAATATTTTATTTATTTTAGATTCGATTAGCTGATTTAACACATTTAGCCAGAGCATTAATTGGCAGTAAAATAATAGCATTACCATCTGGTACATGGTCAAGTGAAGCATCGCGGCGCCTAATTATATTATGTTTAACTACAATAACATTATTATTTATTCGATTACAAATTATGGGATCACAATTACCCGTATTCACAAGGTAAATAAATAATTATTTATTATTATAGTATTTATAATATAAAAACACAATGTGCATTAAAAACTATGTGTATTTATAAATGAATTCTATGTCGGCTTTTTTCCTCTTTTACGAAGGTGGTCCACCTTAGAATCGTATAACAATATTGTAATTAATTTTGCAAAATTATTATCTTTATGGTATTTAAATTCAATCTTATTAATAATTACATAATATTGAATCTATAATTACTATAATGCCATATAAAAGTTACAATATAATTTATAATTATTGCTTATCATATTACATTATACTTACATTATACACTAATATAATACGTTCTGTAGTACATTAAAATAAAATTAATATTAATATATACCAATCAATTATATTATGTGATAATTCAAAACATTTGTATATATATATGAGAAGGATTTTCATTAAATTATCAAGTACTATGTTTTTTTCGATGTCCGTTTGCATGTCCTAATGTGTTCAATATACACCAATAATATATAAATGTGAAACATTTCATATGAACACAAAATAATTCAATATATATACAATAGAAAATAAAAATAATAATAATAAAAGGACATCTTTCTTAGGAAAAACAATAAAATGAAAATATAAAAAAAAATAAAAATAAAAGCATTTTCTTGTGTTTCTCATGAATTTCATATGTCCCTGTTTGACCATCGATCTTTTTTGTTTTTTTAGTTTTTTTTTGTTTTTTAATAGTAAAACCAGTTTGGCAGGGATTAATTCTTAACCTTTTTTTTTTTTTTGTTCCTATTTCGTTGACTATACACCCACACACACACACATACATTTTATTATTTTTTTTGTTTTTATTATATAGTTCAACTTTTCAATTACCCTTATAAATTGGAAAACAAACAATACTTTTTTTGTTTTTTTTTTTATGAAAATGGGGTACTATTATTCTAAACAAAGTATATATATATAAATTGGGTTTTAGTTAGATTTGAAATTTACGTATCTATCTATGTCTACTATATATATATTAATACAATGACACAACTATGGTACATACTAATAAATATGTTTATGCACAATACAAAAAAGAAAATATATATATAATCCAGTCCATATATGTAAAGTAAAAAACAAAAAAGAGGTATAAAATAATTTTCATGTTTCTTATATATTGACCCAAATGTTGGTGTGTTATACTTTGCATGAATTGAGAAAATTTTTAAAGGATGTATTTTCTTTTCAAAGTATATATATATATATATATATATTTACAGCACCCCTATTATATATATGTGTGTGTATGTGTATAGGTAAAAAACCACTAAAAGGTAATAATTGATGGATTTTATTTATATAATACACTCTTTTATAGATCGCATTTCAACGTAATTAATGTTTATTGCCGTATTTTTATATATAATTCTTTTATATATACAAATTCTACAGTACATTATGTAACATACTGTGATACTGTGTAGTATGTACCATATATATATATATAGTATTATATATTAAAACATAAAGTCATTGAGCTAATTTAAATAAATTGAGCTTTTTTTTTTTCTTCTTTCACATAAAAACTAAAATACGAAATTTATTTGCCTTTTTTTGGGCAAACTGATTTATGTATTTACTTTTTTTTTTTTTTCTGTATAAACAAAAAAAATGAAAAACATATTATTGTAAATGTATAATATGGCGATAATATACTTATAATATTTGTAATTCAATTTTCTTCTTTCTTTCTTGTTTTTTTTTTCCTCTCCTTATTATGGTTAAAATCACTTATTTTCCATTCGAATATTGGATTTAATGAACTTTTACATATACTCCCATAAATACAATATATTCAAATATATTTTCAAGCATATATAAAATAGATACTAGATAGAATAAACAAATGAACAATAAAGGAAATACTATTATAATTAATTTTAATTTAATTATAGAGTATATGTATACATTTTAATGGAATGTTACAAAGTTGTATATAAATAAATAATATAAGTACTATATTGTATTATATTATGTATTATAAAGAAAATGCATATTTACATATATATTCTGCTGTTCATATATACACACCTATAATGAGAAACATGCAATAATAAACAATTCTTATGCATATATATATATATATTATATAACATATTTATATATAATATATTTAATATTATACAATATAAATGCTATATACATATATGTATTTTCTACAATATGTATTATATAAACATTCTTATTATATTTGCAATGCAGTTGTTCTAAAATAGAAAAACAAAAAGGAATATTTGTGAAAAAGAGAACAAATACAATATTATATAATAGGAATTTGTTTCTTTTATATACACTGACTGCTGGTTATAGACTATATGTTTATTTTTTATATAAACGCAGTATATAAAATTCAAAACAATAAATTTCTTTCGTCTTGACAGAAAATCTTTAAAAACATATATTGTATATATTGTTGAAGAAAAAGAAATTTTATTATATCAATTCATATAATTTGTAAAATAGAAAAAAAAAATTTTTTTTGATTGGTGGAGCTAGCCACTTTAGAAGAAGTAACATTTATTAAATATAAAAAAATTCATAACTCTGTCAACAATTTATTAAACTTATATATTGTATATATGACATTTACTTAAAATTTTATGTTATATGAAACAAATTATGAAAATACTTTCTGTCTGCGATAATATAATATATATATATATATATAGCAAATATTTGTATAGGTATATTGCAACTATACACAAAATATATGTATGCAGTAAATTGGTTACTGTAATAAATAAACGATTTTTATCGTCTATACTTGTATATAGGGCAATAATAATATTCTAAATAAAATTTAAACAAATTTCTCTTTGGATAAACTATATATTATACGAAACTGTTTAATTATCCAATCGATAAATTTCTTAATTAATTATTTATTATTAATATTAATAATAAGTTGAAATACTTTTGTTTTAATTTTTTTATGGTATAGAAAAATTCTATATTATTATAAAAAAAAACACACAAAATATAAATGATGAACGCTTAATTGAATTAATTTTTATTAAATATAAAATTCACATAAATAAATAAATTAATTGTCATATCGTATATATATATATGCACTTTCTGCCTTATACTTATTTTATTAATAATTTATTAATTTATGTTAGGTGTTCATATATGTTTTTTATATAATATAATATATATTATCAATTCATTAAATGACATATATATGAAAATTGAAGACTATATTTGAAGCTACCAAATACAAAACGAAATTTATATTATTACTTATAAATATATATTCCTATAATCCTATATATTTAATAATATATTTAGTTTGTTGGTTACACGTGTTTCAATTTCCTATATATTATATTTTGACCACCGTTCAGTGCTTTCCAATATTTCATTGTAATGAATTATTTTTGTTTTTTTTTTTTATTATTTATGTATAGTAAAAAATTAATATAATTTGATGATGCATTGTATAATAATACATATATATGTAATATATGTAATATATGTTTCATATATCCAAAATATTATGTAATCGTAACTTTAGGCTTTTATATCATATATATACTAACAATCCAGAATATTGAATTTAATATGTGTGTATAGTATTAACAAACATAACGTAACAACAAAATAAAATAGAAAAACATGAACGTTTCAATATATTATACATATTATTATTATTATTAATCATGGGGGTACTACTACTACTGGACTGGACTCCAATAAATTATTTGAAAATGCATAATTTATTGACATTAATAAATCAGATTTTCAATCAAATTTTTGGAAATTGAATATCATATATTATTATATAATAAATAATTATTTGTATGTGTATAACATACCCATATCCATCCAATACATAATTTCATAATATTTTATTATTATTCACCTATATATATATAATATTTTAGAATTTATACAATATATTGAATGTTGTTGGTTGCCCTATATTAAATATATATATATATATATATGTTTTTCTTCGAAATACATCCATTTTAAATTTACTTTTGCATATATGTACATACAATATATTCTCAATTTAATTTCTAATTCATTTTAATTAAATATAAATGTTAATTATTTTATATGGTATATATGTTATGTGTTACATATACAAGTATATAAATCTGTTGTATATAAAGTAAAATTGTTTATATACAATTTACACAACGTTATACATATAATATGGATTATTTCGGTAACAGTGGTACGGCTATGCTATGTGAGGAGAACTATAAATAAAATACAATGATAAAAAGGATGCATCTATGCATCTATAATAATTTTGATAATAGTCAAATTATCAGCGTAACATTGACCGAATATTTTGAATTTAAAATAATAAGAAATTCGAAAATTTTAAAAAAAGATAATGGACCGGAAAATTTAATATACCACCTCAGCTAATTTTTTTTTTTTGCAGAAAATGACGGTTTATCAATTAGATAATGCCCCCTGCTGCAAGATTATAGTATTTCAAAATAATTTTCAAAAGCCACCGCTGTTTTGTTATGTATCCCACAACAATTAACAAATTTTGAATTGAGCATATAAATTGCCCATAGAGCATTTATAATCCATATTGTGTATCCATATATATTTATATATAAAATATTATATAGAAATGGTTGATCGAATTGACAATATAGTCATTGTGGGAGTATAACATCAAGGGTATAATTAAACCAAAAACACATATATATATATATTTATGTATTTTATACATATTTATATAAATATATAATATATTTCAATGGTGTGTATATATAAAATAACAAAATTCATGATATTTTATGTAAAATTTAATCATTATGTATATTACTTATTTTATACTAACCTAAAATACATATATATATATATATAAAATATAGATACGAGTATTATATACAACAACAATCATCATTGATTGCGTATACATTACATAATTTCGAATACATTATAATAAAATACAAAACATAAATATATAAACCCATTGTAAATAAATGTATATAGTTATAAACTTTCATATATGATATCTAAATAAAATATGTATACGATATATATATAACAAGTATATAATATATAACTATAAACAATAAAACAAATCGCTAGTATATAATACATGTACAATAAAATGTTGTGATGTACTTTTTCTGGGTGGAAATATGGTACATTTACCAAATAAACGGATAATCATTCTCTTTATCATCGTCATCATTTTATTTCTATATAATATACCTCAAATGTATAAATATATTGTATATGTAACGTAATCTGTATCTATAGGTATGTAATTTATGTTTATAAATCTATCTGTCTGCCTGCTGCATATACTTTCTATATAGACCATATGTATGTATATTTGTACTATGTTATATTGAGAACAACAATCTATGGTGATTTTAATGTGAATATACATGACAAAGCATAAAATAGTGATAGGTGATAGGTACATTTATATATATATATATATATATATAATGTCATATACATATTTTAAAGATAAATATAGAAATACATATATGTACAATATATAAATATATAGAAACATTTGACTCTTGGGAACAGTAAAATTGAGATTATATAACTAAAAACACTTTCATATTATATATATTGGTGTTGCAGTAGCGTTACTTCAAAAATCGTTGGTGGATATCATAAAAAAACTGATATTTGAACGGATATGTTTTAGTAACTAGATTATGAAAAAATATTTAGATGTGCACCGAACTAAATTTTCCGGAAAATAGCACTTTTATAAGTAAAATTTGCATTGACGAAAAATTGAAAATTTATTTGAATTTAAAAAATATGTTTACAAAATTAGAAATCCGATAAAAATGTAAAGACACATAATCTAAATTATAATTATATTTATATAAATCGTTTATTTCTGTAAATTTATTATAGGCAAGCACCCAATACACATAATCGTCTTTCCATATACTGATGCCTATAGCAAAAATTGTCATAATAATGGAAATCCGACAATTGATTTTTCTACGTGTGACGCCCATGCTGCAGTATATTCATATAGCATGTGTGTATTATTTACAAGCGGAAAATCTAAATTAAAATTAATGATGTCAATATTTCTTCTTTATATACATAATCAATTAAAATAAATAAGTGTATAACATTGGCATATGCATATGCGTGTGTATTTCTTATATTAATGAGTTGAATTTTTAAAATAATGAAAAAATAGTAATTGGAAAGAATTAATGATATTAATAAAAAATAAAATTATAAATGAAACAAAAAATATTTGCAGGAAAATTCTACATATTTTATATTGGAAAACTATATTTGCGAAAAGCCGAACGCTTTCAAATTTCGTATTTTCAGTGTTTCTTCTCATATTTTTTATTCAAATATAGACCAGCACTCAAAACAATGTCTATAACACTTAATATAGTTATGGTCGATGTTATATAAAACTTAAGTATTATGTATTTTGTTTTATTTTTGTTTACATAATTTGTTTATAAAATTAATCAATAGAAGTAAATTTTCCTGAATAAGATCCTTTTCAAAATGCATTTATTGAATTAAATATTATTTCTTTGTGTGTGTGTGTGTAGCTAAAATTTAGTACATATTAAAAATAAATAATTAAAATAATTTGTTTTATTTTTTTTTTTTTTAATTAAATTACAGATTTGATAATCCAGCATCGGTAGCTGCTGCACCAGCAAGACAACTAACATATAATTATTTAGCATCCCTAAATCTATGGTTATTATTATTTCCATGTGATTTATGTTGTGATTGGACAATGGGAACTGTACCACTTATTGAATCATTTTCAGATTCTAGAAATATTATAACGATTTTGGCTTATTCATTAATCGGTTCATTATTATGGATAGCATTTGTTACGGAAAATCGACAACAATCTGCTATTATTATAATGGTATGTGTGTATGTTTAAATATTATAAAATTAGAACAACCATCAGAATTTTTAACAATTGTTTATATTACATTTGTTTCTATGTATGCACTATCAATACATAATTATATACACATAGATAAATGTAAATTATGTAATATATTTCACCATAAACTATACCCGTATGTGTACATAATAATTTAGCAGTTATAATGTTTTAAACAGAATATTGATGGTTTCGTGGTTTTCGTATTCTATATTGAATATTGTATTAACATTTATTTTTAATACTATTGTAGTATATAGTATAGATTTACCAAATAAGAGTATATGTATATGCAGCTGTATATGAAATATGTCTATATATTACACATAAATATTTGTATAGGATATTCAAACATATGCAATATATATTATACGTACATAAATCATCTAAAAATCAATTATCTGTAATTTACATTTGTAATTCTAATAATTGTTTGAGGTATTCATTTTCCGCCATTCATGGATATTGAACACAAATGTAATTATTAGTTTATTAAATAACATTATATATTTAAAAAAAAAATTAAAATAGTATATTAGAAAAATTGTCTAAATCGTAAATATAAGTTGTTGTGTTTGCTGTGTCATCGATGAATTATTCATATATTATTTATATTTTTATGGTTATGTTCTGGTGGTTGAAACATATAATCATTATATTAGAAATTATTATTACATAAAATATGATAATATTATTATTTTATTATTTATTTTATTTTTCCATATATAGAGTTTAGCATTTATGATACTACCATTTTTGCCAGCCTCAAATCTATTTTTCCCAGTTGGTTTTGTAATTGCTGAACGTGTTTTATATATGCCATCAATGGGTTTTTGTTTATTAATTGCATACGGTTTTCAATTGTTAACCGAAAAATTTAATAAAAAATTAATATGGAGTTGTATGATATTTTTACTATTGTCACATGCAACAAAAACATTTAATCGTAATTGGGATTGGGAAACAGAGTACACAATATTTATGTCTGGTTTAAAAGTGAATCAGCGTAATGCAAAATTATTTAATAATGTTGGACATGCACTGGAAAGTGATGGTAAATTTATGGAATCATTAGATTACTTTCTAACCGCTGTTAGTGTACAAGAAGATGATGTTGGTGCACACATAAATGTTGGACGTACCTATAATCATTTGAAATTATTTAAAGAAGCCGAAGAAGCATATTTACGGGCCAAGTCATTATTACCAAAAGCAAAACCGGGCGAATCATATCAAGCACGTATAGCACCAAATCATTTAAATGTATTTTTAAATTTAGCAAATTTAATATCAAAAAATCATACAAGATTAGAAGAAGCTGATATGTTATATCGGCAGGCGATAAGTATGCGTTCAGATTATACACAAGCGTATATAAATCGTGGTGATATACTTATAAAATTAAATCGAACCAAAGAAGCACAAGAAGTATATGAACGTGCACTTTTATATGACAGTACAAATCCAGATATTTATTATAATGTAAGTATATGTTTTGCCATATATTATTATATGGAAATAATAAGTACTTAGTTTTTGTATTTAATGTAATTTTTTTTTTATTTTTTATAAATTTTCTCTTTATTTCATATACAATATAATATCAAACAGGGTGTTTATGGTGTTGAAATCAGTGAAATATATACTCACACCGTTATACTATTCCCAATATAATTTTTGGCATTGTATAAGTTAGATCCGATCTAACTTTTCCAGTTCGAAATTGGATACACTACTGTTATTTGAGCAATGTGTAGAATGATTTGAAAGCGATCTTTATCACAGTTTATTACACAATTCATTATTTTTCGCTATAACATAGCTTTATAATATGTATAAATGGAGACGTGTGTTATGGAAATGAATGTAACGTAGTTCCAAATAGCAAATAAAACAGGTACTACATTGTAGATGATAGTACTGATAAACTTTCGGAAATTGTATCACCCTTTTTTGTTCTATAAAAAAGGAAATTATGATATAACATTTTTCAATTTTTTTTTTATTATGATTTTTATATATTGAAGAATGTGTGAGTTTGGGGAAACATTTAATTTAATGGTGGTTCTATATGGGAATGTAACGACATGTACAATATGTGTATGTATTTATATTATCACGTCAATGTAAATGCAAAATTTATTCTTTATTCACATTTTCTTATTCTATATATTTATT
Source organism: Bibio marci (assembly GCA_910594885.2). Classification (NCBI taxonomy): domain Eukaryota; kingdom Metazoa; phylum Arthropoda; class Insecta; order Diptera; family Bibionidae; genus Bibio; species Bibio marci. The sequence goes on along the minus strand of OU343118.1, from coordinate 21,462,644 downwards.
ATAAAGCTTATGTTTTGCATAATTCACGTATAATTATAATGAAGTCTGTGTATGTATGTGGTAACATGGGAGCCCCGCATTTTTTTACGCTTTCTTGTTCAATATAAAACTGATATATTGTGTAATTTATCACATAGATAAAATGCAATTTATCACAGTTTTCATTTCGATTGAAACTCGGTCATATATTCAATACAATAGATAAGTGATTTCGTTTAGGTTCACAGCAGCAAAAGAATATCGAAATTATGAATGAAAAAATAAGCAAAATTATCAATCCACCAGATACAATTGTGTGGTTTATATCCCCTAATACTTAAAACCATATAGTCCTTGTATAGTTATCCTATAAATACTGATGCTTTGCATATATGCGTTTTTTTTTTATACAAAGGAGTAAAAAAAAAAATTATATTCAATGAATTATGATGAAAGCTATAAAATTGAAAAGACATTTTTTTTTTCTATGTGTATGTATTTTATGATGCAATTACAGAACAAAAATAAAAAACACTCATATTTAAAGTATAATTACAAAAAAATAAAAATTGAAAAGGAATAAAGTTTTATATATTATATGTACTTAACTGTATATGTGTATGTGTAATGTACCTGTATATATATATATCCTGATAATTATTTCCTTCTTTTGGTGATCATTAATAACATCTACTTGTAAATGCATTATCTCATTTCATTCAAATTAAAATGAAATTTGTTTTTTTTTGTTATTTACATCATTTCTATTCATTTAATTAATTTATCTGCGCGCATATTCACTTATCTCATGTACACATATATTTTATTTTATTATATTAATTTTCTGTACTGTTAATTAATTATATGATACTCTTTTTATTCACATTTTTTTAACCTATATAATCATAGTATACTGTGATGAAATATATCAGCAGCTCATTGGAATAAAAATAAATATTCATTGATTCCACATAAATATGGGTATAATTACATTATAAAAAGATTGATTGTCCTTATTGAAATACATATATAGAAATTACAATAAATCATAAAGTCTTTCGTATAATTAATATGTTTTCATATATATACTAACTGTAAATGTCCTTGATCCTTGATGAATGATTCGGGGAAATTTCTATTAGACTTTTTTAAATTATAGAATAATAGCATTCACTATATCACTATATATATCTTATTATTTTTAGATATATTTTTGAATTTTCTATAAATATTGGTATGTATTGATAAAAAAAATGGTTTTATCTAAATATAAAATTATATAATTTTTAAATAATAAATCTATATGAAAATGTATCTGGTGTGTTTCAATTTGTATTACATTTTTTTGAATTTGTATTATATTTGGAAACATAACACGGTTGTTTATTTTTAGTATATATTTATTTATTTATTTATTTATTTTTTCTTTTTTTGCAATGAGTTTCGAAATAATAAAATAAAACTTTAATTATATTAATGAAATCCATTAATTATACAAGTTTCAAAAATGTTCTTTATCTATCTTTGTCTATATATAATATACAATATGTATCATATAATTTCTATATATATATATAATACAATACGCAAAGTTCATGTTGTATATGTTTTGTGTCATTAGATGTACGTATGTATATATAAATAGCCTATAAATACTGTTTTCGTTGTAGTAAGTGAGTGTTGTTATTTAAATGGCTTTTATATTGTTTTAAAACTAATTTCAAAGTTTTGCTTAAAAAAAGAAAAAAGTAAAATACCAATGAACAAAAAACAACGTGCCATTTCTATACAAATGGAACTATATATATATATATATATATATGGTATGCATTTGTATATATACATATTAAGGTATTATATATATATATATAATATATCAAGCATCATCGACAACAAACATATTATATAATTAAATTATTGTCAAAACATTTTTTTCGTATCGCAAATAATCAAATTAAAAATTTATATTGAAGTAAAATGGCATGCGGATGGCATTTATCAAAATAAAATATAATATAAATTTTCGATAATAAAATTAAATGCAATATTACAAAGGATATAGAAAATATTGTATATATTTTATAACCTATAGGAAAAAAATGAATCGTCGTCGGCAACTAGTGTACAAATAATGAAATTATTATAATATTTAATATTTTATATAATAATCCATGCAATAAAATATTATGCTACAACAAGTGATAAACTGAGAATTATATATTCCTTTTTTTTTTTTTTTAATATGCTGCGTCAACAATAAATTTGGTATTACTCGGTGTCACATAAAATATACTACGAACATTATATAATAATATATATAATGAATCAATATAATATATGCAGCAGTTATACACATTTACATGTTCATAAATATATATGGGAAAAAAAAAAAAATAAATAAATACCTTTAATGGGGTTAATTTCAAAACATCCAAATTACTTTTATATATTTAATGCAAATTAAAATGTAATTTTGTGTTCATATATAAATTTTTCCTTATATACAACATACAATATATATTTAAATATGTACTTATATATACACACACACTCACTTATATATATATAGCTCTGTATATAATAATGAAAAATTGGAAAAAATAAAATAAAACAACGAAATAAGCAATTTTCAGTTTGTTAATATGTAATTACAAAATCTAATTTATGGAAATTTATGTTGAATATAAAATAATGTTAGGATATAATAAAAAAAAAAAATTAAAAGGAAAAACGTAAATTTGTTAATATTTTTATTGTACTTATAAATAGTATTATGGCTGAAAAAAAAAATTCGTATAAATGAGATGAATATATATATATATATATACTCTATCTATAAAATAAAATATTAAAAGTTAAGTGAATAAATAAACTTAAAGGAGAATTGCTTCAAAGATTTTTAGTTTATAAATTTACAAAAGAAATATTTAAACATCTTCAGAATATAATTTAATCATAAAATTATAAAATAAATTGAAGTGTATAATCAATTTGCTTTCTATATGAAATATTATTTTGTATATTATTCGATCTACATATATTGTAGTATTATATATACTTAAAAGATTCCAGTTATTAAGTAAATCTATATAATTATATAATATATATAATGTAATATTATAAGTATGAACTTAATTAAATTATATGCTTTATACATATAAGCTACAAATGTACTTCATATGTTCTTATAAATTTCATAACTGCGTGCACTAAAACGTGAGTTTTATTATTATTTATATACATAACTATATAAAATATTAAGTATATATCTTGATAAAGTTATATATATAAATAACAAATTTCTTTATTTATTTTATATACATAATAATTTGATTGATTCTTTGTTCTATTAACTTACAAAATTTTCTCGATAGTATTATATAATTTATTAACGCCATTAAATATTTCACATTGAATATCTAATAATATTTCAATCTTTTATACCACTCTAGTGAAGAAATGGTTTTTAATAATATAGAAAATTAACATCGAGTCTAACATTTTCAATCGTATTTTGTATAATATATATTTTTTTAATATTTTCCTTATTTCACTGTATTTCAGGAATAATAAGAAATTGTAATTCACACTGTGATATAAAGATTGTTTCTAAGTTTTTAAAAATAAAACGTTTTTCTTGAGGTGGTGTTTCAAAATACAATTAAAATTTTTTATATAAAATATGAACAAAAATTGATTACATATTCTTTGTTTTATAGTTGCTAATTTTTTTTATAAAAAATATAACAAACTTTAATCCGTATATTACCAAATTAATATAATTAATTAAATCCTATGTTATTAAATATAACATATACACGCATATAGGGTACATTAAATGCCGCACCCCGTATATATTTATTTAAATGATACTATGCTATATTTTATATTAATGGTACAAATAAAACATTATTGCTATAGAATTTTTTTATAATATTTTATCAATATTTAATCATATAAAAGTTTCAACTGCAGATGCAATTTATTATTTGATATGCATATAACTATACAATATAATCTATCTATTGTATAATGTATTGTATATAATATTATATTTATTAACAAACAATATAATAATATATATATGTCCCATAACATTACAATATTAAAAGTTTTTCCATAAAATATAAATGTACCATCTAATAATAAACCAACAAAAAAATAATAACATTATTATATAAATAACTTAATAAATAAATAAATAATAATAATAATAATAATAATAATAATAATAATGCTAAAATGAAGTAACAACATTGTATAGATTGGACGAGAGAGAAAAAAAAAGGATATTTGATTAAATATTATATGAAAAAAAAAAACTTACCACAATTTTCAATGTACTATAAATAGGTGTATGTACATAGGAATAATATTTAAAGAATTATTATCTTAAATTCATGATATTTTTATTTTTTGTCTTTCTTATACATGAGTTCATGATAAAACAACAAAAAACTTAGTTGGGAAAGTTTTTTTTTTTTTCCATACATATTATAATCGTTTTCTTCCTTGTACACATTTTTATTTTTTCCGATTTTATGGCTATATGAAGTTCAATTTTATTGTATTGTATATAGTATGTTTTAAAAAACAAACACAAAAAGTATATACCCTTTTATAGTATACATATATACAAAGATGATATAACGCACATAGTCTTTTGCCTCCCACGTGACTCATAAGAAAAACTTCAACTTTATAAGTGGTATATGCAAAAGCACATCTTCTGATCCATATATATAGTGTTGACAATGACAAAGAAGGAAAAGGATATGTTGTGTGTCTTTGTGTGTTGCGTTATGTTGTTGTGTCAATGTTATTATTCAATATATAACAAATTTTATTTACATACACTTGCTGCCTTATTATATTATGGGTAGAGTGAAATATTTATAATAATGAAAATAAAAAAAATAGTTATTAATTCTTATGTTTATAGTTTAACAAGACTCTATTCTATTTACTCGCTATATATATTTATATAAATAAGCTATAGGTGGTACATTACATGTATATTTTTCTTGTATATATAAAAAATGAAATGTTATGTCCGGACCATAAGTATTTCATTTAAAATTAAATTTTGAATGGTTAAACTAAAAACAATGGATTTTTTTTATTTTTTTTATGTATTCTCACATTGTTCTTTCCAATTTAATACGTGAGTTTTTGATATTGATAGAAAAATTGAATGCAAGTCTCTTTGTATTTTTTTTTTCCAACTATTTACACTCGTATATATACGTTTGGTTTTTATTTTAATAAAAAATATGTATAAAAACGACGTAAAAAAAGTGGAAAAAACATAGAAGAGAATATGGAATATAGTTTTCAGTTTTAACAACTCGCCCCGTTCAAAAATACTCGTAACAACAGCCATTGAAAAATTTGTGAAAACAAAAAAACGATAAAATTAAAGTATTTCGTAATTTATATTTTATTCAAAATTGACAAGTTAAAAATTGTAAAATAAAAAAAATATAATTCAATGAAATCGTGGAATGAATGAAATACAATATATTACATTCATGTGAGACAGTATAAACATATAAATTTATACAGAGTTAGTATTACAGATCTATATATATATATATATATATGGAGTAGGATTGCTTTTATTATTTCGGCATATATATATATATGTCGAGCGGGGCCAGTGATATTATTTATACAATTTTATATAAATTTCAATGTCAAATATTATTTTGGTTCATAGTAGTCTTTGAATTTCAATAAATCTTTCATGCTTTTATCGTTCGTTAAATAATAAATACTAAAACAACTTCTATCGAAAAATCTTGTGTAATGTAATGCTATCAAATATCATATTTTTTTTTTAAGTGAATTTCATTTTTCAGAAAAGATTTAGTTTACAATTTTTTGATAAGTATATTAATTTTATAACTTTTCCATTCACCCACAATGCACGAGAAAAATATATATACTCAAACTATTATATCCAACTAAAATACAATATATAAAAATATATTACACTCTTTATAAATATATAAATAAAATATTGTATATAATTGAAAATTAATATCGTAGATTATCAAAATTGTTTATAAATACTTGCAACTTTTGTTTTAACATATATTAAATGAGTGTCAAAGTGTCACTAAATAAAAATATTGTAAATATAATAATTTTATAAAAGTTTAATACTAATTTTATAATAAAATTGTATATTAACCCTATTCTTGTCACTGTCCATAACACTTTGAGTTACTTTTAAAATTTTATATTGCCTGTAAATAAAGTTATAGTGTGTGTGCAACAAACATTTGTTACTATTAATTTTATTATCACAATTAAATGGTAATATTACGCGCGGGAGTTGTTTCTTACATCAACTGTTTTATGGTAGAAAAATTTAAAGATATTTTAATAATCCATTTGGAAAAATCAATTTAAAATCGCATCATCGACCCCCATCATAAATACAATTTATATCGTCTCCCAACAACATACTTTAATATTTTTTTTTTGTAAAATTATAAACAACACTGTGAGCTATTAGAGTTAGTTGTTATATATATTTTAGATTACATATTTTATTCATTACATTATAGATTATAATATATATACAATATATGGAAAGATATTAAATTTAAAATGTATTAAAAGTTAGCACTTCAACTACAATAGAGATGTATACAAAAAAAAAAAAAAAAAACTTTTAATTTTATATTTTATTTTTTCACTTTTCATATATAAAATATTTTCTACATAATAATAATAAAATTTAATATATTTCAATCGATTTTAATGATGAAAATTATTTTCCAAACCGCATGTATTTTTATATAATAATAGTTTAATAAAAGTTAACGATTTATTTGAATATTATATTATATTTTTATATAAAATAAAGTATATAATATTAAAATTAATATAAAATGCTATGGTATATTCATTATATATCCTAACTTTTATCTAACTTGTAGAAATTTTGACACAGGATTTAAAATATTTAAATATATATATTGTATATGTTTATCATATATATATGTAACGTACCGTACTCTATAGCTATATACACTATATATATATATATGTTTAACATATACATACTATTTTTTTGCAAATCGCATAAACATTTTATTATAATAAAATTATGGAATAATAGAAGTAAAATTATTATATATAAAATTTACATTTTTAAATAATTTCAAATGACACTGTGTGTTTACGGCGCTGTTGCCACCACACCACAATAACTCATTTCCATTGAGATTTGCACATAATATACATACTATGGGTATATGTAATAGTTATACTATGTGGGGAATAGCGAATTTATATAATATATATAATAGTTTGAAGAATGATGACCTATCATTAAAACTTTTATTCGACATAATATTTTATTTTATTTTTTCATATAAGTATAATTTAATAAAGTTCACCTACCAAAAAATTGAAAAGTTTCAAAATTATATCATATTTGAATTAATAATTTTATATTTTTTTCTTTGAGTATCATTATTTATATGTTGCATATATATATAGAACTGGCACATGTACAAACGAACGAGGTATTATGGAAAAATTAATTCAAATCATGTTATATATTTTATATTTTTGTATACATAATTTTGTTTCTTTTTTTTGTGTAATCAGAATTTATATTTTATTTTTTTTTTATATAACACATATAGTTAAAATTTAATGATAACAACTGTGTTTTTTTTTTTTTTTTCATTAAACGTAACTATATATATTCGCATATTTATAAATATATTGTTATATATTTAATGTAACGTATGTGCTTCAATATAATATTTTTTATTTGTTATTTTTGTACATAATGTAAATTTTATATAATGAAATAACGATATAACAAGAGAAGAAATCAACATAAAATAATGAATTTAAATATTCTTTACAATTATGAACATATAATATTTAATAGAATTCATGTTTACATCAGCGTAATTTATATAAAGTTGTTGTGTAACAAATTGAATTGTATATTAAAATGCGTGTATAGAGATGCCCGTAATTATATAAATCTTGTAGAGGCAGATAAGTTGTGAATGAAAGATGTAATGATGTAGCAATTCTCACATGTACAATTTGTTCAAATTATATAAGAAATAATAAAATATGAAATTTAAACGTCCTTCCACTGTCATTCGATATGTATCATCCATTTAGTTAGTAACTTTCTCAGCGTATATATTGTCTCTTAATTTTACTCCTGTTTGCCTATTTTTTTTTTCACGTTATATAAATATTGATAACAACATATAATTCAAATAACACTATGTATATATTCTGACTGAGATGAATTCGAAACACCAATTAAACACAATGTTTACTATTTATTATATGAATTATAATTTTATATTATAATAAAATAATCATATTATCTCATTTATAATAAAAATGAAAATTCCCTCTTTTTGTATATTACATTTTAAAAACAAAACTAAATAATAATACTTAATTATTTATATTTGTTATTTTATCATATACATATATATTTATAGTTGGGTGTTGTATTCTTGGAACAAGGAAAAGCATCACAAGCATTAGCATATTTAGATAAAGCATTGGAATTTGATCCAGAACATGAACAAGCATTACTAAATTCTGCAATTTTATTACAAGAATTGGGTCGTGCCGAATTAAGAAAAATTGCACGTGAAAGATTATTAAAATTGTTAACAAAAGATGGTAATTGTTAATTAGTATAAATATATATATATATATTATTTTTATCAATTGTATCTATATGTAAATATTTATTATAAACATAAATAATTTCATTGATTTCAGAAAATAATGAAAGAGTACATTTTAATTTGGGTATGTTAGCTATGGACGATAGAAATACAGAAGAAGCGGAACATTGGTTTCGACGTGCCGTTCATCTAAAACATGATTTTCGTAGTGCATTATTTAATTTAGCATTACTATTAGCCGATGATCATCGGCCACTTGAAGCAGCACCGTTTCTAAATCAATTAGTTAAATATCATCCGGATCATATAAAAGGTTTAATATTATTGGGTGACATTTATATTAATAATATTAAAGATTTAGATGCAGCTGAAAATGTAAGTAAAAATTTGAATATTTTATTTTATTTAATATATATATTAGTAGTAGTGAGTAGTAGTCAGTGTATAAGGTTAACTTTAATTTCTCATTTTTACAAATATCTTGACTTGCCGAATAGATAAAAACTATTTTATAAATTTATGTGTACATAAATGATTTGTAAAATTAACAATTCCAATATCAATATATATCAAAAAATATTAATTTTCATATAAATAATCCGGTGTCTCTATATATCAGATTTAGTAGTTTATATATGGGGATATATAGGTACTTGTTCATATTTGATTTACGTATAGATTTATATATATAAAAATAAAAAAAAAAAGGATGTTATGATGATCACATATATACATTTCAAAATAAAAAAAAATCTATCTATCGTATAGAAAAAAAACATTGATTGATTGATTGATTGATCCCATTGAGATGTGAATGTTTATAAAATAAATGCAGACCAAAACATATAGGATATTTGTTGTATATTTATGAAAAACAGGAAAGAAAAAAATGCTTTTAACATTTTTCAAAAGCCTTTCAAATCTATAAAATAATGATATAATGAATATATAGTCCCAGTATATATATATATATATAGAATATATAGAAAAATCATGGTCGTTCAGTTTTCTATACTGTACTATATTTTTTTTTTCATTTTTTCTTTAAAACTATATTTTCATCCCTATAAATATATTTATATATATATATTTATGCCTAGATAAGACTATATTATAGAGACTATATATATATATATAGATATTTATATAATAATAAAAAAACTGCTTTATTGATATATAGTACTTTATTTATACTATATGCACGTACGTATGTATACACGAGTATACTACAATCAATATAATACATTGTATATATATTATAGTAGTGACATGAGTCTGACATATTTTATTGAATTTTTATGACGTTTATTTTAAAGAATATTTAAAAAATTGATTATTTATTCTAATTGGGAAAAGGCAATAAATCGAAAATTGACAGATTATATGCAGATTACTTAAAAGTAAAAAAAGTAAAAATAATTTTATATAATCTTACTATATTTTTCTTTTCATTGTTTTACTTATACACACCTATTGATTATTTTAAGAGTGTCAATTTATATTTTTATTCTTTTAAATTTACATATTTCATAAGTAATCAATCTAAATTAAATTAACATCGTCCTTTTTTTTTTTTCAATATTGATTTAGTGATTGAGTTTAACAGAAATATTACTTGTTCATTTATACACATATATATATACATAAATTATAAAGATAGATATAGACAAAATTCATATATTCAAACAAATATTTAATAAAATAACTTAGGATGATTTTTACGGTGGCTTATAATATTATTTTGTTATATAGCGAATCGGCAGACAACTATTTGGGTCCAATTTTGTCTTACATACCGAGTAATCCATACTGGACTGGTTGAAATTTACTGATTAAATTCGATCGATTACTTCATATGACGTGAGTCGCAATTTTCACTTTCCCTCCTTTTTGTTTTAGATAGAAATATTATTTGCTATCGAAGGAAATAATTAAAAATTTTGAATAAATTAAATTTTCGACATTTATTATATTCACTTTTTCACATATAACTGTGTTGCGCCACGCTGCATATTAAATCTATATATTTTTATTTATTTCAAAATAATTTCTATTAACTTTTTCTTTTAAATTATATAAAATTAATAAAGTTAGTTAAAATACTTTTCACTTTTTTTTTCTAATATAAAATATAATATTATATTTAATTTGATTTATGATAAAAAAAAAAAAAAAAAAGTATAAACGAAATGGCAATAGCAATAATATCATTTTGGAAGTTTATGTTGTATAAAGTAAAAATTCTATTTTTAAAAGTGACAACTATTATTTAAAAAAGTTATAAAATTGTTATAATACACAGAATAATAAACATAAATTTGAAAGAAAAGTTTTTTTTCTCCTCTTCCATTTTTCATATTGTTATTATGTATATAATAAATTTCAGCTATATATATATATATTATATAGGCTATACAATAGTAGGTATACTATGTTATATGTTAGAGGAAGTATCCCATCTCATGTAGTAATATGTTTTTATATATATTGAAAATATAACAATAATAAATAGGAAAAAAAATAATAATATATTTAATAAATTTTCTTTACTATTGATATACATGTGTATTTTTATATACTACTGTTTGTACATATTACACATATGTATAATATATGTTTAGCCTAGGTACAGTAAAGACCATCATATATACAAGTTTTGAATGTGTATTTGTGTATAGTATAATATATAGTTAAAATCGAAAATATTTGTCATAATGTCAGTAAAATTGCACATAACTTATATAATATGAATTCACCATATCTTTTTAAAATTGTGAAAAACTTTAAGAAAAATAGACAAAATACAGTTTAAAAGGAAAATTTATATATATATATTTTCGTTTCTGTTCAAAATGAGTTTTCTTACATGAAATATTATATATTATATATATATATATTATATATATATATTAATCTAGTCAAAAACATATTTGTTAAAGTTTTACTTAAAGTATATATATCCTTTTTTTCGCATATACGATCATGTATATGTTATTTTTATTTCCCTATACCAATACTAAATGTATATATATATTGTTAAAATCACTTTAAATATTATAGAGAATAGTTTTTGGGTTTAAATAATATATATATTTATGTACCCCCCCCCCCCCATTCAGAAAACATAAATATATTATTAAAGGTCATATTTAAGATAAATTGTCACATATATATATATATATATATTCTATATATTCCATGTATAGAAAGGTATATGAATATTTAATGATTGATCTTTCTATATACAAAAATGGAAAATAATTTTTCATTAACAAATTTGATATATATAAAATTTTAAATTCTAAAAATTTGGGTATAGATTTTAAAACAATTATTGGATATCCCATTAATAAATTAATGTAGTATAGAGATTTATCTACAATATATACTATATTATATTTAGCATATTTGTCATAGTAACTATAGAGATACATATACATGAATTCGGCTTTAATGTGTCCACTACCGACCTCAATTTGACAGAAAAGCAGAACAAATGGAAAATGATACAATCCCACACATAGCAAAATTGAGTTTATTTATTGATATACTATATTTGCACAGTCCGTCATGTATGGGACAGTCGAGAGTCCGCCTCACAAGTTATGTTTTTGACTTGACTTTCATTAGAGCCGTCAAAGTTCGTGCAGCATGTATTTTAACCATCAATATCTTATATTATATATAATCCTTTTTTTCATTATACAAATAAATAATATATATATTTGTGTGTATGTGGCTATATACTATATTTAAATGTATACAATATACGAACTATATCATTCGACAAATATTAGATTTATTATAAGCCATTACATATTTTGTTCGTTCCTATATATAACATATATATATGTGTGTGTACTTTTATTGATATCCTTATATTTTATCCGGCACCCTATTTTATATGTATAATTTTACCTATATAAAAATTTTTAGGTTGTTATATATACACCTATATAAAATATCATTGTTAGCTGTGTGTATATCTAGAGTCGAATCTCAACTTAAATTAAAATACCATTGTTATATAAATTTATTATATAATACTGTATTTTATACAGACTTTTAGTATGGTGCAAAAGTTAAAAAGCTTTTTAAAACCTTTAGTTTACGAACGACAAGTATAAACAATTGTATGTGCATGTGTGTGTTTGTGTCTGTTTATATATATAAAAGTATTCCGATTTTATAGTATATTTTATATATTACATAGTATAAGAACTAGTATAATATTTTATAGTATGTGCGGTTATTATATTATGTATATAACATTTATAATAAATTTATATATACAATATATCTCTATAATACTATAAATATATATATATAAGAAAAACCATTGAACAAAAAAAAATTTATTGAATAATTTACTATTAAACTATTGTTAAACCAATTTTGGATCGATTTCAAATTTAAATTGAGGATATATATATGTAATTTATTATTGGACATATAGAAAAAGTTGAATATATTCTATCCTTCGAACTATGCACACACCTAAATCTATAATATATAAATATATATTGTATATATATATATAATAAAATTCAATAGGTCATTATGTATGTTATTATATATGATATAATATAGTAACTATTCATGTGTATCTAAATTGGTCTAAATCCGACTATCAATATATCTATGGGTTATATAAATATATATATATATAATTAATGTGAGTATCATAATTCAAACTATAACCAATTCTTTGAAGCTACACACATACACATATTTGTGCTTGTAAAAACACATCTATTACATTTAAATATACTATATAGTTATATATATTCATTGGAATATTTGCATATGAAGAAAAACATTTTCATGTAATATATATATAAAATACATAAAAAGTATTATACTTTAATATAATAAATTATTTGAACAAAAGTAAAATCAACAAATTTATAAAATTTTTATAAAAAATTATTCTTCGTTAACCGATGTAAAAATTTATATATAAATATTTTATTTGAATTTTTTTTTAAGTGCAGTAAAATATAATAAAACTTATCCTCTATATATGAATGATTTCTAAAGTATTTTAATGCAAATTATATATATAATGTGTGTATAATACATTATTTATGAAATTATGAGTATTTTATTATATACATATATTGTAAATAATATATATACTGAAGTGGATTCTCTGCTTACGTATTCTAATATCCATTTTATTTCGCGAAAATATGATAGAAATAATTTATAAATATTATAAATGCTAATGAAGTAACCGTCTATATATTGTATATATTATATATATATATTAAAATTATTTTATAAGGAAGACTTGTGTGTTATATCTGTTGTTTTTCAGAATAATTTTCTGCATACACGCACCGATTAATGTAAGTAAATTTGCACAGATTATTAACTAATTTAGATATTCATTTGGCAAATTATTTTAATATGATTATATAAAGCCAAGAAATTTTTAAGATTACTTTACGCGTTCACAATATATATATATGAGCGATTTTGAAAAACTCTTCACACCGAAATGTTCTTTTCCATATATATTTTTAGTCATAAAATCAAAAAAATATAATTTTCCGGAAAACTTACTTCGCTGTACATACATATTTTTTTTCCATAATTTATTTATATTTTAAACAATATGCTGCCCACAAGTATATCTTATAATATACATACAAATATTATGTAGGAACTATTTTTTTCATCAGCTATATATATATGTGGATGATTTCTATAGTAGAGAAAAAAAAATGAATTCTTAATAATTCTAAGGAAATATAATTTATATAATTACGTCTAAAATATATTTAATATATATTTTTGTCGATTTTTAGATTATTAATTTCATGTAAATGTAAATTATATTTTAAGTACTATATGCAAATATATATTATGATGTTCTTGTACTGTACAATATGTAATACACATATATGTATTTTATGAATAATTTAATTTTTAATGAATCACTTTATAAAATTTATTCATACTCTTCTTGCATATGTGTTATGTTATTTCTTAACAGTATATATAGGGTAGCAGAGACGACCGACCAACATTAACTTTCAATCGAGCTATGTATGACATTACAAAATGTTTAAAAAAAATCAAGTAATAAAATTAAAAATTTATAATTTGAAAAGTAATTTTTCTATATTTAAATTAATTGTTTAATTACGAAAAATGTTAATTTTGAAAACATATTATTTTTGTGTGTGTGGCCAAATTTTTTTCTATATATATAATTTTAATATTCGGACATATATATATATATTTATATTTAGTCATTAACTTAATGTACTTTAATATAGTTATATAATTCATAGTTGACATAATTGTTTTTTTATTCAATATCAAAATTAGTAAAATTAATTGATTATTGATACAAATATTATTTAACTGAAGAGGATGTATTATCGAGTAATATATCGTGATAGAAGCTTACTATGTTCCTTGGTTTAATTTATAAGTTTATGTTGAAATTTAAATACATTGGTATTAACTATAATACATAATGTAAAATATTTGTACTAATTGGCCAAAGACTGGAGACAGTACTCTATATATATATATATAAATATAGGAAAGGAATGGAATATAATACGTGTGTGTATATGCAAATGTTATTAAAAAGGCAGCAATATAAGTATAATATGCTACTTATAAAAAATGGTTCTAATTATTTTAAGAGAACTTCCGTTATATTATTATTTTTATGATTATAATTTTTTTTTGCACTGTGAAATATTAATTTATAAAAAAAATTTACATATTTTTTCCGGATCTTTTTTTTTTTTTTTCTTTTTTATCCATATACAAAATGAAAAATTACATTTTTTAAAAAAACTTTTTCTTTTCGTTTTATGAACTTTTCATTTTTCAAAAAATGTTACGTAATATAATATGAAAAAAATAAAATAGTACGTTGTCACTGAAATAATATTAATGTACTAAAATAATATGAATGTTCTATAAATAAATAACCCAAGCACACACGACGCACAACACACAACACAAAGCTTTTGCGAAATTGAATTATTTATATTTTTATTTTTTCTATTTAATTTATATATTTATTATTTATAAATTTTACATTTTTTCATTTGAAACTTTTTTTTTTTTAATTAAATGTTACTATGCACACAGAGAAAATATCGCGTTGAACTGTTTTTATTTTTTTATTAAATAAAATACTGTGCGGTACGGTGTGCGAAATATGTTTTTATATTATTATATTTCATTTAGAAAACTTATTACATGTCTGTTATATAACACTGTGAGATCGTCATCGTACACATAATAATACAGAAATTTGTTAGAGATAATTAAATTAATTTTTAAACATATGAATATAGCCTAAACCACTTATACATATATATATTTATGAAAATGCTCGGTATAGTTATACAGCTCATATAGAGATATATGCTCCATCATTTGGAGTACGATTTTTTTTTAATATAAAAGTCATTGACATAAATTATATTATTGTACATAGAGGAATATATACATATTTTGTAAATGCTATTGATCTATTGTACATGACGTTTTTTTGGTAATAAATTAAGCAGTAGATATTTATATTAATTTTCATTGAATTAACTTACCTTTTTTGTTTGTGTGTGTTTAAGCAACCTTTGAGTTTGTATATGCATATAAAAATTTAAAATACAAAAATAAAATGTGTGTGTTTATATAAAATAAATGATTTTTTCGCACACGAACACAAGTATATACCAAAAACCAACGAGTCCTTTTTAATAAAGTTACGTAAATATGTACAAATATTGATAGGAAACTACAAAATACAATAAAACACCTACAATATTCTATATTAAAATATGTATTTTAAATTTTCCTACATATATTAATATCATATATTATAACGCTAACACATACCATAAATTTGTTTGCTATTATATATACTGTTTACGATCACTATCCTAATCCCACCCACATATATTCAATGTATAAATCCTTTATAAATTTATTTAAATTTTTCATTTATATAATATGTACAGTATTATATTTGTACGTTTGTGAAAACTTTCCGGATATACTGTGCCTATGTGTTTTGGTTAATTTTAAAGAAATATTATATAACATGAAAAAAATTCTACAATTTTATTTTAATCAATAACAATTTCTATGCCTTTTCTACTATACAACTTCTATTTGTAAATGAATTCGAATGATGATAAATGAAATGATTTTCATATGGTATATATTTAAAGGCGTTGCTCAATCAATTGTTATTGGTAAAATTCAGCATCTTCGAAAAATCCGTTGTGGTCGATGAATTATGGTAATAACAACCTATGGACACAATAAAAATAAAATAAAATTTTAATGGCTGGAGTCCATGCGCAAATTGTATATAGGAATGATGGTGGACAGAATGTAGGACGCAGAATTGTAATATTCGATGCAGATGATGAAAAGGTGAAACTTTATGGTGTGCTATATGTATTCCCTTGTTGGATTACAAATACACTGTATAACATTTATCAAATTTTATTTTTTTGGAGAATTATAAGTTAACTAACTATATTTAAATGGAATATATATAGATTCGAATAGATACATTCATTTGTATATGTAATAATCTATTATGGTATTATATATTTTATATAATTGAATATTAAAGTCAATAATAAATATTATTTTGTTTTACATTTTTAAAATAAAATAAAAAATCCTCCTTTTTTTTTGCTTTCTGTAAAACATAATTTCTATAAAATTGTATTCAATTATATTGCAGCTCACGTAAATTTTTTGTACATGAATTTTTTTTTTGTTTTTTCAAATAAATAAAGTCCAGCCAATAATAAAATATAAATTATGAATATTTTATAGAACTGTGTCATTTATTTCATTTGTTACATTTACGTATAAACAGGGTGTTTTATAAAAGCGATACAATTTTGAAGTTTAATGAAATGCTTTGACATACAAAACAAAGGAAATTGTGTAAAGACGTCAAATCACAAGATGTTAGAGGCCAATTATATGTGATCCATTTTTCGAAACAATTGAATCGTTGAATATGATTTTCAATAAATCGAAAACATAATTTGTGAAGCGACAATTATTTCTATATTCAAAAGTATATCACTTCTAAAAATGACTACTCCTCCTGTATGTTTCAGATTAATGTTTTATTCATATCTATATAATATAATAAACAGGATGCGGGTTTATATTCTATATATTTAATATTTAATATATATGTAATCAATCAGTAGTTATCCCAATCATAATCATGAAATCTAATTTTTATATATATATAATGGCCACATATACCCCAATATAGCCACACTTAAATTCAAAATGCACACTAAATTTCGTGTATGCTGATATGAACAAAATTGTTATATCAATTTTGATACTTTCCCAAAAAAATGAATAGAAATTTAAATTTAGTATATATACTATTATATGTATATGTGTGTGTGACGTAGTAACATATACTACATTTTCTATATACATTACAATTTTTTAGTATATTAAATAATAATTAATTTAAATTTTGATGTCCTGTAATATCATACAATACATAAAGATAAAAAGAAAAAGCTTAAAGTAAAACTTTTTTTTTGCTTTTATATAATGGTAGTATAAAATCTTCTTCTATTTCGGTCGTTATGTGACATATAAAATATAAAAATAAATAAAAAAGAAAGGATATTGTTGATTTTTATAGTTATAGCCAAACAATAATAATAATAATAATAATAATAATAATAATAATAATAATGATAATACAAAACTTAGTATATAGTTGCTGTAGATGGTATATAACAATGAAAGTTAAATTTAATAGAATTTTATATAAAGTTTTTCAAGAATTGTTATATTATGTTCTATATGTATTACAATGCAAAACGAATCCATTTCGTCTATAGGCATTGCTTTGAATATTTAGTTTAAATGTTTACAAATATATATATATAGATCTATTTTTTTTCTGATCGTTTTAATTATAAACTTAAGAGATTAAAATTTATATGTTCACACACATACACAATAGCAAACACTTTATTTTATATGTAATAGAACATGCATGCAGTCCGGTCATCAGTGTAATCTCATCGGCGTGATAAGCTTTAACCAACAACCCGCTGACAACCAACAAATTTACTATTGATTTGTTAAACTAATTCAAACGATATGCCTCTGCATTACAGAATCATAGCACTATTCGATGACAACAGTATTATTCATAATTTCTAAAAGTCAACTGCAAATGTTTAAATCATTAATAAATGGTTTATGGCTGTAACAAATGTTTTGAAGCCGAAAAATAAAAAACATAAACAAATAATAAAAACTTGTTTCAACTATTCCATTTCACAGATCCTGATTTAAAAAGTTCTTTAAAATATTGTATATAATTTAATTTATATAATAAATTATGATATTTATACAAGTTTTATTCATGAAAAATAATTTCTAAAAGAATATTTATGTATATATGGTTTAAAATACCATCGTTTCTCGTTGGTTGTTGTATAAATGAAATCTTCTTTTTGAACAAATAAAATATAAGTGTACAAATAAGACCTGGAGTTTTTTGAATGAAGCGTCATTCAAAGGGTCCATCTATTGAAATAAGTGGTAATTTATCATATTTTTCATGCAATGATCGCATTAATTAATTTGATTCGATTGCAACATGCACAATACGTAGTGTATGATCTCACTAAACATTGGCATATCCACATCACATTCTGAATGTTGAATATTTTTGACTAGTACTTTCATATAAAATATATAAATTGTTTTTTTGCACCGGTTAGAGAGCCATATATCTATTGTTGATCGGACACAAGTCATATTTGTATACGTATATTAAAATTACATTTTTAGTCACATTTAAAATAAATAAGCTTGAGTATTTTCACAAAAAGAAAAAAGTGTATATATTTTTTATACACGGTATTTTTTGGTATTCATAACATTACTTAGTATTTTATATGCATATAATTATTTAACTCGCCGAATCGTAGTACATGGAAATAGTTTAAGTAAATAATGAAAATGAAACTTTTTCTTTTATTTGTTTATCTGTTTAATTTATTTTATATAATACCCACAGTCCCACACACATATATATTAACATGTATATCTCTCGACTATATATTAGTTAAAACATTAAAAATTAACTTTTCTCATTTTTAATTAATTTTATGCATTTTTTTAAACATAATATTAACTTTAAAAGTATTAAAATATTAAAACTTATATAGAAATTTGAAAAATATAAAAAAATTAAATGAACACTCACAATTCAGTATATGTATGTGGAAGAACGAAAGGTATAACTAACCACCAGTAATTTTCTTTTAAAAATATATTCATTTATATAAAATGTCGAAAATTATAATAAAAAGTTTATTTTTATTTATTTCTGGGAAACCTTTTTTTTTGTTTTTGCTGTAAATTTAAATGTATTGTTTAAAAGTCATATATTTATTTGTATTGTTTTGTTAAGTTTGTCTTTTTGCATACAACAAAGCATACAAATAAAAGTAAAACATTTCATTATATAATATAAGACACCTACACACATTGAGGGTTTAAAGCTTTTCAAATAAAAATGATACTTTTTAAATGTTATAATTATAATAATTGTAATCAAATGTATTATTTTTTTAATGTATCATATATAAAAATCGAAGTCACACATTCGATTATTTGTGTAATAATAAATATTTTTTATTAGATATTATTATAAATAACATAGTTTCACCTATATATTATAGTGCGATTATACTTTACCCTACAAGACAATAATATAGTTTTGCATAAAAACAATTACAAGGTTTTTCGTATACGCACTATATTATATACTTTGTTTATATGTGTATAGGGATATTTATTCAAACTGTTATGAAAATGATTTGTATAATATTATTCTATATCCATGGGATTATCTATTATAATATACCTAGGTTTTTTTTATATAAATTTATTATATGTTTTGTCATGCATATTTTTTTTCTATCATACATTTTCTTTGGTTTCACCGCAAAAATGACTGACATTGACTTATAAAAAACACTTTGAAATACAATTAATTAAAATCATGTTGCATAAATTTTATTTTTGTTTTGTCACTTGTGCGAACACTGTACGAGCGAAGTGATATTAGGGTGTATATAAATATGTTCTAAATATAATACATTTTTCACTTCACGACAATGTATTGTTGTGTATATTACAATAAAAAACCATAAACAATAAATATGTACAAAAACCATTGAAAAGCTAAAACTAAATAAATTATTAGCAAACAAATAAAGGCAACTAAATGTACGCCACGTATAAAATATACAGGGTGATTGAAATGGAAGTGCGGACAGAGTTTGAGAAAATTATACCAAACTGTAACTCACACGGTTATTGACTGATATTCAAAAATCTAATTGTTGTTGAACTGTATATATATGATTAATTATATTATGCAAAATCCACATCATACACCATAAATTGGTTCACCCTCTCTGCATATTTGTATAAATGAAGAATGCACGAACGAAACACATAGCAGCAAAAAAAAAAATAAAACCATTAAAACATAAAAAATGATAGAACTAAACAATTTTCAACAAAATTTAAATATTAATATTACTCTATACATCACTTTTGACAGCAAAGATTTGTTTTGACAACAGGAAAACATATATAAAATATGGTATACATAATAATATAGATATATAAATGTAAAAGCATATATAGAATTTTCTTTTACTCTTCTCGTCTATCATTTTCTATTTATTTAACTTTTTCACCATTATGTATAGAAAAAATATATTTATTTATTTAATATATATTTATTTTTTTTTATTTTTTTTTTCCTTAAAATATTACAAATAATTTTCTATATTACATTTTTTATATTTTATTTATTTACATGTACAATCAACGCACAAAACATAACACATATAACTTCTGTACATAAATTATACAATATATATTAAATTATATATGAAAATACTCATGGATTTTTGTATAAAATGAATAGTGTTACAAACGTATATTACAACTTGACCCCATCAATATTCAGGGTCTTCATAATTTATGTGTTGTATATGTTGAACGTGGAAAATTGGCAAAAGCACAAGAATGTTTACAACATGCCCATCAGTTGTCACCGAATGAAGACTATATACTGCGACACTTACAAATTGTTCAAACACGTATTGGAAAATTAAAACAAACTGTTGGTCTACACAAAGAAAAAGAACTTGCATTTGCTGAATATGATCCAAAAGATTTTGGCGGTAACAGTGACATTAATAATAATATTGATAGTAATAATGATATTGAAATAAATAATAATGATAATAATTTTAACAATATTGATGATAATAATAATAATAACATAAATGATATTAATCATAATAATAATAAAAATAATAATGATTATATTGACGATACCAATAATAATATTAATAATAAAATTGCAGATGTAATTGAAAATACAATACCGTCGCCGATAGTATTTAATAATTTAGATAATAATAATAATAACAATAATAATAACAAAAATATTGATAATAATGAAAATAAAATTAGAAAAACAATTTCAAAACAAGAAAAACCAATATTATCGAAAAATATTGAAGATATTGAAAATCCAATAATTTTCCATTTAGAAACCGGCGACACAATAACCCAACCGAAAATATCATCAAAAATTGACGAAGAATTTCGTCCTAGCAATAGCGGACAAAATGATTTAAATAATAAACGTAGATATGTTCATCATTATCATAATAATAATAATCATCATCAACAACAGCATCATCACCATCACCATCATCATCATCACCATCATTCGTCTCATAGAAATAGTAAAAATAGTGTTATAAATGATAACAGTAATACTAATAAAAAAAATAATAGAAACAGTCAATCATTATTTAAAAATGATAGAGATGATCCATCATCTGGTATGTCATAGCATCAACAGTTTTTATCGTGTCATGGACGAACTAATTGTTGAAGATTAATTTATATATATATATATGGTATTTGAAAAGAAAGATAATCTATATATATTAATTTTTATAAAAGAAAATGAAAAATTTAGGAATTAATTATTAATTGAATGAAAAAAAAAGAAGTATGAATTAAATATTATTGTGATTGTCCAGGACAAATTAAAATTGATAGAAAAAATAAATAAGATAAAATTAATTTAATTACGCGCTGAAGTTATACATAAACTTATTTATAAAATTAATAAATAAAGACTGTTTTCTATATATATATATATATATATAAACTATTTTTACACGACATACCAACAACTTTCCGAAAATTAATATAAAAATATAACTATTAAACATTAAAATATTAATTAAAAAATTAATTTAAAGAAAAAAAATTAAAAATAGAATTATCTCCCGCAAAAAAAATAAATAATGGAAGTAAAATGTGTATTTAAAAAATTTGTTTATACAATTATAGGTTTAAAATTAAATAATGTATTCCAGCCAGGTTACCAATTGCTCCTAAAAAAAATATCGTGTTGAACGCTTCACAAAAATTAACAATGTTTACACACACCCACCATTATGGGTTAATCAGTAATCATTTAAGAAAGCATTTATAATTGAGACCAATTGATGAATTGTTATATGCTATCCTATGCAGAATAAGTTATCAACTTGACTGTATTGAATATTTGCTACGGTAGATGCAATAATCGCTGAATAATTCTTTAAAGATGTACAAAAAAATTTACAAAATTATCAAATTCATAATTGTACTACATTTAGAATGAAAGTAAATACATTTAATTATAAACAGTTTAATAAAATCACATAAATTTCTTAATAATTGTATAATCGTAAAACGCGACAGTCACACTAAATACACATTTTGTGTTTGCGGTCGAGAGATTATAGTTAATATATGAATGATACTCATTAATATAATAGAATTAATAAAGTGATAAAATTAAATAAATATAAATAAATAAAATGTATTTGTGCTGTGCATTTCTTTTTTTTTTTTTGTGGATGAGATTTGGAAATAAATTATTTAATTATATGAAATTGGAAAGAAATTAAAAATGTAAAAACAAAAATAATTTTATTATTTTTTTATCCAAAAATTGTTTTTTATAATATTTAAAATAATAATAATAATAATTCATTAAAAACTACACTTAAATCTAAATAAAATATAAGGGACATTAAAAATAATTAAAATCATTTTATAGACATTTGATTTTTCCAATTTTTACATTAATATAAAATTAAATATTAATGTATAATTTTATTAAAAATTTTACTTACAAATTGTATAACATTATTTTCAAGATTTCAGGTATTTTCATCATGTCCTGCAGAAAGTTACAGTTTATACATTTGATAGTTTTATATTTACCTGATTTTTTTGTTAATTTACAATATACGCATTATATGATGATGATCATCTCAATTTATAGGATTCGCTTTTTTTTTTTTTAGATAATAATGATAATTATTAACTATATTAATAATAATAATAAGAATAAAAATAATAATAAAAATAATAATAATAATAATAATAATAATAATAATAATAATAATAATATGTAATAAAATTTATAAATGAACTTGATATCCGAATATTTATAGATAATTTTTACATAATTATAAAATATATCTTTTGGTTATTCACAATATTGATAAGACGATAGCTTTTCCAAATAAAATAATAATATAATAATATAATACAATTACATATACTCGCATGCTAATCAATCGATATTTCGAAGCAAAACATTGACCTACGATAACGGAAAAAGAAGTGTTATCCCACGAATTAATACCAACACCATATACCACTCTCCTAAATTTAAACAATTTTTTTAATAATTGCCTATTTTACCTATATTTAATATTTATTGGTATTCTTTTTTCTATTTTTATCTTTAAGAATTCGCATATTTATTTTATAATAATTAAATAATGGGCATATTCTTATGCATAAGAAAAACTATTGTTACATTTTATTTGCTCTGGCAAACTACAAAGCAGTTGCGTATGCATACAGAAATTCGACATTAAAAAATACAAAATTATATTATTTTGGAATATGACAAATATTTCTAATATAACATAAATAATGTCACACAATTTTAGTAAATCAAATTTTTTAAACTATTAATTTTCATAATTTCGAGCAACTATATATATTCAATCTCGATATAACTGAATAGTTAATAAAAATGATTTATTTAAATATTAGTGATTTAGTGTTGTGTATATATGCACTTGATTTATAGATTGTACAAAATCTACACAACATATAAATAAATATTTTGAATAAATAAAATAATTTGATGGTTTTTTTATGTTTATATGTTTTACTCTCTATTTATTAAATTCAAAATAAATTAAAAATAATTTTTATTCATCCATCAATCACGTCGTGGTGTGTAGTGTTGGATATATGTAAAAAAAAAAGAAGTTTTATTTTTATTATTATTTTAAATTTTTTAAATAAAAAAAAAACATATAATAATATATAAAAACGATATTAGTTATTATACGAACATAATATTACGCATACCTACACACAGATATGAAAAAAACATAAATTTTATACAGTCATTTAATTTAAATTTGCATATAGTTATTTTTGTAACTATATAAAATCATACATTTATATTTTGTGGATCAGCCGATCCGTACGTTGACAGTGGTATATAAAACACATGACATATTATAACACACGTTCATCAAACACATGTAAAATACAGAATACTCTTTACTTTATTCTAATAATTTTTTCGATTATAATAATAATGTATATCCTTTTTTTTTTTGTAAAATGATAAAAATATGTATAAACTTGAACTGGAAGTTTATTTACATGTAAATAAATTTAAAAGTAATTATAAAAAATATTAACTAAAATTGTGTGTGTAAATTTTATTTATATGCACAATTTTATGTTACTTTAAAATTTACAGTATATTATTACATTACACCTATACTGTGTTTTTTAGTATACGGGAAAAATTAAAATTATTATTTGATCACGAAAAAATTGAATTAGAAGGAAATTGAGTGGAAAAATTAATTTTAATTGAATAACTCATTCGGAAATTACCAATAATATAATTTCATATATGTGAACATATTGCATTTTTATATACATACATATATACATAAACACTATGTCCTACGTATGTTACTAATTTTCAAATATATATGTTATTTATACTGTATGTGTACGTTTTATGTAGGTGCAACAACATACAATAAAATATGGAAAATTGTGAAAATTGGAAAATTGTTATAACATACCATATATGTATGCGGCGTATAGATCTTTTATTGCCCGATGGTAGAATAAAATATAAATTGTGATCCATCACTCATTCGGACACCTGCCACGCTAAAGGTATATATCTGATTTTTCAATATTTCACAAACAATATATTGTATAATAATGTGATATATTTTGTAAAATTTGTACGTAGCTCATATAAAATTCTTCAATATCAATTAATGCATTAATTAATTTTTCACATTAAAATTGTATTTTAGGCGATTATTTTCTTAACCAACATAGCTTTATGTGTTCTAATCATTAATGAAAATTATATTATTACATAATGTTAATTGTTTTAAATAATATTTCAAATTTTCTTTTACAAAAATGCTTCAAAACATTTATAAAATACCAATAATAAATTCTCATATATACAAAACGGCATAAGTCCAAGCATCAATTCGTATAGTTTTAATGACAATTTCACATTTTGTAACAATTTATTCCTTCAATTTTGATCAAATGTTAATGGTCTATGGATTATGTAATTTATAAAATTTAAAAAAATGTTAGAATATATTTTTTGGATATACACAACGTTTATTGTTATTTATATATATTTATATAAATTTTCACACAAATACATTAACAATAAAATATTTGAACAATTATAAAATCCCTAATGATGTCCTTTGGCACATAAAAAATATAATATAATTATATATTATAGATGGGTGTACCATAATTTAAAGGAATTAGGCAGTTACACGTATTTTATATTATTATTTTAAATAGCAATATAGTAATTATTATTATTTTATTATATTATTAATTTTATTTTAATATGAATTTATACAAAATACATAGTATTTTTTATTATTATTAAATTTCATTATGAATATTATTATTATATGCGGGCGCACACACATAAATATATATATATATATTGTATAACGAACGAGTATAATTTAAAATACCTGCAAATGTTTGTGGTAATTTTAATTATTAATTATTTATTATCCTATACTATAGACATATATATATAAGTCCTATACTATATATATAATTGGGTATTTGCATATGAAATGTCGATTACGATAACATTTGGCGCTTTCGTTACATTGTTGTATATGGTTGGTGTGTCAATAATAATACAACCTTTGTGTTATGAACAACTAACTGCGTGCCATATTGTTAATACTATAATATTATCTTATGTAATTATTAATTATTATATTTCCGAACAACACATTAATTTCCATAGTAGAAGTCAACAATTTGGATCGATGAATGGGTTGTCCTCAAAATACGAAGAGATGCAATTTTACCATTTGGTAAAAGATGCGGGGAAAAAGTCATAGCTAAGGATGGCCAATAATTTGATTATTAAATTCCATAATTTTCTCATTCAAATAAATTCTTATAACGACCATTTCATATTCATACACCTATTATTCATATATATATATATATATTAGTTATACAAACCATCACATTTTACATATATAGCAAAATAGTACAGATGTTGTTAATTACATTATATATTGCGGTATGGTAATGTAATCATTTCATTTAAATGAAAACTATATGGAATTCAATTAGATAATAATTAGTTTATTATATTATTATTATTATTATTATTATTATTATTATTATTATTATTATTATTATTTTTATTATTATTATTATTATTATTATTTTTATTATTATTTTTATTATTTTTATTATTATTTTTATTAATTGTGTAATATTAAACAATGGATAATATTTGATTTTATAATATGTATACGCAAATAATATTGTATTAATATTTTTTTTTTAATAGGAAAATATTATAATTAAATTAAATTGGATAAATGTATATATTTTTCAAATAATTTTATAAAAATGGAGAAAATTTAAATCCCATAAAAAAGACTGTGTTTTTTTTACTTAAAGAGAAAATACCTTTTTCATTTTTTCATTTTTTTTTTTTTAATGAAATGCCACAAAAAAAAATTAAATATAATTAAAATTATTCGTCCCTTATATACATAAAAATAAATAATAAAATTAAACTAAGAATAATTGAAAAATATGTGTATAAATATATATATATTTTTTATTCTAATAATAAAATGTTTTAATTTTATTATTTTTTTTTTTAAGTTCATATTAATTTTTTTATTGTTTGTAAAATTGTTTTTAAAAGAACAACTTTTTAGCTATATATTATTTATAATTAAAATATGATAGCCATTTACATAAAAATAATTTAAAATTATATAAATAAATAAATAATTAATTAATCGTCGTCAATATATATTATTATAAAATATAAATTACATAATTTATTAAATTGTATTTTATTTATATTAATATTTTATATATATTTTCAATTAATTTAAATTATTATTCTATATTATAATAATATATTTCGAAAAATTTTGTTTGTGATTAATAATTTTATAATATATTATATTTTATAAACCAAAAAAAAAATGAAAATGAAAAAAAAAATGAAAAAGAATATGATAAATTTATAAAGAAAATAAATAAATATTTTTATTTATTTTTCATCTTTAGATGTGTATATTGGTGCCTTGTACAAATAAAAAAAAAAAAAATAAATAAAAATAATAATAATAATAAATTAAATAATAAAATAAAATTTAAGGCAATATATATACTATAATTTTTGTAAAATTAAAAAAATAAATTAATAATATTACATAAAATAATAATAAAAATAAAAAATGATAAAAGAAATATACAAACTATATTTTTCTATGTTTGAATATAATTAAACAAAAAAAAAAAAACAAATATATATATTTAAAATGTGTGTTTAAATTCACCACACACACACACACACACACCCTTACAAAAGAATATTAAATATGTAAAATTTAAATATTAAAAATTATTGAAATGGTCTGATGTATAAAGTAAAAAAATAAAACATATTGTAATTATATTGATAATTTAATGTTGTATATGAGACGAAGAAATCAAGAAAATGAAATAGTTTAAATAATAACTACTCTAATAATATGTATTAAAAAAAGAAAAAATATTAATAAATAATAACCTAATTATTTGTATTTTAATAAATAGAAAAACATGTAATGCGAAAATATTCTTTGTAAATTTTTATTTTTTTTTTTTTTTTTTTACATTGAAACGCAAAAAAGGTTATTGATTTATTTAACTAATAACATATTATGCAAAAACAAAACAAACATATATATGGATATTTTACTAAAAAATAAACATAACAATAAATTTATATAACTAAAAATATAAATAAATACCAATATAGATTTATTATAATAAAAAATATTAAATGTTTATGTGTAATAAAGAAAAAATAAATGTTGTTTATATACGAAAAAAAGAATAAAAATTAAATTAAATAAAATGTGTAAATATTATTATAAAAATAAAAATGTAAAAAATATAATTAATATATTTTTTTTGTTTTTATATTACTTAAATTTAAATTTGCAATACAATTTTATACGTATATATATCTATTTAGGACGAAGCGAAACTTGAATTATATCCTATATATATTTTTATAGATATTATGTACTGTATTGTTCTCAACATTTTATTATTACACATTTTATTATTACACATATTATTACATAAAATACATGTCGTATGGTATGATAGTTATATCGATATAAAACAATCGAATATATAGATAAAATATACCTATTTATTATCAATAACTATAATTGCAATACATATATTCTGTATCTATTTAAGAATCTATAATTATATATGTTCGACAATGGTATCGGAATTTAGGTGTACTACATCTGTGGTGTTAGTAGATACAGAAGCAAAGTTAAAATAATGTAAATGTATATTGTGCCAAGTGTGTATACCCATTACCTTTGTATGACTTTGTTCATAAATATGTGTTCGTATATATAATTTCTGTATTATTTGCAATATATATAATATTATATAATTCAATTATATATAAAGAAAATTCTATTATATAATTAAATTGTATATATATTTTACCTTATACAATACATAATTTATAATTTATAATAATAATAATAATAATAACATAATAACATAATTATATATACAGCATCACATTTATACATAGGTAAACATATACATTTTGTATATATGAATTCGTACACATTAGTTATGATATATATTTTGTGAATATTTGACTATATATATATATAAATCTATATACAGCATTCATAAAACATATGTACAATTACATATATATATATATTTTATATATATTAGGAAGAAAATGGTACATTGCGTAAATTTAATTGGTAATTATCGTGAATTATCTTGACTTTGACTTGTCTCTCTCACTGTAAAGTAAAACATAACCGACATAAATATACATTTGCATTATATATCGCATTCAAATTGTAATGTAATATTATTGTATATATGTATGTTAGACATAATATTTGGTAGGAAATGTTTCCATATATATATACATGAATTTATATAATAACATAACATATATAATAATTTGCAATGCTTTATATATAATTGTTTGTAATTTATACAAAATATATATATATATATATATGCGATCCATTATGTATATATATTATATAAACACAGTATATTTAATATTAAAATTAATAATTAATATATAAATAGAAATATAGAATATATATATATGTAATAATATTATATATAATATTTAATGCATAATCAACTGTTGCCATAACAATGTAACAAACATTGAGACATAATTAATAATCTAAAATGATATCGATTTTAATTGGAACACATTTATTGTATCTTCATCATCATCAGCATTTACGTGTTACTCCGCAAGTATGGATTAGCATATGTATATAGTGTATCTATCTATATAACAATACAGTCAATATATGGTAAATTACATCGCTAATAAGTTTAACACAAATTGATCTTAAATTATTGCAGTCACTGTTAGGTGGTAGCGCACAGTATTAACTTTGTTTTAAATTTCAAGACTGAACTAAATACAACGAACAAGTGATTGTTACAAAACAATGCCACTATATGATGTTTCACATTTCATTATACATTTTCAAAAAATTGTAATAACATAACCAGTAGACAGTAAAATTGTTCGAATTTCTTTCTACTTAATTTAAGTACTTAGAATTCATAAAATCAATTAGTTATGGAAAAAATATTACACGAAAATTTATATTTATAAAGTTATTCATACACAAAATAGGATCAATAATCAATTATTGATTACAAAAATGTTATTTAAATTTTGTCTACAATTTAACTTTATATATAACTGAATCCATCTTCTCATCATGTATTGTACCAAATATTGTATAATGATGACTGTGTGCTGTATCCATTCGGTAATCAATATTTTACCATTTACTATATATATATATATTATATAATATATTCAATGTAAACGAGATTATAGTAATATTTATTAATTGAAATTTAATCCACACTTTACATTTTGAATTTTATTAAATTTTTATCTCATAATCTGATAATCAAATTTATATATAGATTTGTGATCATCGATAAGTATTAAGATCTTATAAAGATTAATCCTTTTATAGTAATAAATATTGTCTCTACTTTACTCGCCTATAAAATTGCATATATTTGCATTAAATAAAAAATACCATCTTTGTGTACACGACATTCTTCGCAGGTGCACAAATATAGGTATCGTTTCATTAAATTTATTTTAAATCGACTAAATGATTTAGGTGTTGTTAATGAAGAACCATTTAGTATATCTCTGTGATAACATATATATATTCAGACTATCGCCGAGTTTGATCGTATTCGCGTTACCAAAAGATCACCACGGGGATACGCAAATATAAATATATAAAGTATCATTATGACTACTATGATTGAGTAGCTTTTATTGCATCATTTGCTATCTCGTCCAACCATTTCCGATAAAACCTCGGCGGATTTCAATCCAATAATACCTTCGATTCAATATAAATTGGTTTAATAAGTATAAAGTTTTCTTACAATTGTTAGACGACTCTGTTTAACTACAAATAATTCCCTATGCCGTATCATATTTTCAAATCCATATGGATGGCAGCCAATTACGTTTGTCCCAGTTTCTACTGGAATGACTCCAAATGTTGTATATATATATTAACATGCCTATATTTCTAATCGTCCTACTAATTTATCATCACCAGATAGATTTGTCAGTCGGCGAGCATTGAACGAATACGTTATTTCTTAAATCAATCTGTTAGTAGTTTGTCAGAAATGTTCAAGCCATTTAATTAAGTCGGGTATATATCAATTGATGATATTGATAAGCCACCAGGACATAGCCTAACCTACCACCACTATCCTCATTCGGAGGCATGCCTGAGTAAATCATTAATGTAACCCCCCATCCCATAGGTGTTTGTTTGTCACCAACAAGCACTATACTATGAAATGCATAATTTCTTTAAAAATTAATTTATTAATTATCTATTAACAGTAATAATATGTAATGATAATTATAATAATAATAATAATAATGATGGTAATAATAATAATAATAATAATAATAATAATAATAATAATAATAATAATAATAATAATAATAATAATAATAATAATGATGATGATGATAATAATAAGATATTAATATTCGATTGAAAACAAAAACAAATTTTATATTTTCGTATAATGTTTTGTTTTTCGTTTTTTGTCGATTTTTTTAAAACCATCGCCATCGACATTTACCACACCAAACACCATTCTCATATTTCTATTTATAGTTTGTGCGCGTTTCGTTTATTTTTGCATTGTTGCATCGCAGTCGCACTCGTACTTTCGTTGTAATTAGTTTAATTTTTTTTTATTTTTATTCGATAACCGCTATGTTAAAAACGACAATGGATTGTAGTGATTTTGTAGACAATTATAATTTCTCTGATAATATATTAAATATAAATAATTTATTATATATTTATTTGTTTTTATAATATCTATTTCTTCAAATTCAATAATAATAATATAAATAACTTAAAGAAAGTGTTTAATTGTGTAAAAAAAATAAAATAAAAAATACAGTGTCCAATTTTTTCTTTCTTTTTTTGTCCACCATTGATAATTTCGTACGTGCATTAATAATAATTTGATTTTATTGTTGTAGTTGTAATTTCATTTTGCAAAAAAATTAAATATATATAGTTTAATTGGTTTTATTTTATTTATTGTATATCAAATTTAAGAAATTTAAGTATATGTATTATATATTCAATTAAAGTTTAGATTAGAATTGCTCAATTGTATTGAATAAAAAAAAAAAAAAATTTAGAGATCAAGTTTTTCCTTTTGTGTGTGTTAAAAAAAAAAATCATTTTACGTGTGTTAACTATACAACAAAACATTATTAGGATTTATGAATGCCATTGTTCTTTTTTTTAATATTAAAATCAATCCATTTGTCGGTCGGGTCGGTTTCAATTTTTATGCAAATACATATGCATATACATATATATGATCGTCTGTTGCCTAGTATAGTTGTATTAGGCAGCAGTATTTGTGTGTAGGTGAGTGATTATTTGTATTACATTAATTATATTAAATATTTATTTATTATATTATTATTTATAATTTATTACGTTAATTTAAGATTTTATTTTATTTGACCCCCTATATATTATGCTAATTATTATATTATTTATGAAAAGTATTAAAAAAAAAAAAAAAGTATGCGATTTTACCGGGTCGTTTATTGCTCTGTATATAAGTGCATAAATTAATTTGCATATGTATTACGCATTTAGCAAAGTTTTCCACCCGATATTCTACTGGAATGTAGAAAGCAAACGTATGATGCCATACGTTTAACTCGTGAAATAATTAAAAATAGTTTTATTCAAAAATGTAACTTATATATAATTAAACCCCATCTACCTTACCTACGTAATAAACAAGTGGTGCTTGTTAATAAAGGTAAAAATAAAAGAAGGAAAAGGATTCACGATCAATTTGTTTAATTTGTAATTTTAATCGATGTTTATTCATAAATTGATCAACTTTATTCAGTGTTATGTATTGTCAATTTTGTTCGATTGCATTTTTAGCAATTTCATGATTCTTCTGCTAGGTGCGTTTTGACATCAACATCATTCTTGCAATGCTTACCATTCATGAAGTTTTGTAAAGAACGAAATGCATGGTAATCTGTTGGTGCAAGGTCTGTACTATAGATGGCGAATGCGACTATATGTACATCACGACCGATTATTTTACCGTGTGATGTGTTTGACTCGGTGGCACACAATACCTTTATGATTTCCTAATTCTGGTCAGCTTTCTGGATATACATTTGCACAGCCTAAATATAGTTGTGATCGGTTTGGTTCAAAATACATAATTTCTTTGTATACGCACCAAACTGATAACAAAACATTCTTTTGATGAATGTGAAGTTTTCGCATGGTTCATCTTGCTTGCCGGACTATCTCTCTTTCGATTTACATAATATATGTACAATCCTTTTCTTCATCACCATATAGTTATCAATCCTTTTAAAAATGGATCACATTTGTTACGTTTATAAGTAAATCGCAGATGGCTAATGTTTTTTGTGTTAAATAAATTTAGTTTCTCTAATTTATATTGTATACTATAATATAATATCATTACGAATACATTATTTTGTGTAAATAAATACTTTAACTAATTTAAAAAAAAAAAAAAAAAAAAGAAAAGAATATTTTAAGAGAAAAGAAAATTCAAATAATTCAGAGACGTGACACTTCTTATTATACATAAAATGAAAATGTATACATTTGTGGATCGAATTCGATTAGAAGAATATAGGAAAAAGATATTCGATAAATTTTCATTATTATTTTTATGTTATAGTTTGTTTTTTTTTGTCATTGATATTGATTATATACTTTACTTTATATATAATATGTACTTTGTTGTTTGTATAAATACGTTACATGTATCCATCTATACGATCACCTAAATATTGGTCACGAAAGGTTTCTATTACAGATTTTTGTCTATTCAATACTTTTATGTTATTTTTTCGTTTAGTTTTATTTTCGAGAGGGTATAATTGATTTAGTTCATATCTTTTATATTTGTTATTCAATGATGTTCTTTTTTTTTTTTTTTTTTCATATAATACATCTTTATACACACACACATGCGCTATTATATACATAATATCAAATTAATGTTTTAGGTTATATTTAATTCAAAGTGACAATAATGCGGTAAATAAAATACAATCTATAATTTAATAAAATGGTTAATGGAAATTTCGGGCTATATATATTTTTATATATAATATATAAGACATCGCGCGAATTTTATCATAGTAATAATCTTCATGTAATTATATATAGTAATATTGATTTAATTTGAAGTGTATTAGATTTGATACAATACAGTATGGTAAAAATAAATAATAATAATTAATTGATTAAAAATGTATATAAAAATTATTGAAAAACAACAATTAAAATATCTGTATATAAATACTTACCCTAACTTTATTGTTTCCAATTTTTGGTATATATCATATTTTATTATAGTATAAAATTCATATCCCATTTCATATTTTCGATATAATAATGAAATTATTTTTGAGAAATTGTTACTATGTCTCATATTGAATATTGAATCAATTAAAGATAATAATCCAACAATCTATCTAACTTTCATGCCATCAACATCACAAAAGTGTTTTAATATGTGTGCATTAAAAGATATGATTGACTTCATAAAATAGAGACTATACTTTGAAAGTGATAAAATAAATATTATTGAA
The DNA here is from genome assembly GCA_910594885.2 of Bibio marci. Lineage (NCBI taxonomy): Eukaryota > Metazoa > Arthropoda > Insecta > Diptera > Bibionidae > Bibio > Bibio marci. Next base: position 21,426,947 of record OU343118.1, on the reverse strand, counting down.
TAAAATTAATGATTTGTCTTCTATTTCACTACTATAAGAATTATTTGTGAGCAGTATGTGTGTGTGTGTGTGTGTGTTTTTTTTTTTTATAATTACTATTAAATTCAATTAAATCAAATCAAATTTTATGAATGAAATAGTAAAAAGAATTAACATCTATTAAAAAGTAAAGTTGTACTGTAACAAATTATTAAATGATAAAAATATAGCTATACTTCGCACACGTATGAGTCTCTCTCATGTATAATAATTACCATCATCTATGTATAGTTTTTCATATCCAGTGCATTTGCAATGCATTTGTTATAGATCAAATTTAAGAAAATATTGTATCGTATAACCAACATATCATCTATATAAGGTACTTTTCTTAACCCTTTTCGGCATTGTCCACTGTGTGAAATATTATTATTATAAATTTTGTTGTACTATGATTCCATTCATATGTAGAAATTTGTCAATGGAATTAATTGAAGAGCGCTGGGACACGGTGACACAGTATCCATATTTAAAATTAATATTAGACATTGTTATTTTCTTATAATTTGCACATTTAATATCTTTTGTATTTTTGTATATAATATAATTATTTTATAAAATGATTTAATTTTTGTTATGTTTAAAATACTTATTCATTGTGTACATATAATTACGCGTATATATAAATAAAAATAAGCAAAAGTCCCAGCCAAAATATTTGCATTTTTTTTTTTTTTATATATATCTCATTACATACATTACAAATACTCGTACACATGAATTCTTTATCTTTTGTGTTTTCTTTTTTTTTTTTTTATTCCTTAATAATAATTACAAAATTAATAATTGATAAAAGAAAAAAAAAAAAAACAAGAAAAATAATAAAATAAATTAAAAAATTAAATTTAAAGAAAATCTAATAACACAAATTCAGCATTTATCTTAAATTATATATAGCTTAAACATAATTTACAAATAAAAATATTCCTGTATCATTTATTTAATTTCTTCGTATGTGAGATTGTGATGTTAAATAAAAATATTTAGAAACGATGATAAAAATAATAAATTTGAAATATTTATTTAACATATTTCATAGTTTGTTTTTTTTTTCATTTTCTTTTTATTATTAGTTTAAGGTGAAAACTAATGAAATATTTTGATATTGTTAAAAATTAATTATTAAAATATGGCAATGATAGAAAAACGAAAAATTTCATTACAAATAAACTAAATTTAATAATAAATAATTAATAACTATAAAAATTAAAAATAAAATAGCTCTTTGGTACGGCTCTTTTATTACTTTTTTTTCAATTTATTTAATTTATATATATATATAATTATATACGCGTAGATATATATTTGCATATTCTTAATTCTTAATTTCAGTCATAACAAATATTATTTATTTAGATAATATTTGTTTAAAATATTAATTTTTTGCATTACGAGAATGTTGATTAGATGATATTTGAGCTGGATAAGCACAATATGCTTGTAATTCTTGTAGTCCACATGATTTATAACAACATTCGTCTACGACACCCCTTCGGGCATACACGTCACGTGGTGTATTTACATTACGCCGTAATCGTGTTCTAAATGGCATATTTGGTAATAATTTTCCGAGTAATGTATTACCCATATAAACTGGTTCATCGGCCGGTACTTGATACTCATATTCATATAATTCATCTGTGCGTAAACAATTAAATACAAATAACATAAATGTATAAAATTGAATTTAATTTTATATAGTTAAATAAATAAATATTTCATTTGAGTGCTATAAAATATTTGAAAAATACAATAACAATACTATGATGCATAACAGATAACATCTACATATATATTCAAATTTATAAATATATTACCTGATCTTTTGTTTGGCCTTGGTGTATTATAATTATTTTGACAAATTGCTCCGAGAGCTTCAGTTAATCTGCGACCACACAAGCGTTGACCGGCGGCATTTGTTTCATTTGTAATAATAGTAAATACCATAATTCCAATAGCCATAACAATTATTGATTGTAATGCCGGCATCTGAAAATAATAAAACAAAAATATTACCAATTACACGCGTATCACTAATTACATCATAAATATTATATGTATGACGTGTGAAATTTAAGCTGATATTAATATGTGGAGGCGGAATAAATATATATTAAATATTTATTTCTAATATATTTAGTTATCGTTTATTTAATTCCAAAATAATAACTAATTAATACATCATTTTCAATTTAAAATAATAACTTTTTTTTCTTTTGTTCACTTTGATAAAGCGTCTTTGATTATAATTTATTATTATAATAAACCAAAGTGTGTATATGTACAGCATTCAATCCAATATAATCACGTCACATTCAATTAATAATCCAATAAATATTGTATAGAAAATATTTGAGTTAAATAATTTATATAATTAAAAAATTAATGAAAATATTTAATTCAACCGGATTGTGATCAATGGAATATTTTTATCAACGTCAGTTTGGACTAAATACAATATTATTAACTGTTATATATTTAATACTCCTATATATATTTAATAATACAATAGAATAGCAAAAATTTTGTTATACAATAAATATTTTGAGTCATTATCATATAATTATGATGTGAGACTATACATATGAAGAGATCGATGACCTTAATTATTTCATTAAACCTTCATTCTTATGAATTATTAGCTGTATATGCGATTGTATGTATTCATATTACAAATAACCATATTCTATATATATATATATTTATACTTGTACGTATATGTTAAGTAATGTTTATACGCAATTCTCACAAGAGGTTAAAGTTTATTAACTTAATGTTTTCGTATTAATTACAACACATGAATGTATAAAAAAATTGTTTACTAAATAATAGTATTTATTTATTTAAAATATAATAATAATAATAATACATATTTAAATAAACATTTATATATACTGATGAAGTCTATGTCTATATAAATTTGCTTGATAATTTATTTAAATAAACAAACCTAAAAATTAATAACCTTTTAAGATGTTCGTAAAAATTATTTGTATGTGTATACATATTTTGAATAAAAAGTTACAATATAGACTGATCATATATTGTGGTGTAGTGCAAATTTTTTACTTGTATTAATATTAATGTATAGCAGAGTATTTAGTTTTTTGTGGGAAAAAAAAGTATATAATACATATGCAGATATATGTAGAAAGGAAATAAAAATTGTCTCATATCGAAGAATTGTAACGATTATGTAAAATGAAATATTACATGTGGGAATAAAATCTGTACTTACAACAAAATTGAATCAATATGCATTCGCTAATAACGGATCAAAAATATATTTAATATACGATTATTGTTTCTGTGGAATATTTATAACATTTTACGGACCGGAACTACATTGAGACAAAACTTAACAAAATCCTATTATCAATAATTTCATTGATCTGATTACTTTTTGTAAAATTAATGCAATGATCATTTTCCATTCAAATTATACGCACATAATAAAATATAATTAATTCTATATAATCAAAAGAAAATATTTAAAGGTGGCTCATTTGAAATATGAAACGAAATGCCCTACCTCATTTATTTACATTTTTGCACTATACAATATACCACTAGTTATTATATCTAATTTAAACATCATATGTTTTGTATATGGTAATTGTGGCAGATAACTATTTTTACATTCCACTAAAAAATAGGTATAATTAATTTAATTGATATTTGTAATATTATTAAATGGAAAAAAAATGATAATCCTTATTTATTCACATATAAATATATACAATACATTAGGATTAGAGGTAAATAATGTATATGGGTAAAATTATTATATTCGTGCGCTGACATTAATTCTATAAAATTATCTATATTTATTTTTTATTTTTTTTTTTTTACTCTACTCTATTTATATATATCATTATTTTATACTGAAGTAATTATATATTAGTAATATTATTATACCAATTATAAAATCATTATATAGAAACAAAACAAAATACACATAGCACACATTGCGTAAAACGACTATACATAGTGATGACAACTATATATAAATTCCCAACACATTGATGTAAAATAGTCCTTATGGTTACAGTGAAAAATTGTGTTATATTAATAGGAACATGCGATAATTTTGAATAATTTAAATTAATTAATTAATTTGTCTCTATTGATAGCGTTATTTGGTGAGATAAATGTTTTTTCAATCATATTTAAATATATGTTTTCCTAATTCTTACTATATTTTCTATTGTATAGCGCAACTTGCGACTTCTATAAAAAAACATTATATAATTTTATATACTATCCTCATTGCGAACAATTGAATTAGCAATTTCCACCATATTGAGAAGGGATCATCCCCTTCTAATAGTCCAATATATAAGTTTTTGTTGACACACAAAATTCATTTTCATACCATATATAAAATATCGGACATAAATTTTTTCAATTTTAAATAAGTGCGTAATAATGTGTTAATTTTATTATCATAATAAAATAACAAAAATGCATTATTACATTTTTTTTTTTTTTTTATTGATAAGCGTTTATTAATAAAATTAGGGGTGACCGAGACCGACTATACATATGAACAAAGGAGCGTATGAATAAAATTTCTGGTTAAGAAAAACGCGAGGAACATATGTTGCCAATCAAGTTTCATTATGGAAACACGTATTAGAATGTCATTTTGTATACGGAAGTTCAATTTAATTCAAGTGCACGTCATTTACGCTACAAATAACAATTTGTAAATGCGCCGCTGCGATAAAGATACTATTAAAAACAAAAATTAATCTATTGGTAAAGCAACTAAAATAAATTAAAGTACCCGCTTATAACAGATTATTCTAATATATTTTTAAGGAAAATGAATGCGGGAAATATGACTTTTGAAATAAAAATTCACATGTATTGCTCGTCACCACCCCTACATCTTAGAGATCATTATTTTTGGTTTTATTATGTTTGTTATAAAAATAAAAAAGATAATAAACGAAAAATATTATTAGTTCTTACAATATTAATAAGTTTTTATAGAATAAACATATGTACAATATATGATATATATGTAGGCTACTGTCATTTTTCACATGATGACAACGTGAGTATATATAATATTGTATGGAGAAATAAGAAGATATAAATATATATTGAAAAATATAATTAAATAAACAACAACATTCTAAGATACGACGAGTATATATAATAAAATATAAAGTATATAACAATAATAAAATATTAATAATATAATAATTTTTATGTGTGACCATAATTATATAATACAATATATAGAAATACGTTAAACTACCAATTCAAGCAACACAATAATATACAAAGTACAAAATTTTAATTTTTATATTTTTTATTAACTTTTATAATCTTTTATGTATATCCATGGTATTATGTAATGTAATAATAAAGTGCGCTTCTTCGAATACATAATAAAATAGAAAATATTCTTTGTTGTTTTGTTTCGGCAAAATTATAGATAAAAGAAAAATTATATGACTATATGTAACTATTTTTAGTTCATATACAGAATGTATACGACATTACTGCTGCACGTTCAAAAGTAATATACAGAAAACTAAAATGCATCATAAAATATAAAATATACGTATATATTAACTGCATACTAAAATAATCGTCTTGTTTATTATATGATCTAAAAATTAATATATATTATTATACATTCTTACTATTTGTATTTGTATGATGTGCGCTATTATAATACAATATATATTATTACAAGTATGATGACAATTTAAAAATTTAACTATACACAACATTTATTATGATGTGTATTTTTATTTATATGGAAAATATAATAATGTGTATTATAAGATAGAAGGTTTTTTTTTTATTTAGAAATGGCAATAAAAATATAAGTACGGACAGTTTTATACATATTGTATAGAAAGAAGGATATATAACTCATCCAATTGTCAGATATATAAAATCATTAAAATTATGTACTACTTTGATCTTAAACTACTCGAAAATTGTGCTATGAAATCTAATAGTAACATAATAAATTACACGTCAGAAGAAGGATGCAAGTAATATTTATACTACTACTACTACCACTACTAAATTCCAAATATACAACATATATTTTATATGTAACGTTATGGATACAATTGTATTTATATCGGAAAGATTTTATCTATATATAGATAGGAAAAATAAATACATATAAATTTTAATGAAATGAATGAATATTGAACAGTGATTCCAGATATAAAAAAAATTTAAAATATTTGATTTCCTTGTTATTTGAAAGCTATATCCATAAAAATAAGGTGGCATATATCTTTATATACTGGCAAAAGGAACCAATATGTTGTTAAATTAGAATTTCCACATATATCTATTTATTTTTTGGCAACATTATAAATTATATATTTTTTCATATGATAAAAAAATAAGTGCACAACGCGGAAAGAACTAATTGTAATTTAATTTAGTATATAATATATATCGTTTGAAATAATAATTATATATTATATAAAGGGAGTTTTAAGGTATAAATAACTGCTAAATATTTTACATATAATATAATATACAAAAGCTATAAATAATATTATTAATTGGATCAGACTTTAACGAAACTATATATAACTTCAAATGTACAATATATAAAGAATTTTTCCATAGTAAACCATTAGACCATTTCAGCAATATGTTTCTTCACGAAAAATATATTTGATTGTTATCAAAATTGATTATCGAGAAATTTGTCGTGAAAAAGCTTTATTTTGACTTAAGATTCTCAATAGAATAAAATTATTATTTCAAAATAATAACAGTATTGAAAGACTATATAACTTAGTTTTTTTTTTTTTCATTTGTGCATTTATTTTTGAACATGACTGTAACAAAATCACCAATAATTTTTAATAATTGTACCAAAACTTATAAATTATGCTATATTTAATTTATTATAATTACAAATTTATACCAATTTTCTTACATGTATATATGGTAAAAACTATCATCATATGATTTAAATAATTGAGCTATTAATTATAGTTAGAGCTAAAGAAAATAAAATACAAACAAACCTTTTTCGTAAAAATTCTAAATTATTATATATCCAAAAAATTAACTTATTATTAACTTTTCGGCTTTCACTAATTTTTGAACAAATAGTGCACATACAAACTAAATATATTAAAATAATTTTATAATTATGTAATTTCCAAATTACAATGGGTTTTTTTTTATTTTAAACTTTTGTAATTGTCACTTTTCTAAAATGTCGTTGTTGTTGCTGCTGTTTTTTTTCGTTTTTCTTATTTCAATTTATTTTAAATATTATATATTACTAAAACCGTTCATTTATATTTCACCACAATAATTTTAATTTTTATCTATATTTAATAAATCAGTTTTTTATATTATATAAAATTTATATATTTATATATATGTTTAACATATTAAATGCAATTGTCAACTGAATTTAAGAAATAATAATTCTTGTATTATAAAGTAATAGTCATATTTATGATTACATCAATCCATTCAGTTATATAGGTTTTTTTTTTTCAAAAATAAAAAAAAAGAGATTAATGAAACACATACAAAATAACATTAAATTCCCTACTCTTGCTTGATCAATTTATTATTGCGTATATGTGTATATAGAGTTGCAGGCCCACATACTATGCTCAAGTATTATGTTAATACTACATATAATATTACAATATGTGCATTATATATGAATGTAATTTGATATTTTTACACTATATATTGTATGTATTATTATAATTATATTATTATTAAATGCATTGATTTACGCATAAGTGACAGAGGGACATATGATTGCAAAGACATAGTTTTTTTAAAATAACATCATCGCAGTAAAACTAACATTTTTTTATTATTATTTTATATATTAATTGTTGTTAAGATTAATGATCCAATTTACTTAACACAGAAGTTTCGAAATTTTCCTGAATGTTGGATAAATTTTTTACTGATTACTATAAAATATATTTATAAAATTATCTAATGTGAAATATTTCAGTATATATTTTAATATTGGAAAATTTTCCAGTTGGGTTTATTCCATAAGAAATTAGATATCTTTGAAATTATGGTATTGCAAACCAATTGGGTGCATTGTTACTGTATAATAAATGTTTGTGGCATATGTGCCATATGTAGAGCTCAACCTTGCTTATATACCATACATATGTTGTAAAATAGTAAAAATTATTTAAATATAGTCATATTCTCAGGGAAACTCTTATGAATATAAATGGTCTTTGATTTATTTATTTTTATATATATTTATGTGTATGTAAATGTATGAATGTACAATGTACATACATAATGGACCCCACCAATATGGGAAAAAATGAGAGGAATTTTTTGAAACCGCAGAAATAAAATTAAAAAACATATATACTAAATACTAAGTAAATCTAAATCATCAAACCACCACCACACAATATCCATTTATATAGAGTATAACTATGGAATTATTATATAAATTATAACACCCCCACCCCGCAAAGTAGTATGCGTATTAAATACATACTATAAATTAATCTATATATTGTGTATGCACTTGTTTGTATTCAGATAATAATATTGGTTAGTATATTATCAATTACAAATTGTTGTTATTTTTATTTAATTTTTTGTTAATGTTTTTTTTTTTTTTTTTGATATTAAGTATTTTTGTAATTATATTTTCAGTTAATTTACACAGATATATAGTATACTATAAATAGTACATTATATTAATATATAAATAAAGTATATTGAAAATGGGTGTCGAAAACACCAACGCTATTGTTATCTACCAGCAATGGTATTCTTTATGTCTGGATATTTTTTTGTTTACATATTGTTTTTATTTTTTTTTTCTGGGTGATATATATAGTTTATGGCTAAATTTATGCATATAAATATGGTATTAATAAATTAAAATCTATTTTTATAAATTTTATCAGAAATATATAACCTTCTGTCTAGATGCGTGGCATTAAAAATATAAGCAATTTTTTTTCGTTATTATATTGGTGCGTGTGTGTTCAAAATATAATAGTATCTATAATATAGTTTTATATATGGATAATAAATGAGTTTTTTAAATTTAAATTACACAATTGATTTTAAAAGAAATTTTCATAATACATTTCTGTTTTCATTATTATGAGTTTATGATTTAAGATTGACTCTATATACAATTAAAATTTGCAGGTCTATTGAATTATGGTATTTCATCCATTAGATTTTGCAGGTGACATACACAGCAGTGATTTCTCTAGACTTACGTTACCAATACAATTATCCCTTTTTGTAAAGTTTTATCGTGTTAAAATGGTTTTCAATATATGCATTATTATTATTATTATTATTATTGAAATTATCATTATTCTCCTCATTTGTTTTCCCATTTTAATTGAATAGATCAAAGTCTCATATTTATATGATATATATATTTATTAGTAGATTGTTCATATGTTACTTTATAATATACACATATGTTTATTGTTATATATATATATATATATATATATATATAGATTTTGTTATAAATATTATATTATTATATATATATATTAATAATGTGCATACAGTGAAATTAGTATATATATATATATATTTACAAATAATTATTAAATATTAAAAATGTTTTTTCTCGTATATCAAATGAAATATTTGTAGAAATCTGTGTATATTTAAAGTATCAATTTATGTATAGAAATTCCCATTGATATTTCCAAACATTTGATTTATAATAATTATATAACGAAAATTCACTGTATGGCTATTATTATGTTGGTACATTCTATTTTTAAATAAAAATTATTTTAAAAATAATTCTATTATTATTTTTAAATATATTCTCAGTCTATATAATACAATATATATATATATATGACATACATTGTGTGTGTATAGTCATTATTATCAACAAATAAATTACTAAACATATTATTTATTAGACAAAATATTTTCATATGCATAAGTATATGTGTATATGGTACAGATGAATATAATAATTTAATCACGTCTTAATATGCCAAATCATATTACAATACAATTATACATTTAAAAATTGTTTTGATTTGTCTACGATGGTTATTTTTGGTGTGAATAAACTAGAATGTTTATTTTAAATACATGGTATTTTCCATAGTACAATGTACGAATCCATTATAAACAGATAAAGATAAAAATTGTAATTAGACTTTACAGAGTCATATCGATATTATTTTATTTTTATAATTGACATTATTAAATATTTATATGCGGATGGATATAAATGCGCATATGAAAACAATTATGGAAACATCTACCATTCGATAATTACAGATCAATTGTGTGATGAATTATTATGTTACATAGGGCCATGTAATTTAATTGATCAATTGTATACTACACTTGTGCAGTAACATGTCTCTTATGAGACAAATATATAATAACAGTGCTGATAATAACATTTAATTCGCAATTATATATTAAAAAATGCAATATATATGCGTTTTACCTTATATTATTTTACGTAATTTTTATGATAACACATTTTTTATGTGAAAATTTAATTCTGAATGTAATATATATAAATATGAATGATTACACTATTATATTTCTTTAGTTGATATTTAAATTAATTGAATTTATCGCGGTATAATGTAAATATAGACAAATTTTGTGCGTCATATCTGTTGGTTGATAAACACAAAATAAATCAAAAATAAATAATTAAAAATGTGCGTCAAAATTTGATAAATTAAAGGTTGTAAATAATTTTTTAAAAAAACAACAAATGCTGTATCAACATTTAACAGTATAAGTGATAATTATAAATTATATAATAATAAACAATTACTATAATTATATGGAGGTGTGTATAAATAAAATTAAGTAAAATACACCCAAAAGGACATCATGTTTATGTCGATGCAGGGATCTGTTGTTAAAAATTAATATTGTTGTGAAATATATTTTGTCGTGAACACAATTTTGTGTTTTTTTTAAAAAAAAACCAACTAACGATGAGAAATTACAAGAAACTTGCCAAAACATTTGTTAGATGGCTGTTGAAAGTGTTGAAGCTTTCAGATAAATATTGTTTAATATTATTGGCGATTCATATTATATACAATATAAATAGATAATAATTTATATGAATAAATAAACTTGTTCGATAAGATAACCTTCGTGATGTTTATTTAACATCAAATTAATCGCAAATTAAATTTTATTTTCAAATTAATTATATTAATTTGTGCTTGTATGTAGTCACATGTTTTCCTCTCGCACTCATTAATCGGAAAGTGTTTAGTGTTTGTGTAGGTGCGTAATTTAACAACAAATAAAAAGCTTTCGTTTGATTTTAACGAATTATGATGAATTCCATATATTATACAATATATAAAAGACTTCTCTAAAAGTTTTTTTTTTCATATGCAAAATATTATTTTCGAAAAATGTGTGCAAATGTTTATCGTCTGTATAAAAAATTGTTATAAGAAATTTTTCTCTTTGTTTTTTTATTACAACAAATAATAATAATTAAAAGGAATTTGATCAAGAATTATTAAAATGCATAAATATTTACTGGAATTGTTTTTATTTTAAATTTTATTACTTATTTTTCCCATCATAATGGCATGAAATTATCGATTAGGTAAATATATTCTAGTTTTTTCTAGTTCATTTGTATATGGAAATATATACGTCGTTTAATGTTTGATACAAAAATGGAATTTTAGGAAAATTATTATAAAATTTAAATTATAATTGCGTATGTATATGCAAAAGTTGATTAATTTAATTTTAAAGTTATTATGCATAAACCCAATTCGTGCTGCATTTGCTAAAATATACCTGTTTTGTTTGAATTCATGGCTTTTATAGAACATCGATCATAGAAGTGTAGCAATCAGAATAATGAAAATTTAAATTAATTAAAAAATATACATATTCGTTGATGAAGATTTTTTTAGGCAAAATTTTGTTTACATAAACGCAACACGACGGCGTCTGAAGACTAAATAAATTTGTTGACAATATATAGAAAATATATATTTATGTAATATAAATAGATATCGTAAATATCGTTATACACATTGTCTGTCGATTATTGTTTGTGCCATTTGTTAAAATGCGTAAATATTTACTTGAATTGTTTATTGTATTTTTGATTTTATTATTTATATTTTCTGAAATTTGTTAACAAATTTTATATGTATATTCTTTCGAGATAAATTATTTATTTTAATAATATATCGCATATTTTTAACATATTGACAACATCTAATTTAATAGATATATAATAAATTATATTATATATATATTATCAATTCATCCTGCGGTTTTGTCAAAATTGGAATATTTTAAACTTTTTAACTCTTCTAATTTTTATAATTACTATTATTTAACTCCTAGTCGAATACTTTTAATGTCCACGCAAGTGAACCGGCATTTAATAAATGATTTCTAATATATTAATTTTGCACAAAAGAAATATATGATTTTATGATTACTTAAAGTTATAGTTGTGGTTATATGAATTATTGATAAGCGCCTGCATTCTTAAAATATGTAGAAGAAATTATTATCACAAATTTTAATACTAATGTCGATGATAATATTAAAAATGTTTTTTTTATTAAAAACGCTTTGTTAATTAAATTTAAATAATATTATTATTACATTCTATATATATTTATATATTTATGTTTATGTTAATATATATGCTGATAATATATGGTCACACGACAATATATATTTTTAATAATATTATTAATAATAATATATAATATTGATAATATTATTTGTTTTTTAAATGCATTTTTTTCATTTTTTTTTTATTAAAATGGAAATAATTTTAATATTGCATATAGTAGATACAAGGATACAATGTGTAAACGAGGAGTATATATACATTTATATGTTAATTATAAAATTATTATTAAAAAAAGCGGAGGCGTATGAACTCATTAAAATATTATTAACTTTGATATTGTATATTATTTCATGAAAAATAAGTAATTAAAATTTGTATATAGAGAATTTTAATTTTGTATACTAGCACAATATATTAAATATTGTAAATAAAAATCTATTTATTATTGCGAATTGTTATATGTACACTAAAAGAAAAATTTTTTATTATACTCTATATATCTGAAATTATATTAGTAGTCTGTCAACAGTTTAGGTTATGTACACAAAAAGATATCAATATTTAGAAGAAATTAAATTGTTGATTCTTATTATAATATATCCAGAATATAACAAATTTATATACTTGAAGATTCTTTTGCATTATTGTAAAAAAGGCAATAACAGTTTCGTCAAATTTTGTACAGAAGTGCGTAAAAATCACTTATTTAGTATAGATTAAATTGTGTATACATTTTTCAAGCAGCATTTTAATTAAAACAATTTTAATTTTTTATTTCAGTGTAATTCATACATGTATTGTAATTTATACATTGTAATTTATATATATATATATATATATATATTTGTATATAATCATTATATTAATATTACATTTATTTTACATAAATTGAGATGAGCACTAAATAATTGCAAATTATACACTGATATATATATTTATCTAATGAAGATTATGTTATCAGTTTGGCGGACAATATAGTCAAAGGGAATTGTTTATTTTGAACTTTTACCGCATGCCACCGGAACGATCAATTCAGATATGTGAGTACATTAAAGAATTAACCAAAATGATCAGCGAACAAAGTCATCAGACAATATACATATACATTTTTACTTCACTGTACTGATTAAATTTATTTCATTCCATGATAAAATAACCATTTTACACTTTTTCATACAGGAAAAATGGCAATTATTTTTTGATGTACCACCAGCCAATATAATAAATAAATAACATAATAATAAAAATATTTATTATTATATTAATATAATAACAAGTCAACAAAATCCTTATCATTATACACTTGTTTATATTATAAATGTGATGGTTAAAATTTTGTTATTGAAAATATTTTGTCCATGCGTTATACTCATGTATGTTTTTGTTATGTACTCATCATATGCATATATATCAGTGTACACACATATATTCGTATATATGTATTTTCTATCTATCTCTATAGCATATTTGCATTGAAATAGTATAAATATCTGGAAAAAGTGTTTTTTGGATCGTATTTTATTATGTATTATTATATATAAAATTAAATCATAATATTTATTTCATTTAAATGCAATAAATAGATTTTTTGACCAATAGAAAAAAAAATAGGCACGTATTTGTATAATTATAGTAATTTGAAGTAATCAATGTTTTGCTATATATATTGTATAAAATACCTATAATACCACATTTGAACCGCGAGTTATAACACAAATTGCATTATATAAATTTAATAATATTTTATATGAAATTTACAATAGATATATATTTATTTATGTAAATATACCATTAATACGTACGTATGTTAAATATAATGTATGTCTATAATATTATAATGTATATGCCTTTACTCTTTACATTTATTACAACAATTTATATATATATATATAGAGGATTATGATTATGTAAAATAATATATTTTATGGCTTCCATTTGAATATTAAAATAATTTTTCATTGAAAGAATAAATACATATGTAAAATTATAAATGTGTAAAAGCTGGTTGCCATCATAAAAATAAAATAAAATAAAAAAAATCTATACACAGAATATAGACAAATATAATATTTTATGTATAATATTATGGTATATTCTGTGATAATAATGATAATGGTAAATGGGTTGATATATACTCTGATATATGGTGGTTTGTTCTGATGATGGTGCCTCTGTGGTATATTTAACATTTTTGGCATTTATGCTTTTCTATGCAAAAATGTAATGCAATATATATTAATTTTTGGATTTTGTATATAGTAGAAATACTGCTGCTGCTAACGTATTTTACGAAACAGAAAGGGTTGCTAAAATTATTATTTATGTAATGAAAATTATTACTACCCCCTATAAGGTAACCCTATAATTATATATTGCAGGAAGAACGTATTGCCTACGATAAACTATATAATAACACTAATTGTTTTACGCAGAAGTCTACTATATTCTATTAACATCAGCATGTATAAAACATACGAATTCTTGATCTAATGAATATTCTATATAAACAATTTACATATTCAGTTGTATGTATAATAAGTGCTTTCATTAATTATTTAAAAGTGGCACCCCTAATTTTTTTTCCATTTTCTTTTATCCATACACATTTAGATTATTTAGTAAAATTATGGTACATTAATATTGTTAATGGACATTACAAGCACATCATTTTATAAACTATTTCATATATTAATATATAAAAATTTAAATAAATTATATTATATTTTAAAAAAAAGCTTATTGGATAACAGAGAAAAAATTCAAATAAAAATATATTTATTATATTAAAATAGCAAAATTATACATCTGTTATTATGAGTATTTATTTTGTATGTGGAAATCCATATATGTGTTTTGTATATTCATAATATATTATTAGTACAATGTATAACTTTTCAATAATTTAATACTCTGTATGTACGCGGGTATGTATCTAACATAGTGTTTTTATAACTTTATAAATCTATGAATTTATGTTATCCTTTTTTGATATAAATTTTCTATAGCTAAATATTCGGTTATAATTAATAGATTTTTATAGTAAATTTTTAGTAATATTTATAAATTTTTTTAACTTTTTATGTATATATAGAAATATGTTGGTATCAGGGTGGATCATATAGTGCTGAGAAAGATAAATAAATACTTTTTCTATCTATATATAAACACTGCGATACACTGTCTGTTCTGTATGTAGATGTTTAATTAAATTAAATACAATACACATATTTACATAGAAATCCACTATATAAGTTAATTTTTTTAACAGAAATGATAAGTTTCATGTACTGGTTCTGGAATAATTTCTATACACTAGTAATGCAAACTCCTTGAATATATATTTATATTTAATGAATCTCATTAATACATTAATTTTCAAAAAACTATATCCAAATTTAAATGTATATACTCAACTATATAAATTTTACACACAATAGTTATATATATATAATATAAATTAATCCGATTTATAAATATATGGTATCATTATGAGGACAATATCCAAAACTATAAGAATCTGAGATATAAACGATTCGTGTTCATAAATCTTATTGAATATGTGTTGTTTGTTAATTTTAAAATTTAATCTTAATGTTAAAAATAAGCTCTCGCATATAATTATTTATTATTATTATTATATAAATAATTATTTAAAAATACATCTACCAGTTTTGTATATATATGCAAAAAAATTGCAGATAAAATTTGCACCCGCTAATGCGATTATGTAAAATGTAATAAAAAAACTGTCTTACATTTTTTTCCTCAATCAAATATTATTAATAACCTATTCGAAAAATAATTTTGTGATACATATATTTGCGGGTCAAATTGTTTAAAGATAAGATTTTAAAATACATTGTATGATATATTTATGTTCAATTGCTATAATTATATAAAATATATATAAATAGATACGATTATTATTATAAACAACCGCAGACGTTTTAAATTTAAAGAACACATATTTTTATAAAATATGCAATAGATGATTATTTATAAAATATCAAGGACATCATATTTTTTTTTTTTCAATTTATATAATACAATATCTACATTATGATATAGAAAGATAAATTACGGATGAATTGTAGAATATGACTAATTTTAAGTTTAACATCATCATTAATTTCTGGGTGTTAATATACAGAATTACTTTGGACGACCGCGCATCAGATTCGTTTAGATGGATATTAAATTCAATACCATTATTATGTTAGAATACCATAGCACCACCAATCCGATTATTATTTGAGAACATGTTTGCTAATAATTCCTTATTTTATTTTATATATCCGGTAAAATTCATCAAATTGTCCCAGTTATTATATTGAAAAACATACCTCAAATTCGCATTTAGATCATACATAAGCATTAAGCATTGTCTTGATTTCTTTTTGTAAACAAACACCACTGCTTCTATCTTGGGTTGGAATTTATTTATGAATAAACCATAAATTCATCAATTATCACATCATTTAATTTACGCTTACAAATTGTGTCCACCAAATATCGTATTTTAAAGGCAGTAATCCATCACATTCATATGCTTATAATAATCATCATATAATATATATAATATTTAATTTATATTATATAAATTAAATCAATTCCATTACACAACTTGTTTACCAATCTAATTTATTTAATTTAAATTATTTACATTAATTATATAAATAATATTGCTTGTATATATATATATATATATATAGATCTAGAGTAGGTCAAATTTGAATAACAAAATTAAATCTTATTCTTCATATTAATTGCAATTATAAATTATTGAATATAAAAATATACACATACAATAAACACATGTGTAAATTGTAAATATTTGTATCAATTGTATGACATTTCATATGTGTATGATTGTATTTTATATTAAAAATATTATATATATATACCGAAAAAATTCTGCATATATAACAATAATATGTATAATATATATATATATATATAAAGAAATAACTTATATTAATAAAAGGATGATTAGTATTATGTGTATGATGCGTATAAACAGAGAGTCAACTGAATCTCACATATAAATTAAATTCAAAATAATGTAATTATATTTTTGTATAATGTTTACCGATTTTATGTGTGCGTTATAGCTATAACATACAATAAATACAACCAAATTTATAATACATTATCATTATGGATTATGGAGCTGCCGATGTTAAACTACAATATTATACAATATATAATAAACCACTATTTCATATTTTCAGTATACAATAATGTTCTGTAATAATATTTCCTTGAATTTAAACATAAATAAAATTTCGGGTTTCATATTATTGAAAAGTTTATTATTCAGTAAATTTCTTTTACTTAAAATTTATTATAATAGTAGTATTATACTATAGACGATGGCGAGGAGAACAACACACATTACACCATTACACCAAATTATAATAATAATAATAATAATAATAATGTAAAATTAATTTAATTTATTCTATATATTTTCGAGAACATATATTTATAATATATTATTGAATATATAACATATATACAACATACATTGTATAGAATAATTTTATTATATTAAGTGGATACGTATGATTCCGTCCTATGTTGAGTGAATTACAATGATATTATGGTCCAGTCATGCACCAGTTTGATTGATTTTATTGTTATTTATTATAGATTATAGAGTTTTGATGTTTGAAAAAAATTTCAAATACGAAATAAGAACACATTCTGACTTATATACTTTTATTAAAACATATATGATTATTCCTTGCAATTGCAATTACATTCAATTGGACAAAAGAAATAGCACATACACGACATTATCGACATCAAAAAAAATGGTCGTAATCATAGGTATATAAATATATATATTTACTTTATTTACATCTCTATATTTAACATGAATTTGTAATTTATATTTCATAATATTACTTACACAATATTTAAAGATAAATTATTAATATTTTTGTTGTATATTTTCTGTCAAAAGGGTCAAAATTATGATAAATTATTATTTTATTGTTGTATTTATATATGAAATGAATATGGTCGAATATGTAAAGAGGCCAGAGAATTTATGTACAATTTAAGTATATTTACTCGTACGTACAACAATAAAAAAGATAAAAATATAAAATTATTAAATTTCTATTTATAATATTATTTTTATCATTAAAATATATACTTAATTTACAATAATATGGTGTATAACATTATATATTTTAAATTTATATTATATTATTATTATTATTATTATTATTATTATTATACAGAAGATAAGAACAATAAGGCAAAATGATAATATGAATTTATTATTATATTTTCTCTTTTGTATATGCCATCTATAAAATGTATGATGCTGTATTTTGTTGTTCTCTAAGTTAATTTTTACCAGTAATACATACCTTTATATTTTTCTTATGTCATATGTTATTAATCAATATATATATGTTTTGATATTAATATAAAAATACATGTATGGAATAAAATGTAAAAATAATAACAACATAAATAATAAATGTTTGCTTATCGATGGATTTTTTTATAACAATTTTATATTACGATGGATGGTTAATCTCACTCATGTAGTAGTATAATTAATTGAATTAAGGAAACATTTAAATATCTTTCTATAATTGCAGACCATTATATATATGGTATCTATATAGTACCATGAGAAGTAATTTACCAACTTGACATAGATGTGACATTATATATTGGACTATGTACTCTCAGTACAAATTACTCAGATTTTAAATGTGAATTATGTATTATAAAATATATATATATGCTTGATTTGTGGTATATGTCTGGATGAAGTAAACTATATAATATAGGATTAGGATAGATAATTTAAAAATACTAATATTAATTTTTGCTCCTTGCGGTCAATACTGTAAAAAAAAATCCACTAAGGACATGTACTTGTACATTAATATGAATCATACATGTGCACGTATATACCTATATATTTTATATTATATTATATTATATATATATATATATACGATATATCTTTATACATTATAATATAATGTCTAATATGATTAATGAAACAAATTTTCAACAATGTAGAAAATTTGATATATCTTAAATGTAATATTAATTTTAAATTAAAAGGGATGGTTTGTTATTTATGCGATCAGTGTAGGATTAATACAAAGGGAATCTATATATTGTATATAGTGAATTGAGAATATAATATGCGGATATTTTCAGCATCCATATATATTGCTGCATATAAAATTGTAGTATATGCATTAAATGGAAGCTTAGAATTTAGGATAATCAAATACCTTTTGCTTATGTATATATATGTTCTTTATATATTCATCTTTATTTATGTATCTATATACAATATATAATTGAAATGGTATGTAATGTATATATATATATATTATATATTATATATAAATGTGATGCGATGTGAGTTTTGTTCTCTAAAAACTCTAGAATCAAGATTATATTCATAAATTTCTATATGTATATTATATTTTTGAAGAAAATTTATATATGAAAAAGTGACACATTAGTATTTATTAAAAATGTAAAACAAAAAGAGGAAAAAGAAATGTTTTCGTTCCATTTATATAAAAAAAAATAATAGTTTGTTTTTTTTTTATGGAAAAGTTTTAATTTTAAGAAATTATGCCACACATCTCATATATCACTTTGTGTTTAATTTTTTTTTGTAATGACAGATTGTTAGAATGTTTGGTAAATACATACCATATCAACATCATCTTGGTAAACTTTTATCATATTTTATTATATAATTATTCTAATAAAATAAATAAGTTTTAATAACTTTACATATTTAGATGCATTTTTAAATTATTAAATATCAACATATTGTAATTTTAAATTAAACCGTATAAATTGCAAAGAAGAGTATAAAATATATATGAACTACAATATTTTAATTATTAATTTTAAATCGAACAAGATATTGTTAAATTGTTCTTAACAATATAATTTCTGTGTGTTTGTACATTTTTTAGAATTTAAATAATTATTGGTAACCCAATTATATCATAATTTGAACAATGATTAACGGTTAAATAATATCACATTATATAAAATATATATAATTGTATATTAAATAATAATTAAATTCAAATAAGAATTAGACACATTCTAGCTATGAATTGTAGTAAAAATACTGAATTTATTAGCGTATGATATTATAGTATTATATACAGCATAGATTAACAGGTTTAATTATTTTCCATCATTATGTGACAGACTCCCGATTATATAATTATAGTTAATTATTTAATTTAATTTTTTGGAACATTATCGCAATACGTTCACATATTAAATGTGTCGCGGCGGCCATTATAGATTATCTTAAGTTGTTCTTATACATGTTCTAAATTATAATCTCCGTTTTTAGTTTGTCTTTTAATTATATATATATATTTATATATGGTATATAAATAGTTACATAGGCAGGCAAGTAAATTTTCAATCTGGATTATCGTATCATAGCAAAAAAATTAAATTTTGACACCACCATTATTATTAATACGTATAAAAATAAACCGTGTGATTATTATTTTAAATCTTAAGTCAAAAACATTATATGTTATATATTATATAAATAAATTTTCAATTATGTATAAATACATATTTTTCACCAAATGTCATACTTAAATTGGTGTTGTTATAGTAAATATATATCATTTGTTATTTAAATGCACCTAATATACAAATCAATATCTCATTAAATTATATATATATAAATGTAGATTTATAATTAATATAATATTAATATTAAGATAACATTCTCATTTAATATATATTTGATTTATGATAGTAATATAATATTACTGTTGCGTACAATTAGGAATCTATATATAATAGCTAAAATAATTAGTATTTTTATGTAATGTACTGTATTACCATAGTATTAATATTATGTGTTTATTATTAATCTCTATACATAAACATAATATGATATATATTGTTTTAGCTGGAGTTACATTTAAATAACAAATAATTAACTTTAATAATTTTGATAACAGTTAGATGATAACAACAAAACAAAATAAAAAAAAAAAATTCAATAAAATACATACCATTAATTTTTGTTTATTTATTTATTGTTATATAAAATTTTGTGTTATAAAAATATTATACCACTATTATTATTAATTAATAAAAATATAAAATTTAAGATTTTATTAAATTTTATATGTATTCACAAGAGCACGGTAAATTTTATCTGTGATTGAATTCTGCAAAATCTTAGGGTTTTATACTATTTTACAATTCAATAAAAACACCAACAAAAACTAATATATTGTATATTATGGCATTTACTTTTTAATATATATATAAATATATTATATAGGAACATATATAACCAAACTATAAATAAATTCCATATACAATAATATTTATTTACCACGTATATATTCATTAAGTTGGCGCTAAGCAACATCTATAAAACTTATTATTTTACATATTGTAAAATTCCATACAAATTGGTATAAAAATATCACCACATTTATATTATGCATATGCCGTCGCTGGAATGCAACTTAATGAATACGCATATATGCATATTTAATTATTTATAGATTATACTCATTATATAAATTACAGTGAATATTATTTATAATATGCATAAAATCATAAACATATAATAATATATTACTATTACTATTATAGGAAATTTTCGATATTAGGGAATCACATACCGAACGAAAAATTAATACCCGTATTTCGGTATTATAAAATATAGTCATCCATTATGCACCACAACTTATTTAAAATAATACCAGCAGCCGGAAAAATGCTCTTTTGAACTCAACGCTGGTTGGACGAACTGTTTAAAAATAGTATATACACTTGTTGGAGATATTTTCCTCCCGCACAACTTCATCCTCAAATAGATTCATTTTCCTATTTAAACATGATTGAAATATGTGTTGCGTGTTATAGTTTTTTTTTCGACAACCTTATTTATTTGGTTTAAAATGGGTTGATCTAACTTCTTCCTCATTAGATTTTCAGGCTTTTCTAGTATGTCCACTAAGTCTTCCTCAGTCTGCCTTACCTCATTATCTATACAACTTCATTTGATCGCGCTTTTTATTTATAATACCCAACTGAGAATGCTTGATTTTCTTACATGAAGAAAATTGAAATGTTGGTTAATAAATATTACTTTTTGTAGATGGACGATAACTATCATCTTCTATCTATCAATTCTTTTTATTATACATACATTTAATTAATTTTTTAATTTTTTTTAAATACTTATATTTGCTGGTCAATGGTCATTGTTTTCGTGTATCAACATTTTTTTCCCAGTATCGAATATTAAAATAGCGGTATCGAATACCGGTCAAAATCGGCTGGTATTCCGGTATCCCAGTATTGAATTCCCTAATTATATACATAGAAATTGTTGTATATTTCATTTTTTACATAATATATTATTTAACATTATAATATCGAAACAATTTCATATCATCCCTATATACAAATTTTCATATATTATATATTTATATTTGAATGAATATGAATATGCATATTATTTTGTATTTCTATATTTATATGTATATTTCTTGGAAACTGTGTGTTATAAAAATTGCGTATATGTTATTTTAAATACAATAATATATGTATCTATGCTATTCATAAAGTCGTAAACACATTTAACTACTGTATATATTAATAACATAAAATCTATAGGTATATAGAATAAATATGTATAGAGATGTTCTATGTATTTAGTAAATGTATGCGCACCCTTCTTAAAAAATGGATAAATAAATTTTAAACGGTTTGACATCTCAGTAAGCAGCACATAATAATAAAATAATATGTAAATAATAATAATATTATGGAGGAACTTAAGTTAGTTTCCTATATCGTTTTAGGCTTACATTGATAAAAATTTGATACAACTTTCTCCTCCCATCGTTCTGGCAATGTGGTGATACAGTTTCCATAAACGGAGCTCGTTCACCATAACATTCTTCAAGCAATCGATAGAAGTTTCGGCAACACTTTCTTCTTATCGCAGAGAATATATATAAAAATGTATGTTTATACAAGTGATAACTGAATTTCATTTAGAAATATAAAATTTCTTCTTTTAAAATTGCCTGTTTCGACATCTTCATAAATGAAACTAACTATAGATCCTAATATAGAGACACACGTAGTAATAATATTATTATATACGTGTATTATATGAATTAGTTTCATTTATGATAAATGAAAATAAATATATAAAATTTTCCAATAAAAGAAAAATAAGATAGATGTTTTTTAATATTATTTTGTATATGTTGTTAAATTTTCAGAAAAATAAGAATATATAAAATATTATAAATCATATTCTTAAATATTTTATTACATACATTGTGTATACGATTGTGTAGGTAATATATGCAAAAATTAAATGGTATATGATTGTTATTAAACATTTACCATATACCACCACATTAAAAAAATTAACTAATTTATGTAGTGAATTTTGTGTGTAATAAAATCGACACGACGGAATCTAGAAATTAATTTATATATACATACAGAAAGTTTTTTTATATACAGATCATAACTTAACTAGGATCGAATTTAGATACAGATAGAGATACAATAGCTAATTTTAAAGATAATATGTTAATTATAATACCATGAGTTATTTTACTATGAAGTAAATACATGGAATTCGTCCAACAAAATAGTATTCATATGAACACTTCGATATTTCTCGTTAAAATTTCATCGAATTTTTACTATACAATAACTTATAAATTTAATGTGTGATGATTAGTTTCAAACAAATTCCGTCAATTTTATCATTCATCAGTATACTACAACATACTTTCAAAATATGGTTATAATTTATTAAGAAATTTATGCCAATATTTCTGTGGTGATTTCATTTGTTCTTATATTACAGATACCAGTGTGTAAGTATACATATATTTTATGTGATCATTTGATACAGAGAATTTATACTACATATTATATTCAGTGTGATTTAAATAGGATTTTCCAAAAAATTATCATACATAATATAGCATATATAAAATATATTTAAATGTAACACCTTAAGCCATTAAATCTTATGTATGTGTTGTATACACTTGCCATATATGTAATATATAATTAAATTAAATTACTTTTATTTTATTTATACATTATACAATCTGTAGTTGCTCCAAACATATAAGCGGAAAGACAAAGTCTTATAATATATATTTAGTGGAATATCGACATAGATATAATAATATATGAACCAACACGAATACATGTATAAATTGTACAGATAAAACGATTTGAAATAATTCACTGGATTATACATATATGAGTTTATAAATTTGCATACAAAGAATATTATATTACTATTTAACGACATAAATATTGATAATTAATTGTATTTATTTATACTAAACCTATATATTAAGTACAGTGCTGATATCCAGCTATTTGAATTTACATGGATTATATACCAATATAATTTTTACATTCTATTGTATATAGTTTCCTGGAAGCAAATAAATATGTCTAAACAATCTGAAATTTAGGAAAACGTTTCATATCAAAATACAATATTTATTTGAATTTCTAAATATTAAAAATATGGTAATGTAACTTAATGAAAACAATTTAAATATATATACTTTTCCAAATTTAATACATTCTAACGCTATATTAAGTAGGTGGTTTATTTTTGTATTTGGGTTTAAGCGCGGTTTAAAAAATGTTATGTAAATAATAAAGTATAGCTTGCTGCCCAGCAGTAAAAGCTCTATAGATTGACGGGCCATCAATCAAATTTTTAAATAGCTTATTATTATATTTTTAAGATTATAATAATAAACATATATCTATTGTTATTTGCTGACAGAATACTACAATAACTTTGTTTTTTAATTCGTATTTTTAAATAATTTATTTCATCAAGAAGGAATAACAGATTCAAAAAAAAAAAAAATATCAATTTACGAAAGAATGAAAAAAAATTAAATAGAATGTTTTTGACATTAAAAAAATATATTAATCAATTTAATTTGCGGATTATTGTTTTCTTTCTATATATTATAATTGCCTTTTAATTTACATATACCATTATTTCAATGAAAAATCTATACTTTTATTTATGTATTATTAGATTTAATATATAAGAAAATAAAATAGAATCAATTTTAATATCGCTAATATATCGGTCGTATAACATTTTAGCAAGTAAAATATTTTATATAATAATATATTTTTCTGGAATAATAAATATATTTCGTATTTCGTTCGACGAGTTGTATCATAGTATTTTCTATTATTTGATTTTCACTATATATACACAATATATTTTTTGAATGCATAAATGTTCAAAGTAGAAAATATATATATTTGTTTTATATTTTGTTTATATATACATATGGACTATATGCATATTAATGTAAATGGTATGTATATAGTCAAAAGGGATTGACCTCTTATACTTAGATTTGTGGTTTTAAATATTCAGGAATCGTATATATTATACATATATATATAAAGACAAAGCAGTGAACATAACAATAGAGATGGTGTAGGTGTTGTGTCGGTTGGTTATGTATATTTCGGCGTTAGGAAAAAAAAAAAAAAAAACCTTATAATTCAAAATAAAAACAAAAAATAAACCAACAAACATAAACAAAACATTTGCTTAGTTTTTCTTTACACATTATATATTGTATTGTTATATACACACACATCGCTTCTTTATAATAGAAATACCATCCCCTACCGCCAATACACAATATCACCATGTTTTTTTGTGAATGTTGTTAGAAGCAGAGAAAAATAAAATTTTCTTATTGTATTATAGCATCATAATCTTAAACACACGAGTATATATTCTTTATCCATATATATGCATATATTTGCTCCTTTGAGAATTGATACGATCGGCAATAAGGTCCAGTCACGTATAGATGAGGGTAAAAAAAAAGAAAAACTGAAAATTGGAATATCTATATATAAAATACATGTAAATATATATATTTTTCTATTGCGATTATATATTTCTGATTGAAGAATATTTATATTTGTTTCGTTTTCGTTTATTTTTCCAACTCTCCATATATTATATAAATTTTCGTTCTGCGTGTCCATACAATATATGAATCATTTTAATTTGCATATGAACATTTTTGTTTTTTTTATTTTATTTTCTATTTCGAAATAAATAATTTCAAAATTGTATAGTATATTATTGTGGTATACTCGTCGTGTCATCTTTGGAATAATAATTATATGGTCCATAGAGATAAATTTCCAAATCATTAATTTTTAAGTATACATAGAGTATATTTAAGATGATAATAATAAAATTATATTATTTTTAAGCAAAAGCATAAACTATTAAATTCATATTCATTAAATGTGCTGTTCTCCGCGTACGCACACAACAACAAGCCGAGTGAAATACTCTATATGTCTTATGTATATTATAAGATAAAGAATTACTAAATTTTTAATGATTATAAATTATTCTATTTTTAAAGGTATATAAAATTAAATAAAAATTAGAATAACGTAAAGTAAAGAGTTTACATAAAAAAATATATAATGTTTATACAAAATTGAGGAGTATAAATATAAATGAATGTAATAATATGTTTGTAATTTGGCGAATCATCGCAGAACTAAATCTATTGCCTGTTTTAGGCCTGTACATATTTATAATTACAAATAATAATAATAAATGTTAAAGATAAAATAAATATCAAATATGTTTTTAATTTAAAACAAACATTTTCAATATTTTAATTATGGTCGTTATTTAAAATTTATAATATAATGTATAAATGCATATAATAATATGGCAAACAACAATAATTTAATATATTATTTTCATTTTTGTCACTGAATCATTTATATTGGCGCCTCTGCAATACTAAACCCCTCAAACCCTTAAAAAAAAATCTCTGTAATGGCATAATTATAATATATTAATATATTATAATAATATTTATAGTTTTAAATATAAATATATAAATTAAATATAATATTTTATCATTTGAATATAGCATAAATTATAAAAATTAAAGTGATAGTTTTTGCGTAGTTTAAATGTAATCTCAATTTTATAGAAAATATATGTACATATGTGGTGTTTTTATCATATGCCGATGCTGCGACAGTGGTGGGTGACTGCTGGTTCACCCTAAAATAAATATAAAAATTTTCCAATTGAATTATTTCAAATCAAAATCGATTTGAAATGACTTATTTTGCGTAGTATACGAGTTTATGCGTTGTTAAAAAGTATATCATACATGCAAATATAGGATGTATGTGGCCTATATTATGTGTTGCGTGCATTAGCGATATAAGTACACCTACATATATTACATTCCATATATATATATATATTAAATTAAATTTTATTTATATAAAACAAGTGTTTACCACCAAATATTTATCATTATATTGAATTTCTTCAGTAAGACAAGTATATACACATTTATTATATTATCTAAAATAGAATATAAAATACGCTTCTTTAACTATGTTATAAGTAAAATATATTACATATGCCATAATCTATCTATATATTAATATGTATATAGTACTACGTTGTTTACGATATAAAAATCCGTAAAAAAATACATTTGAAGCCGTTAGCTGCATATAGGTTCAGTTGGAAAAAGCTACAATCTCAACTGTGTGTTAATGTCATGCAGTAATTGAGTAAGTATAAGTACAAGCGGTTGTAAACCTCATAATATGCCATATAATTTTGAAAGTAGTGCTACGATCTCTAAATCATATTAAGCAATATGATTTTAGAATAGAAAAATAAACAGTGTTTTTTTGTTCTATAACTTTTAAATAATTTAAGTGATGTGATGTTTATGGGAAACGTTTGTATATGGTATTTTTCATTTCTATAAGAATTAGAGTATTTCGGGTTGAAATTTTGATGTATCGGTTATATAATAAATTATAAAATTTACCAATTTACATATGGTCACAATGTCCGCGGTGACAACTGGCCTATACGACAACTATAAGATTTTCTTTTCTAATATAATTTATTTGTTAAAAATTAAATGCAATCTAATCAAATATGAATATCTAATTATTATTTCTTTCAATATATAATGTAAATACTATTTATTTGAATTTTTTATACGAAATATCACGACCTTTTATATATTCTATGTTTTTTATATAAATATTTTATTTTATTTAGTAATATTTTTCATATTATTTATTATTATTATTATCATTATTATATATTAATACTGTCGTATATATACGAAATGATTTTATATATTTATTTTATTTATTTATTTATTTATATTATGTTTTCTTTTACTTTAAATTTCAAAAATAAAAAACAAGAAAACACACAATATTTATTTATCCAATTTCCCATGAGTCCTTTAAAATATTCAGCGAGCCAGCGGCAAATTAATTTTTTTTTTTTTTTAACGGCTATATATATTGCTGCATGTAAAGATATGTATATTTCTATATGTAAATATATACGAGTATAAACAAATGTCCCTTCTTTGAATATAGTTGATATGCTTATTATATGTATATATATGGTAGAACTGTTACATATACAATTCTTCATTTATAATAACATTTTTTCTCATATCGTCATCGCGTCTTTTAAACATCAGTTAAAAAATAAAGAAAATCCAAAATAAAACGAAAGAAAACCAATGATGAGAAAATTTAACATATGCAAATCAACCGCATATATGTAGAAAAAAAAAATGAAACATATATTTAACAACCGGCATAAAAAGAAATAAATAAATTCAAGAATGTGTGTAAATGATAAGAAATTCTTGGTTGTTTTTTTTTATTTTATATTTTTCTGTTATTCATGTCATGTATGAATATGTTTATGTGCGTGAAAACATTTTTAAATGTTAGTCCTCCAGGGTTATATACGTTACACATACTATATAAGTATATTTGGCATTGTTTTCAAAGTATATATACAAATATATAGAAAGTATAATTTTCAAACATGTAATTTTCTTTTAATGTTATTCATGCGAATGCAAATCATAAACGTACAGAATTTTCCAAATAATAAAAATACAAAGGTATATAAACTTATGATGGATTTCTGTATAGTCTATAAGATATACGAATTGATCGTATCGTGCCATACGTTAGGCAACCACCCACGCGGGCATCCAACAAACAGTACAGTTAAATGGGTAAATTACTCCGTCCTTGAATATATATTACAATTCGCCAATTGCTAAATAAAATAAAACAGAGAAAAAAGAAAATGTTTTTAATTTTCTTATTTCGAAATACATTGTTTTGTTGCACGATATCATCGATATCATTGAATGAGATTTACATATAATTTAATTATTATTATTATCTATTGTGTGTAATTTTCATGAAATCTTTGCATTGGAAATTTATGTGTCCGTGCAACTCATAACAAACATATCTATAATAGATGTTTCATTTTATAATATTTTTGATCATTTGTGTATTAATTCTTCATATTAAATTAAAAAAATATGCATAAAAGTAATAATTGTATGCCATAAAAATCAAATCATTATCAATATAATAATAAGTATATGACCTCTATACACGCTTATTATACGAGTACACGAGCACCTCTGTACACTAAATGATCAACATATGTATGTATGTATGTAAGTATAATGTTAATAGAGTTCATAAATATTAAATTATTAATTGACTCCATAAATTTGGATTTTATTAAATTATTTATTTTAATAAAATGCTGTCGAATATTCAGCGAATTTTTAAATACAAATTCTAAATCAAAATACATATATGCCATATATATTCAATTACTTACAATGACACACGCACACACTCTACCCAATAATAAATATAACCATTTAAATTTAAAATCTGTGAATGCATAAAAATTATATAAAATATATTATATAATTTAAATTACAATATTTTAAATTGAAAAGTATCGCATGTGAATATATAGGTATAAAATTGATTAAATTAAGCAGTATAAATTTTCGTGGCATATTTTAACTTTCCATTATTTTAGAATATAAATTAGTAAAAATTAAAGAGAAAACACATTTCTATCATTAGCTGTATGATTTTAAGATGCTTCATCATTTAATGTATATTATATTTAGAAAATACACTCAACACTATTTATTGATAATTTAAGTATATTGAAACATATTCCGTATCAATTCATAACAATTGAACATATATAATTGCAAATATATTATAATAATAATTGGTACATTAATATTATATGGTATACAAAGAGTATTTACTAATTAACCGATCATTATACCGAATCTAATCAGAAATGTATATTTTTTATTTGTAATTTTTAATAATACAATTAGTCATTTTGAACTTAGCATTTCCTGTGATGATTATAATTTTAATTAATATATTAGTCACATAATATAATACGAACTAATCAATTGTTATGATATTTGTTCACGCAACTGACACCCACATTTAGTATGTAATAATATACTAAAAACTTGAATGAACTGCTGTGATTAGGGTGTGATACGAGATTCAGTTCCCGAAATTTTCTTGAGATATATTTCGGTAATTCTTTGTTGTTTAAATTTATACAGTAATAAATCGGCATCAATTTCAATTCAAAATCATTAGAAAGTCTGTGGTTGTGCGATATTTACTAATATGGCCGATATTACCTATGCAGTTTCATAAATTTATATTAACATTTTGTCTTATACTTTACTATGAGTAAGTATGTAACGATATGTATACCATGTTTTGTATATATTGTCATGATTATTGTTTAGCAGAGTTACACATATACCATATTTCTAATGTTCTATTATCTATTATTTTTTCCGTTTTTATAATTCATATATGTTCATTTATAAAGTTATATGATTCATCTTTATGATATGTGTTCTTATATATAAATATAACTGAAATAAAAGAAAAATAATTTATTAAATTAAAGATATATAGAAAAGGATCTCGTCTGAATAAAAATGAAACAAACAAAAGGAAATGAACAACGAAATGAAAAACTTGAAATTATTTTCCATACTTAGTATGTCATAAACAATTTGCATATTAAAAGTATATTCCCTCGCATACATGCTACATATACAATATATATATACATATTTCTGTTATGACAAAGTTTTATGAAAGTTTCTTTCGCATATAATTTTTTCCCCAGTTCATTTTCATTTTATTTTGCTTATTTTTTTGTTCTTCGCTTGTTTATATGATAAAAATACATGAAAAGTTACCGTTTGCTACAAGAAAACGGACAAAAGTATATGAAATAAACTTTTCTATATTTATATGCGTATATATTAATGTATTATATTATTATTGTATATATAATGTACATATATATATATAAAATATGTTATAAATAACGACCTATCTTAATATATTCGAGTTAGTTAGCTACCATAAATACCCGTAGCATCTTACTGTCTACCTACATATCAACTACTATACAAATACATCAAACTACTAACTATATATGCTATATTATATTTGCTATATACTTAATATATACTTAGTACATGAATTTGTTATATTATACGTTTTAACATAAATCCTGTGACCTATACCACCCCGATACAGAAAAAATCACTGTATCTTTATATTATGTTTTATACACATTTGTTTTATGGTTATAAAAATTTCAACACATATGCGTATTGTAGTATACGAAGTACTTGGTTTGTATATTTGTAGCAACTTTCACTTAAGATATGGGAATTATAAAATCAACATAGTATACTATAAATTGGTATACATTTAAAAGTCATGTACATAAATATACAGACATACTTACATATATATTAAAGTAAAAAAATACATAACACTTATTGTCAAATAATGTAAAGAGATAAAATATATATAATTATATCTTATCTTCTAATTTAGATATAATATTTAAGAATTATAGTGCCAATCCTAAATCAAAAGTAAAAGAAAGAAAATCTATGAAAATGGAATAATACGCCTTACGCGAATAATAGTTCGTAAAATTGTACCAAATTTATTCGTGATAAATGTATTGGTTGTATTTCTATACAATGTTTAAATGTTGAAAAATGATCAAATCACTTTTATTGTAGTAATTACATGTTTTCATTTTAGCTATTTTACTACCATATTTTTATAGTTTTCCAATAAAATTTGAAACCATTTTATTAGAACTGCAATTGAATAACAAAATTAATTTAAATTGTATTATTATAAACAGCAAATTATTAATTAAAAACTTAAGCCGTATTTGATACGTATTAAAAATGATTTATAACATATACAAAATTACGAAAATTCTTCTAAACAAATGATTTCATTCAATAAAACTTTTATATTTATTTATATTTTTACGAATAACAACTAAAATGATTAAACTAATGCCGGTAATGAACAAAAATAAAAATTATATTCCGGTGAAATAATCTTTAAAAAACATATCTTAATTCTGTGCAAAATTATTCATTGAATTACACTAATTAAATTAAAAATTTAACTAACAAATTAGTAGTGTTTACACGAAATTTTATTATTGTAATATATTATGTAATTTAACAACTTATCGATAATAATAATTTTTTATTATATTGATTTTAAATAATTACAGACTTACTCTTTCATTAAATACAATTAAATTCAATTGATTTATATATTTATTAATGTGTAGACATATATATTCTGCTATGTTTATGATAGAAAGAAATTCAATTAATTGAAAATTATAATTATTTATTATTCATAATACACTTTTTATGATTTATGTTATAACATTTTTATTTTATTTTCAGTTTTTTTTTGTTAGACGAGTACGAATCGACTTGGCAACTCCAAATTCGAACCGAAACTAATTTATTTGAATAAATTGGTATAGAAATAAACCAGCATAGAATTTATAGCAATATTTAATTATTAATTAAATTTGTCTACACTTCTACACGAAAATGGTGAGTCAATTAATTGAATTTAATAATGCAATTATATTTAATAAAAGAATTTTTTTTAATAAAACGATGATATACACATGTTATTCTAAATGTATATATAATGTAAATTAATAAAATAAAAATGTGGGTGTTATTTTTATCATCATCTTACCAATATGTTTCAAATGGTCCTTGTAAAACAAATGTTTTAAATTTTAATGTTACATTGTATTGCATGCAATAAGTGTATTAATAATGCATTTGAAAATTGAGAACATAAATTAAAAATAATCAAATTCTAAAATTTTCTAACAGAACTAATTTATTGTAATTAATATTTTGACAGATTTAATTTTATAAATTCATTCGCCAAAAAAAAAAACTTCCATTATGACAAAATACGTAATATATATTTTGTAATAAAATTTCATGGAATTTTTATTCTATATTTTAGGTTATTGTTTTCTAAACAACAAATACAATGTAAAACCTTTAACAAAAAAAAAAAATACAAAAATGAAAAGCTAATTACTCAATAAGTAAATGGACATACAAATTATATAATCCATAAATTAATTATAAGTAAATATCTTTCAGTTCAATATGAAGGATTTACATATTTACATTTTGATTACTATATATAATTTATATAATATGAAACTGAATTTATTGGTGAAATACAACTAAATTTAAATAAAAAAAAAAGCAAATTACGAAAGACCACTGCCGCCACGACTATTTTTCTGTAAAAATTGAGAAAATCTTGTTGTTATCAGTAAAGATGTATCAATGAATCTATCAACGCAACTACTTAAACATGATTCACTTCGACTATCTAATTTGTTTCCAGGTTTATCTACGCACATGTCCCAACACACTTCATTTAATTTACTTATCTGAAAATAGAAATTAAATATTAGAATTTAAAAAGAAAATATATATATATATATAACCTCTTACTTACTTGTGCATTTAATTGTGCTTTATGTTTTTCCATCTCTAAAAAATCTTGAAGTTCTGTATCCACTTGACTTTTACTTTCATATTCTGAATCTGTAGACATTTTTCTATGATATAGTTATTGTTTTTATTTGAATAAAATGAAATTTAATTTATATTTTTAAGATAATTTTTTAAAAAATAAAAAGACTTGTATGATGAAATAAAATTTGACAATTTAAATTGAAACTGCAATTATAGAAATGTCAGAAATAGAGATGGAATAAGAAAACAAGAAAGAGAAAGCGATATTACATATAAAAAAAAAACTATAGTTTAATTCACAATGTTATCGATCAGTCAAACGATTCAGACGTCAAACCACATAAACTATTTCGATCGTACTAATTGACGATAATACAGATATTTAATTTATAAATTCTTGTAAATTTTAAATATTCCACTTTTATCAAGCAAGAACTTCACATATTCCGGGCAATTGTTTAAATAATAAAAAAAAAAGCCTCAGCTGATCAAAACATCAAATTACAAATAATTTGATTATAGTTCATTCACATTATTTAATTAAAACACTTTTCCATATGTAGAGATGCAGCGATGGAATTAACAGTTTATAATTATTTTTATAGCCCTGCAATTATCGAGAGATATATGTTTCCTTACTTCCAATATTTTTTATACATGTGATTAGTCCATAAGACTCCATACACCATTATGACACAATCGTTAATCTTTGTGTAGCACCCAATATTTTTTCACCAAAATATGCAACTCATGAAAAATTTTCGACATTAAAATAAAATACCAAAAAATGTCACATGTAAATTTCTAGTTTTCCAACTACATTCTCTACGGTCTTCTATTCCATTCATTTGCTATATTTAAATAAATGAGCCATCTAATCGGTCCTACTACATTCAAATTCATAATGCAACAGGTTGTCAAGTTCGGGGTTTAATTGAGATATTTGACAATAATTCTCGCAATAAATAATTTTATGACTTAATTTTAATAGTCACATTTTTATCACATTTTAATTATGTAAAAAAATTAATAAAATGCAAATTACAATTGGATTATGAAAAAAAATTATACATTATAACTATAAACATTAATTTGTCATCATTTAGTTTTGTTGTTTTATTGTTTTTAATATTAATATTGGTATTTAAATAAAAAATTATACTAAATCATATCAGTAAGGCGCGTAACGATGTGTTGGTGACGGCCCACGCATACCGGGTCGTCGATCGTCAAATCCATCTCTACCTGAGCGACGATCATCAAACGAATCTCGACTAAAATCTTCATAGTTACTGTAAAAGAAATCATATACATTATAAAGAAAAGATAATCAAAATATAGACAAATTAAAATGCATTGCTATACTACTAACCTGTAACGATTCATTCCATTGCCAGAACGTTGCGGGCTACGACGACTGAACATTGAATCAAATCCACCACTGCTGCCACGCATTGAGTTATTACTACCTCTCATACTGCCACCGCCTAACGGTGGTGGTAATGGCATAGGATCACGTCTTCCCATTGGTGGTAGGAAATCTCTGCCTCGCATACCCATACCTCCGCCAGCAAAACGGCGTTCGAATAAATCTCGTCCATCATCGTATCTATCATAATAGTCATACGAATCCTATAAAATATTTCATTAGATTGGTTTTTCTCATATTTTGTTTATTTTTTGTTTTATTATTATCCCATTGTTGTTGATGAATTAAAAAAAATTTATATTCATTAGAAATAAAATGTAAATTGTTTAAAAAAAATAGGTGAAACTACGTTTTTACTACCGACAACCAAATACCATATTTAACTATATAAAAATTTTAAATTATCAATAAATGATATCTTTGAAAATATGGTGTTGGACGCTACTCAAAGATTAAACAATGTTTGCACACACATCACCCATATAAAAATAATAGAATTATGAAAACATCTATCTTTCGTTAATTGCAGTACAGTTGGTAAATTGTTACATACTCTCATGCGGAGTAATTTACCAACTTGGCTGTAATGAAAGATTTATTAGTTGACTTGGAGCAATATATGACTTAAAAAAAAAAATACTTTAATAGAATTAAATTTAAGTAAAAAAATTTTAATGAATTTGTATTTCTTGAAATCTATCGAATATTTTTTTTGCACATCTATAAGAAATTTAAAAATAAATTCGATAATTGCTTTTTAGGCTAATTTAAAATAGATTTATACGCCATGAATTTGCACAGAAATGTATGTTCATAATAATTGTATTTCACTTATCTCTTTTTAAACAATTGAATTTTAAATAGTTAGAATATTTAAGTAAAAGTATCTCTATGATTTGTGAGCACCAAATTTTAATATTACTAAAAAAAAATCAAGACATTTGTATATATTTCAGTAAATTAAACATTATAAAAATTTAAATAATAAAAAATAAAAAAAATTCCGTTTGTTTTATGAGAACTGTGACGATAATTTACCGAACCGATATGTTATTTAACACAGTACAAAAGAAAAAATAAAATAATAAAAATAATAATTCAACTTAAATATTCGCATAAAAATTAAATTAAAAAAATTAATATATAACAAAAAAAAAATATAATAAATAAAAAACAATATATTCTCGAAAAAGAAAAATTTTTTACCCTAAATCCGTCCATCATCCTGTCACGTAAAAACGGTGGCGGCGGTGGTGGTGGATACGGATCACGTCCGTACATCCTATCCCGATATCCACCGCGATCAGAATACATCAAACGAGGGCATTCTTTTGACCAATGTCCAGAACGTCCGCATCGATAACATTGTTCTGGATCACCCATTCCGGGTTTTGGACGTACGCGACTTGTTGAAACTTGTACTTTTAATGGTTGACCGTCGACGATCTTGCCATTCAATTCTTTAATTACTTCATTCACTTCGCCCGCACAATCCAAGTGAACAAATCCGTAGTTGCGGACAATATCGCATTCCACCACAGTACCGTATTTCGTAAATAATTCGCGTACTTCTGGTGCGCGCGTTTTGTCCGTTAAATTACCGACAAAAATTTTTGTCGTTGCTGTATTTGGTGCTCGACGACTTTTCGCGGCTTCAACTTTAATTGGATTTCCATTAACAACGTAACCGTTTAAATTTTGCACAGCATCACGCCCCTGTTCTTCAGTTTCCATATGAACAAAACCATAGTTTTTTACAACATCGCATTCGACCACTGTTCCGTATTTTTCAAACAAAGGACGTAGTTCATTTGGTAATGTTTTTTCCTTTAAATTTCCAATGAACAATTTAAAAGTTCCAGCACCCGGCATTTTAATTTTATAATAGCAATTATATTTCTTTGCTAATTAATTTTTGTTTATCTTGATTCTATTTTAAATATTTGTAGTGATGTAGTACGTCGAAAAATAGATGTAATACCCGTCGGCGGCAATTAAAATTAACGTTGTCGCGGCCTTTAAATTTTACTTTTGGTTTTTATTAAATTCTATAATAAATAATGATTTTTTTGTTCGTTTAAACGATGACATTAAATTATTTACATACATATTATGTATTGATCCTTACTAATAATGAAACTTTTACATAATTCAATATTGTCGATAAATGTTCACTTCCGACGAGTGAATGTAATGAAAAGAAAATTAAAATTGGCATAAAATAATGTATTATAAAAGTATTATCATGGTATATTTCATGGTCACAATTAGTCGTAGAAGAGACTTAATTCTAACATTATAATAACAATACAAAGTTTACAAAATGCTAACGCTAACCAATCGAATTGTCATTATTAGAATATTAGCATAGACAATATATTATTATTATTGTGTAAACAAAAACACTTCTATAGGCGCAACAATTCAACTAAATAATACCATAATACGATTGTGTAATAATGTATAAGGTGCGTTTATCATTCAAATTTATTTCTGAAATTTATTTAAAATAAATGGTAGTGTAGATTGGAAAAAAAGAAATTAATTATATTGAAATTACCAACATATCAAGATATTGTCCAATTAATAACTAATTTAATTCAATTGCATTTATGTTACAT
Source organism: Bibio marci (assembly GCA_910594885.2). Classification (NCBI taxonomy): domain Eukaryota; kingdom Metazoa; phylum Arthropoda; class Insecta; order Diptera; family Bibionidae; genus Bibio; species Bibio marci. The sequence continues at coordinate 21,388,352 of OU343118.1, read as the reverse complement.
ATATCTTTCTATTTTTATTTTAACAATGTACAAGGTTTTAAAATCGTCGTAATCTATAATTGAAATTTGCCCTTTTTACTTAATCTATAATTTATTTAAAATATAAATACAATAATTGTTATTATTCGAAGAAATATAAATATAAAAAGGGTTTGGTCTATTGTTTTTATTTATTTTTTAAATTATTGTATGTGATATTTATGAATGATTGATCTTGATGGCTTGTTTTGCATGCAATAGAAATAAATAATACATACACTAACACTTTGACAATTGACACAAATTTCTATATTTTACAAAAGGAAAATACAGATAAAATGATAAATTGATGTGTCGTGATTCATAGCATAAGAATGAAGGCTCATTTTAATTAATTTATTATATAATTATTAAGAATAAATAAAGAAGTTAATGTAGGCAATACCATTTACGAATAGAAGTACTATATAAATTACACTGATTAGATGTTTAAAATATATAAATAATAGTAAACGTGAAATATTAACCATAATATCAAATAATACATTATTTTACATTTTTTTATTTTCTTTATCAAAGAAATTAATAACAATTTCAATAATTTTTTAATTTCAGAAATAGATAATAGTTATAAATTTTATGAATTTGTACATAAAAATTAAATTATAGAAAAACATTTTTAAGTTTTACAAAAATGGCGTCTTGCGTCAGTCTTATACAATGACGAACAAAAAAAAACTTTTCAACGCGTTTATTTATATTTTTTATGATACGGTTTATAAATAAAATAATAAAAATATAATCTACTTAAAATTAAAATTTAAATAAATTAAATGAATACTTTACTTACCTTTTAAAATTTAATTATACAAGAAAATGATATAGAACTCACACAAATGGTTCTTCATACACACACCGCTTTTACGATTTCGGATTTACTTCTACGTCTGCGGTCTACCATATGCATGAGAAAAATAATGTTGATTTGTTGAATTTTCATGTGTTTGTGTCATTATCCTCAATTCATCATTTGTCTCATTTGAGCACATTTGAGTGATTTTTTTTATTTGTCATGACTTACGTTGACATTTGGTTTAAAGCATTTTAATCACATGGAGTTCGACATAAATTGACAATGAAGTCGGAGTGCGTTTCGTTTTTTACACTGATTCGATTATGTGTCGTGTCATGTTGGTTAATGTTGTTATTTTTCTGGCTGCGTATTATAACATTTCGATGTATTTGGTTGTGATATGGAACGCTGTTTAATATTTTTGATTCTATATATGGAACGGATACTTATGGGACGACATTTGTATCGGAATGACATAAAACATCGCATTAAATGAGTGTCAATGAATGAGTCTCATCTTATCGTTACCTCACACGTTGCTCTGACACTGACACTCTGTTTTACGCTCTCTGTGCCAGTTGCTTGCACACATTTATTTATTTCCATATGAAATAATTTAGGATTATTTTGATATAAATAATTTCAATTTTTAAATGGGTGGAATATTTAGTACGAGTTCATTGAAAGTAGTAGACATGGCTGGTGAAAAATCAATGTTTGTAAAAGATTTAATTTTAAAGAATAAAGTGGTAATATTTTCAAAAAGCTATTGTCCTTATTGTACGATGGCCAAGAAGGTACGTAAATTTGTTATTTGTTTTTTATTTCATGTTTTGGGATTATTAGTTTTTATTTATAGTAAAATAATTTGATTATTTTTATGAAATTTTTTTTTTAATTTTAACAATAATTAACTGCAACAATTGCAACTTACCGTAATATCTATGATGTCATAATATTTCTACGAAGCTTTTCATTTTTTATGACTAACGTTTGATTCATAAAAGGCCATCCTCTTTTCCACTTTTTGACCTTGTCAATATTCACAGAATTATTCATTTGTTTTTCTTTTTAAATTTCAGGAATTTAATAAAATTAATGCTGATTATTTTTTGCTTGAATTGGATGGACGGGATGATACAAATGAAATTCAAGATATATTAGGCTCAATGACTGGTGCAAGATCGGTAAGTTTTTTTTTAATTGGCAAACAATAAATGTAAAATAATATCACAAAATAATATGATTTGTTCAATATAAATTAAAAAGATAATATTTGCAACAATAACAACAACAATATTGTAATTGTGTAATTGTTATCAATTATTTTAACCTCGGCTTTAACTTATGACAAAATACAGAAATTTAAATAAAAATTCAGTAAAAAATAAATAAAAAAACAAAAAGCCGCAAATGATAAGTTCTAATAACAATATATATATAAATATTGTGTATATTTCTTATCATTATTATTTCGTTTTGTACAATCAATATAACTATAATTAGTATATAATTCTGTTTTTGTAAAACCAATAAAATTTGAAATGTGATAATGATAAGATATGATAATTGATAACCTTTTTTTCTTATATACTATTTTCAGGTACCACGAGTGTTTGTAAATGGAAATTTTATTGGCGGTGGTACAGACGTTAAAAAACTAGGTGAGAGCGGTGAACTAGCTAAATTATTAGTTTAATTATATTTGATTTGGGGTATATACTTTTTTTTCACGTAATTATATTTATTTTTTGGTATACTATTTATTTATTATATTTAGTGTAAAATTAACTTTTTTTTAAAGTTATTTAAATTTAGATTTTCATTTATAAGTCTGATTTTATTTATTTTATCTAATGCCGTCTCGTTACGTACTACTGCACTTGTAGTTAGCACTCCATCGGTAATGTAGATTATTCTTCGGTACTGTCAATTGTCATTTTAATTTCAATTATCGTTTTATATATTTTTTTTTTTATGGTGGCTAATTGCGTTGACAGTTGTATTTCGATATACGTTTGACGTTTGTATGTTGAGTGTATGTGTCAAATAAATTGAGTTTGGGTTTTTGTGTGATGGAAATAACGAAGAAAAACAAATGAAATAATTAAAAAACTTATTTTAATTTTAAATAAAATATTTATGTAAAGTGTGAAATAAAAAATAAAAAAAATATATAAATTCAAAAAGTACTGGATGGAATCTTCCTCATCTTAAAATAATGATTTTTAAACCCATCAAGTAAATTAAAAACCAAAATGTAAGTACTATTTCGTTAGAAGCGTATATGGTTTTTTTCTTTAGATATTTTTTTAAACCTACGCATAATACCTTTTATTAATTTTAATTAATCCATAAAAAAAAAAAAGAAACATTTTATTATTCTTCAGCTACAACATCCAACCTATAAAAAAACAATTATTCCCTTCAATATCATGTTTTATAAATTTTCAGAACAAACTACTAGATAGATTGTTGAACATAATATAATTACGACGAAAAATGCGTATGGTTGTAGTTTTATATGATTTAATGTAATTGAATTATATAAATAAATATAATTTTTTTTTTTAATATTTTACTTAAAAAATTCTAACGTTTAACTAACCTAAACCTAAAGTGTTTAAAGTCGAAACAAGAAAATAAAACCTTTTATACCTTAACTATATGTAAATTTAATATACATATTAGTTTGCACCTGTTCCATTTTGTTCGTTAATATAAAAATAATATATGAAAATGTTTAATAATAATATTTATAAAATAAATTAGGTAATCACTGAAGTGTTATTATTAGAAATAGAAATTGGTACAATAAAGGTAATATTTTTTCTTATGAGAAATTATTTTTCCTTATGTAAAGTATTTTTTAAACGAGAAAAATAATGCGTTGTTTATTTATAGTTCTAGCGCCGCATGATTATTTGAAAATAAATATACACTGTGACTATAAATATAGTAGTCGAACAGCATCATTCCATTCAATTTAAGAAAAACAAATGCATGCATTTCATTTATAAAATGCCATTTGATGAAATCATACATATTATTATGATGTTTGGTATATGTATTTATTTATTTTATATCTATAAAAACTTCAACGTGAACTATTAAAATATTGTATTATTGCGTTGTTAAAATAACATAGTTATATTGAGTTGTAACTGTTGCATATGGATGTTATTTCATATTTATGAATTTATTCTGCTGCGTGCACATTATCTACAGATTTACATAAATATATATCTACTACATAGGACTGCTAATAATTTATTATAGCAAACGCATTGTTATTTAGGTAAATATTTCTGTATATTTATATGCCTATTGAAGTGGAAAGTAAATAATAGCGTATTTTGTCTTATTTATATATTTTAAACATGTATCATTTTATCGAAACATAAAATATAACGTAACAACGAAGTGCATTTTTGTTGGCATGGTTTCGACCATGCCCCCTCAAATCCAATTGCATTATATTACCAGAGAAGGTTTCACACTAAAATAATTATACATAGTTATTGTTATTTTAGAACAGTTAATAATATGGTTAAAAATTGATACTACCGGTGACGTTGCAGAGAAATATTAATTAGCAATCATTAGCCAATAATCTATCTAAATTATAATCACTGTTTTTTTTTATAATTATTTTAACATAGAAACAAACTTTTATTTTAATTTTATGATGTTAAAGGCAAATTACTTTTTTCTTAGAAAAACTAACTAAAATAGAATTGTTTATCATTTTCGCATTTTCTATTTATGAATTTAATTTTTTCGACTTTTTCAATTTGTTTTAATTGTTTTGTTTGTTTTCTCATGTAAAATTATTACAATATTTAAGAGAACATATAAAACCGAAAATAGAAATAGAATATACCGATGCATCGTTAAATAACAAAAATAAATGTAAAATATGATTTTTTTTTTATAATTGAGTTTGGAAAAAGAGGAAAATGAGTAAAAATACTTAGAATATGAATGGTTTTTTTTTAAACAACGTATTTAGTTATATTTATACCTTATACTAAATGATATTCATATGTATTTGATATACATTATACAGTTTATGTTTGTTTGGTGTAATATTTTGTGTTAAAAAATGTAATGTAATTTTTCATTTAACATCATTTATGTTACAATTATTAATTGTGCCTTTACTTAAGTCATTTACTTGACGTTTTACGTTTGAAATTATATTACCAAAATCGTCATATGGCCTTAAATTTCCATCCGTACCATATCGCCTATTACATAGTTGATTTCCTTTGTAATATACAGTTCCTGGAAAGTATATATCTGACTGACAATGAGAGTAATCTCTATATTAGATACATTACATACACACCTTATACCTTTCATTATATCACTATTATATTCTATATATATATATTACTTTAGTATTTGAATAATGCACATACTGTTTGCAATGTTTTCGTTGCAATTGTTCTAAACTTCTATCTATATATAATAATTACACAAATTAGATTCTTTAGCTATACTTTACTTACACCAAACGTTTTTATTTATATAAAGATATGTATATATAAAATTCAATACAATACAAAATTTCAAATATAAGTGTGTTTGAGAAACATATGTTTTTCAATTGTACATTTATTTTTATTTTTTTTACTATTGCAATCAACAAACGCACACAACCGTTTTGTAAGATAAAGAAGAAAGAAGAAATCTTCAAGAAAATCTTATTTTTCAATCTTCAGTTTTATTAATATCTTGCATAAGCGCGATCATAAGTGTTTTTCTTTTCCTCGTTTCAAATTATACGAAATGTATTTTATGCGTGCGCGTTTATTTAAATTATAATTATATTTTCTTGTTGAGTTTATTATTTAATTTGTGTGTGCGATTTTTAGTTGAGTGATATATTAAAAAAATAAATAAAATTATTCAATTAAATAAATAAATCAATGAAATTGATGTCATATTTTATTATATATATTACAATATTTAATATATAGAGAATATTAAATTAATAATTATTTAGATTAAGCGTTAAAAGTACGATTAATTTATTTCAAAATAATTTTTATTTTTTTTTTTGGCATTGCGTATTTTATATTGAATTTATTTTTACATTTATATTTGATATGGGAAAAAAGGAACCGGTAAAAAATTTGTGATTATGTAATTGTGTTGATGATATTTTTGGATACTGTATTAGAGATACATTTAAAATACATTTAAAATCACAGACGTACAAAAAATTTTTATATTTACGATAAATAATTATTTTAATTATATACATATATTTTTAGCTGTGAATCTTTCAAAATATGTATTTAAAAAAATAATTTTTATAGATGCTGTTGAAAAAAAATTGTGTGAAAACATTTGTTTGATTGATTTCGTTGTGTATTTATTAATAAAAATCTAAATTTTGCTATGTTTTTATGTGGTGGTGGTGGTGCTCGGACGTTACATTGCGAAACATCAATTTTGTAATGATTTTCTTGGTTCATCCGGTTCAATTTTTCTATTGTATTTATTTATTTATTTTAGAACCATTAAATTCTATTGTATTAAAAATAGTATTTAATTTCTTACCACATTCCAAATAATTATGGCAATAATGTGATTGGTGAATGTAAGTTTTTTTTACCATCCAAATGGCTATGAATATGCAAAGTACTTTTGTGTGTACGGTTCATAACTTTGTCAATATATTCGAAATTAATTTATTGATTTTCCATCAATTCTTCATTTCTATTACATCAGATTTTTACAATCAATAGCATCTCCCAAACTATTAACTATTAAACTATATAATAATATATAACTATTAAACTAATGGGCATCAGAAATGTGGGTAGAACATGACAATCTAAATTGCAATAGGTTGTCAATATGTCTAGGGATTCTAAGCATGGATCGAGGTGGTAATCGTTACTGTGCATGCTAGTTTCAGTTAACATCTGAGACGGGAGTCGTACCGCAGTCATACACGCTAGATAGTGCATGGATGACGAGGAGACTGCAACACTGTATATTAATGTCTGGCTTTGACAAGCATAAGTTTGAGGGTTACTTGAATTCATCTACTCATTTCAATGGCAATTGATGTCGAAAATAGATGATAAATTAAACTTCTATAATTTTGTTCAATAAAATTTATTTATATTAAATTATGTAATATTTTCGAAAGTTATATTTGTATTTTATATATTGTACGCTATAATTCCAGAAATATAATTCTTGAGTTATAAGCATAAAAATACATTTATAATATATAAAACGATTAAATCATCAAAGAGATCACACATTACATTAAGTAGGATTACTAAAAATAATAAAATTAAAACTTTTATTCTACCTACACAGACGCACTCTACTGAACACTTAATATGCAATTTAAATTAATTAATGAGCACCCGAATTAAAAAAAAAATCTATATATTTGAAGCATTTTTGAAACAGATATAAAATTATTATTATTTTTTATTTGTAAAATTTTTGATTTGTGGTCTTATCGGAAAAAAAACATGGAAATGGTAAATATTACAGAAATAAAAATAAAAAATAATAAATGATAGAGAATTGCTTAAAAATTTCTTAATCAAATATTTATGTTGCTTTTTTTCATTTGCTCATATATATATGTATAAATACTATACACTAATACCTTGCATTGCGCTTTCTATTTATATATATATAGAATGAAAACAAAGATCAAATGATAATATAGATCTTTCTGCAAAATTTCTTACCACCAAATTTGATTTATTTTGGTATTCTGTATTATTTATATACCAATTTTTAATAATTATCGGCTATTCAATGTATGTAGTTGAAGTGTGCGATATGTTGATGGACTTATTATCCTCCGGTAAATTATAATAATTTTTCAGTATCTATTTAAATAAATTTCTTTCAGATGATCAGTTCAAGAATATATTATAGATCTCTATTTATAGACAAACAAATGATGCATTGTATAACACTAATGCAAATCAAGGTATTTCTGTATATGAGAAAAAAATTAATCGAATTGTATGTTTTTTGTTGGTTTAAATGAATAATATAAAATGATATCACTCACAACTCACAACTCTTGTGGTTTACAAAAATTGTAAATTGAAAAATATAAAGAAATTCATTTGCTTGTTGATTGTTGTCACTATAGTTTTTTTTTATTTTAAGTTTTAATTCTATATTGTTTATTTTATTATTGATTTTTTTCTGTTTATGTACCATTAGGCTAAGTAAAATGTAAAGTTATTTGAGATTATATAAATTATGTTTCGATTTTGGTAAGAAAACTAATTAATATTTTATAATATATGATAATTTTTCTTCTTATTTTTTGCGTTATTTTAAAATTAAGGACACTTTGCTTATTTCATAGAATTTAAGAAATCAAAACGTTGCATTTAAATTTTTATTTGTTTAATGCTTTATTTATATTTATAATTCGAATTAGAAGAAAATGTGAGACAGTGGTGTGTCTGCCTGTGTATATATTACATTGACTAATGTGACCTTCCTTATTTTATAAATTCCATTTTGTGATCAATAAAAATTTATTATTACAAACTTACTTAAATAAATAATTATCTTATTATTAGTATTTTTGCTTGTATATTATTATAATAAATTTATTTATTTGATTTCAATTTTTATTTTGACGATGTACACTATTCGTATATAATTTTAAATTTAATGTGTGTGAAAAAAATTATTGTACGATATGGTGTGACAACATTTAATTACAGAGATAAAATGTTATTATAATTATATTATTGCACTAACGAATATTAAAGACGTTCAAATGGAAGTATATATGGCATGTATACGTGTTTTAAAAGTCTCCTAATCCAAGCATAACATGTGGTGTTGTGCTTGCACTTTCTAAACAATATTTTAGAAAATATGAGGAGGTCATTGATACCGGTAAATCATTTATGATTTATGCGACAGTATATTCAGAAGTTTAATTTAGTAAACTTTCCAAAATTTCTCAGGTTATACATAAAATTTCAGTGGAAGATTTAATAGTTAATGATTTTGTCACTGTGGAAAAAAACAATTATTAATCCACCAACAAAGCTAGCAACTTTCAAAAAGAAACTATATAAATAGTGCTATCGAAGAATTTGACGATAATTTTCTGAATATTAAGACGAACCACTTTAACTGGTAACTTTTTAGGAAAATCGCTTATACTAATATTTTCAAAAAATACAGTTTTATTTCTTTGCACATTTTCTACTATGGAATTTAATATAAATTTGTTATGTTTGGTTGGCACGCTATCATTCAATTTACTTCTCCGTTAAACCCTTTACCCAAAATATACAGAATACATAATAGAGAGTCAAATGCTGTAAAATTTATATATATATATTTTTTTTCTTTCTAGATATTGTCATATTTTCGTGGTAACAAAAATAATTCAATAAAACAAATCGATGATATTTCTGTTATAGAAAAAAATTTAAAAAATTATGATAATAAAATGTCATCAAAAATTAATTCAAATGTTATATCAACAGAAGAAGATGAAGAAGAAATTGAAGAAGAATTATCAATTGGAAGTGATTTAGATGATTTTAACGATGATGACAATGATGATAATGATAACGGTGAAGATGCAGATAAAAATATTAATGATATGATAGTTAAAAAACGTAAATTATTTGATATTTTTGATGATAAACAAGAACATCAACAACAACAAATGCAACAACCACCTGTGGAAGCACAACAACAGCCACCAAAATCAATATCCAATTCATTTGAAATGGACGACAACCATTTAGATAATTTATTACAAGGTGATAATATTGCACAACATTTTAAAATTGTTGATGATCGAAAAGATTTGCCACAATTAATGGACGTATTAAAATCAACGGTATCCGAAAATAATGTTATGAAAGATGTTTCACCATTTAAAGATGATGTTATATTGATTAATAATAAAAAAATTAGCATTGAATCATTAAAGAAAATGCATGAATCTGAAAATGATTTTGATAATAAAAATGACGACGGAGTCAATGATAATAGTTTAACAAATGAACAAACAATTAATGATGACATATCTGATATAATTAAAGATGATTTTTCATCACTAAAACATAGTAATGAAAATGATATTAGTAATAATGACAATAATAATAATATTGATAATATTAATAATAGTAAAAATAGTAACAATAGTAATAGTGACGATAATATTATAAATAAACAAAAATGTAAAAGTTTAGAATATAATATAGAAAATAATTTATTATTAACAACACGAAATTATAAAAGTATAGATAATGATAATAATAAAATAGCACAACAACTGCAACAGGTAAAACATAATGTATCAATTGATAAATCATCACATAGTAATACAAATGATAAAATTCATTCTAAAGATCAAGACACTGAAGGTGATTATTCGGAAAGAGATCATTCAATGGAAGAAATTGTTATAAAAAGTAATTCTATAGAACTAAATTCGCAAATAGTAGATGATGATATCGAAAATGAAATAAATAATCTTTTAAATGATACAATTGATCAATTACCAATATCATTATGTTATACGGTAAACAAAAAATCAGATGAAACAGAAGATTCCTTATCAGATGATATGACAAAATTAAAAGAAAAAATTATATCCTCAGTATCGTCAACATCGAATGCACAACAACAACAAGATGGTGCCATAAAACCAAAATTGGTAAAAGATTATTCACTTGAAATGTTAAGCATAGAAAAAAATGACAATAAAAACAATACGGAAGATGTTGAAGAACCAATAATTAATAATGTTAAACAAATGGAAAAATTGGAATTCTCAAAAGAAATGCTAGAGGATATATCAGAAGAAGAATCAGATAAAAATGTTGATATGTCCATTGTTGATGATAAGAAAAATGATATTCAAAAATGTGGACATGATATACGTAAAATTTTGAGAAATGAATTTACGTCAACCACTACTACAGATGCTTCAGCCACGACAAATATTAAAATTAATGAAAATGAAAATAGTTTTGATAGTGTAATTAGTTTAAATATGTTTCAAATGATGGATAATAAAGTAAAAGAACTTCAAGAAATTATCGTCGGTAAAGATGTTTGTTTGGCTGCATTAAATATGCAATTAGATGCTGCATCTAGACGTGAATCATTAAAAGAATTACCACCATCTGGTCGAGATTCTAGTAGCTTAGCAACTACTTCAACCGAATATCGTACAATACAAGACGATTATATAAATAAGGTAATGCATTTTGTTTTTTTGGTTTTCATAACTTGTCTAATTTTAAGTTTTTACTGCAATGATTAATACAATTGGTTTTAACGTTGCTAGTAATCTGCATATAGAATCTATCAAAAAATATAATAATCTGAATAACTAACTAGAATAGTTCCTTAAACTTATGATCATTCTTAAGCGTTGCATTATTTTTATTTATTAAAGTCGTCTCCTTAAGTGAATATACCACAAATTACGAATTATATTTGAATGATAAAATATAATTTTTAAATATTCTATTATCATTTCTTTTTAGATATTTGATTTTCCAGCAGAAATTGCTGAACGTGATAATTTAATTGAACAGTTAACCGAATCGTTACAACAATCAATGAATATGCGTGAACAATTACAAATGCAAGGTGAAAAATTAACATGTGAAGTGGTTCAATTACGTAAACAGTTAGCCGATACAGTTGAATTGATTAAAAAACCACATTGGATGCGTGATCAAGAAAGTGTTGAACAACGTATATCGGAAATATCGTTAGATTTAATAAGTGAAAGTGATGATGCCGCAGCTATGGAATATGATTTGGAAAAAAATTTAACTGATGCTGAAGAAAAATCACATCGTAATTTCAATGATGGTGGTAATGCAATGGTTGAATATTTTGAACCACCACCGCAACAACAATTACCAATTTTAAAACAAATCGAACAATTTCAAAAATATTTGTCTGCCGATGAATTACGTATATTTTTTATGATACAAAATAAATTTAATGAATATTTTAGTCAAGAAATGGAAATACAAAAATTAAAATTTGATAATGAACATAAAATTATGATTGATCAAATGGAAATAGAAAAAAATGAAAAAGATGTTGAGGTAAAATGAAAAAAAAAATTATTTTAATTAAGTTTTTTTTTTTACAAAATTTTAATTTTTCTTTTCTAAACAGTTAAATCGGTTGCGACAATTACTATCGAATGTAAAAGGTGGTTCTACGGATATTGGTGAATTACGTAAAGAATTGGATACAATACATGCTAAAGAAATGGAAGAATTAAGAACTTATTTCGAAAGAAAATGTGCTGATTTAGAAAAACAGTAAGTTATTGTTTATTGATGACATAACATTACATTAAGTTTTTTGAATGAAATCATATTCATTGTTGTTTTTGCGAATTAACTATTCCTATAACATGTTCACTGCTGTAATTCTTGACAACCTATTACATTATTAAATATACATTCATATATAGTTCATTGCGTACGCAATATATATATATTTATGTTAGTTTTTGTTTACCTAAATTTATAATCGTTAATAAATTAAAATGCATTTAAAATTTTTAAGGTATTCTGAAGAAATTATTTCACAACATAGCCGACGCCATTCGAATGATACCAGTTCCGATTTATCCGATAATGATCAATTTTTAAAAGATAAGCATCGTACATCATTGTCACATCATACGAGTCCACGTCATAAAAGTAAAGGTGAAATATTAGCAAGTCCAACACATCGTAAAATTACACCCACAAGTATTGGTGAATTATTGAATACTCCATTGAAAAAATTCAATGATGATTTATCAGATCCCGAACCAACCGTAGATGAATTGAATAAATTCTATAATAAAAAAATAAGTGAAATTAATCGAAATCATGATGATATAGTACGTCGATTAAAAATAAAATTAAAGCGTTTTGAAGCACGACACGCCGATGATGAATATATGGTAAGTTATTGTCAATAAAATTTGTTATAATAAATTAATTTAAATTTCTGGTAAGCAGAGCGGCATGTAAATTATTTTGTTAAATATTTATATTTATAGCAAATGAAAATAATTAGAAATTTTCTCTCACGAAATTTTTATCTTATTTGCAATTTGATTAAAAAAAATGGATGAGGGTTAAATTTATTTTTTTTTTTTTTTGTTGTGGTAATTCTCTTGTTATATATAATAACAGCATGGATTTTTTTTTGTTTATCTAATTTCAATATATAGCACCAGAGTGATAACAAAGATGGTACTAATATTAGTAATAATAATAATAACAATAATAACAATAGTAATAATAATAATAGTAATAATAGTCATAAAAATGATAACATTGGTGATAGAGCAGAATATAATGAAATTGTCGCTGAATACGAGAGACGTTTGGAAGAACAAGTATCATTGGCAAAAATGGATATGGTGCATGAATTGGAAAGACAAATTCAAGTAGGTTTTTGTTTTATTTTATTATTTTTGTTACTAAATTTAAACAATATATGTTTTTTGTGTCATTATAATAATACTTTATGGATGCATGAGTTGATTTCTAATAAGTGTTCATTAATACTGAGAACACCAATAATCAATAATTAATTATGTCGAATGGTTAAATAATTTATGAATATGAAATAAATCGATTTTTCAATTGATAAAATATAACAAAAAATTAAAAGGTTGCATAAGACCGATTTCAAAAAATGTCCATTTGAATATGAATTTGCAAATTTTTTTTTATTTTACTATTCTACCGATTAAGTCCCTTGGGGTATTTATAAACAATAAGGTTATTTCTGTACCAAAATAGGAATAAAGAATACAATTAAATTAAATGATAATATATATAACAAATTTTATATGACATTTGATGTGATTAAAAATTTACTTATTGATAAAATAATATACATTTCATGCTATTACTCGCTGTCTGTCAATATATAATCTTTAAACAAATGTATATACATATTACAAATATATAATCTTTAAACAAATAACTACTGTAATACTTTATCCATCCATTAAAAATAAATAGACGAAATAGATACGATTTCCATATATTATCTTGCTATGTAATTTTGGAATGAATGAACTGTGTTTAACCTTATGTCTTATATTTATTGTATCATATCATTTTGAAATATATAAATTTCTAACTGAACTATAAAAGTACACAATATATGCCGAACAAATGAGATAAAAATTGATATGATGTCATTTTCATTCATATAATACAATTGAATGAATTTATTTATTTAAATAATAAATAAATATATAATCATATAATGTGTGTTAGTTTTCGTCATAAAATAAAAAAATTAAGTACAACAACATTGTTGATACAAAATTATTGACCCCCGCCACAGCATGATACATAATTTCTATTTGCTGTCATTGCTAAACTTATAAAATACTTGCTGACATAATTTACGTTACAATAATATATTTATGTTTATATATTGTATTATAAACATATATTATACATAAACATAAATATATGTTTGAACAAATTTCGTATATATATAAAACATCTTCTCGGATGACGTACGTACAAGTTTACAAACTGTGTATAGTAAACAATTTTCTTAATGAAAAAAATATTACAAACAATTGGATTTGTAATATGTGTTTTTAGAAAAGACGCGGTAAAACTTATTTACCTCTATACCACTTGCTAGCGTGTGCTAAAAATCATATTCTATGGAGATGTATAATTTTTTTTGCACATTATAATATAAATTGTTTATGCCGGAACATTTTTGCTCACATACATATATTTAATTAATTTCTATATAAAATACCATCGAGCCCATTGAGCACAACGATTTAATAATATATTTTAATGTTGAATTGTGTGTATATAGTGTATCATTTTAATATGCAAATTTTATACTTTTATTTTTTCATTTGCTCTAGTAGTGTATGATTTTTAGTTATTTTTCGAATGACAAAAATAGCCCTGTGAAAATTTTTCTCAAAAATTGTCCTGTACATAATTTATTTTCGTATTCAATTCTTAAACCAATGTATGCACAACAGTAATAATTTTTTTAGATGGTACATTACATATAAAACATAATATATGCATATGCTGGCTGCTGAGACAGTGAAATCGTCTCATAAAATTATTTTTCGATCTTTACTATTCACCACATAAATATTTTCGAGAAAGAGTCACTCCGTGTGTAATATGTAATCTTAATATCTACTATTTATTTATGAAAACATTCATTGTTTCAATATATTTCTAATGTATTAAATGTATATAATAAAGATATTGATCATTGCATATAAAATTTACTATCTGTATACCATTTCTTCTTCGGAATTAATGTGGTAACTTGAAATAAAATTAAGAAATTTATTATTTACTTTACATTAATCTCGTTAGCGCGTTTCAAAATAAATAAAAATAAATATATTGTTGTTGTTGCTTTTTCCGGTTACAATAAATAATGTTTGTTTTTAATTAATTTTTAGTTTCAGTCTCGATAGGAGTTTTTTTTATCAATATTAAAATAGAATAAGTACTATTTAATTACATAGAATTATCAATGAGAAAATTTACATTCAGTTTATTTATTGCTTTTATATTATTTATTTTTATATAATAAAAAGAATAAATTTAATATAACTATTCAATTGAATTGAATTGAATTGAAGGAAATGTGTTAGAGAGATAGTACTTTTATAACAAAAATTATTAGGATTATTAAAATTTGTTCCCTTGTACAACAAATGTATTCCGGGTAAATTGTTTTCATTTTTAATCTGATTTTATTTGTGAATATATAAATTTATGGATTATATGAGCAAATTTATAGAATAAAAATGACAAAACATAAATCGTTCGTGTGGTGTGGATGAACGCAAAAATTTAGAACTTTCTATACTATACCCCTAATATATTTTTAATTCGTATATAATTATAAATTTCACTACACTTTTTAAATTCTCTTTGACTTAACAATTAGACATTTGTTGTATCTCGTTGAATGATTTGTTTTTTGAAAATATTATTCTTTGTTGTTTTTTTTTTTTTTTGTAATTTAGTTGTTGTATTCCTTTATTTTCGTTTTAGTTTTTAATTTAAATTTATTATACATGCAATAAACGACGCGTACAAATTCTAATAATCTCTTCTATTCGTGTTTTTTTTTTATATCTTATACTTTTACTTTTATACTTACAGTCGGTACAAGCATTGTGCACAGGATGTATTTAAAAACAACGACCATTTGAAAAGTGTTCTGATTCTATGAAAATAATTTAAGTTGAAATTGTTCTATATGAAATATATTTTTGTCATATCGAATTTTCGGAAAATGTTCTCATAACATAAAAAAAATTATTAATTTTGTTGTTTATGCGAAGCTTTCTGCACCATAAAAATGGAACAAGTCCTAACCGAATGATTTTAATGGGTGATTAATTTTATAAGACAGAAAATTGTCATATTTTTTCTATTGTTCTTTGTTCTGTTTTTAAGCTATTGAATATTTCGGATGATATCTCTTAAAAAATAAACCTTAATATAAAACAAATGATTTAAGAGTCAGTACTGGATCGTTATGCGATCGTTTCCATTTTATACACCCATTCATTATATATACTTTTATATATATCTTTAAATTTAATATATATAGATTTGAAATACTAAGATATTGTTGTTATTGCTTCTATATTTCTTCTTGTTGCTGCTATTTTAGTATTTCAATTTTTTTTTTATTTCTCTCTTTATATATTTTATAATATAAATTTAAATACTAGAAGAACTTCATATACTTAACAAATATATTTTCTAGTTATATTATAGACGGTTTGGAAAGCGGACTAAAAATCTAAAATATTTAACAAAAACTTTTTTTTCTTCAAAAGTGTATGTTGATAATTATTCATTCATTCATTCATTCATTCGTTTAGAAAATTTAATATAATTATTTTAAAATATTATTTATGCACTTTTTTAACCGGCATATTTAGCGTGTGCAAATGATAACAGAACGATTCTTTGTATAATTGTCTTTTTGTTATATAGAAATATTGATAAAAAAAAATATAATATTTATTTTTAATATAGTGCAGTACACGAATTTATTTAAAAAAATACAATAATACGTTATAATTTGTGAAAATAATTGTTTAGTTAGTTTTATATATAGACATTTGTGATATGAGACAATATATACACAATGAAAATTAATTAATTACATATAAATTTAAGGGTAAGGTAATTAAATTTTTTATGTAATTTATATAGAATAAAAAAAAAAAAGCACGCGGTACAGAGAAACGAATTTAGATCGCTCGCGTCCGTCTTATAATAAAATTATATACATAATATTAAATTAAAATTTTTAAATATGAAAAATATGATTACGTAAACCATTTGTATTTTGTGTGATATTATAATTTAATATATATTAATAAAATTATACGCATTGAATTATTATATGGTTAAAATTTCAAAAAATTATTTTAAAGTAATATAAATTATTGTTTTATTGTTATCGAAATTATACCTATGATTAAGTTATTGATGTGTCATGCGAATTAATTATATATAGGAAATTGTAAATACATACAATTTGAAACAAAACAGAAGAACAGAGATTGCATTTAAAATATATTCTTAAAGAAATTTAAAAATATATATATTTTCTCTTCTATTCTTTAGTTTTTCTTAAAAAAAATTATTATAGGACAAATCCGATTTTGCTATTATACGGTCACATATAATATAATTGCGTTCGGTAAAAAAAAAGTGAGTTTTTTTTTAGAATAACCTTCAAAATATTAATTATATTAAATTCTATGTTACACACAAAAAATATATTTGGACGAATTTCATATATAAAATTTCTATAATAAATGTTTATAATAATTTGCAGCGTTGCTCAATTAATGAAAAATAGTTTAAATTTTTTGCTATTATATATATTTCTATATTGCTCTGTTAAAGTCTCCAACAATAATCGTTTTTACTAGCTTCTGAAATATAGAACAATAATTTCTTTGTAGACACTTCACCGATACATAATAACTTTCTTTTCCCAGCCAATGCGTTATAGCAACATAAAAAAGTAATGTGCTAACTTTCCATACGTTTGTTTTTTCAATGATTATTTGACCAGACTTTAACGGAATTATATGACTTGAAATGGTAAAAAAAACATGAATTTCTGTATAGTAAAAAATTGAAACTATTTTCCATTAATTGGGCAATATTGACACTGTATTAGTTGCAACTATATATTTTGTATCGTATATAAACAATATAATTAGAAAAAAATGTCTATATAAAAATAAATTATCTATTGTTATATATACTCGCACATGCCGAGTGTATTGTTTATTAGATGTTTCAAAAAAACGAGGAATTCTATTATATAGTACACTCACGTAAGGAACAGAAGGAATTATGGTGCAATCGTTTTCCGATAATATATTAAGTCAGTCGTCGTTTGCTAGTGGTGTCTATTCTTAATCCGCTGTTATTCTGTTTATTTATGAATAATTTGCCTTCTTCACTTTTTGCCGACGATTTCCACTACCATTCGAAATTCATTTGTGAATACCTTCATTAAATCCTGAGTTTAAATCATTATCTAATTGAATATATCGTATCATATATTAAAAGTGATTGAAAATAAACCAAGATCAATTGTTATTTATACGGGGTGTTTCTTCTAATTTAATTCTCAATAATATTCTGTTCCATATTATTTTTAATAAAACTTTGACGTAGTATAATCGGTATAGTTTCTTATTAGTTCAATATATGCCTCCGAGTGTAACTATATACTGAAATATTCTGTATGACATCTATGCCATACCATATACAAATAATAGCATACATTATAAATGAAAAATTTCGAAACTTCTATTTAATAACACTTTAATTCTAATGGAACATTCATCATCAACATCTAATAATATACATTTATATATAAGTTTTGTATTGTATTATCTATCCGAAAAAATTCCAGATGTTAAAGGGTATAAGGTTACAGAATAAATACAATATTATATCATGCTCTTGTGTATTATAAATTATAATTTAATTAAAAATATTAATTACATACATTTCTAAAATAAATGGAAAACAATAATTAAAATATTTTCTAGATAGAATGTTAAATGCGGAAGTTAATATGTGTATTTATTATTAAATATGTATATGAATTGAATTATTATAACACGTGTGTTCCATTATTCTACTATATATGTCTGAATATGGGTGAAAAGAAAAATTTATATTGTATAACTAAAAATTTTCTTCTTTTATACATATAATTTTAAAACATTAACATATATGAACGACAAAAAAAAAAATAAAGTAATACCACATTCATTTTACTCTTATAATAACAATAAGACATTAAAAAAAATAAATAGTTTCAAATTTCTTCTTTTATATGTAATTTACAATAATAAAGTACAGAGCTAGCTAGTAGAGACGAATGAATATATAGTAAATGAAATAAACTATTCAAATAAATGATATGTTATCTTTAATATGTTACCACTTCCATCATATATAAAAATTATATATTTTCCAATGCAGGGGGCCCGACATGTAATAAAAAAAAAACCGAATTGGATTAAATTTATAAAATATGGATAGATACTATACAAAAATAAAACAAATAGCAAAATAGTGTAGATAGACCCTGTCGCCTATATTTTAATAAGTATAGAAATTTAGAAATAATTGTAATATTTCAATGATTGAAAAGATGAAATTAATCACGCCACTATAATTGTTTATGTTACCACAAAATTAATAGAATTGTGTTACATAATTTTTTTCATTTATATATATATTTTTTTATTTGAAATATTTGATAATTGCATAACTTCGTGCAAACTAAAAGGTTATATTTGTATAAAAAAAACTATGTTTTATAACGTTTATATAAAATTATATACTTAATGTTTTTATATTAACTTTTCCATTAAAGTATAGTTGGTGATGTGGTGGTCTTCGACGTCTCATGTTTTTGCCATTAAAACTATTTTGCAGATATCGAAATAGATCAATTAGTTTGAAGACGCAAGTTCTGGCAATTTGTTTTACACCTTTGCTACATATTTTCCACACTGTTTTTCGTTGGACATTATATTGCATAGGATCCGTTTTCCATCCAAAATAGGCTCATTTTTATGTCGTGTTAGACCGATCAATATGTCACCTTTTTTGATGCAATTTTTACAGTCTATGAAAATCTGGCATGCAGTCATGCACAATCATCCAATATGTTTGAACTATGAAATATTGTATAGTTTAAATTTCATTTTATTTATACTCGCAATATTACATATATATATTACTAATATATATTACATAAATATGCATGTACAATGTAAAACATGTGTCAATATAAATAAACAATATATATTTTTAAAAATATGTATGTTATTCTATATAAAAAAAAAATGTTAGTATAGTATTAATAGTACGCATACACATAACATGAAAAGGGAAATGCATCCATAAAAATAGAAGCTGTGTTTATATATTTACATTTACATATCGATATTATAATAGAACCAGGAAAATATATACTATATGCGTATTGTTAAATATGTAATGCAATCTTCGATTAAAGAAAGTACTAATGTATTCGTGTAACTTTATGAAAATAGAAAAATAAAATCGATTCATTTGAAAAAATTACATAATGTATAAAAAAATGTATATATGGCAATAGAAATATATATATAATGTGTTTATATAAATCTTAAATATATATATGAGTATTATACCATACATATTATTTTTTATTATTATTAATAATGTATACAACAATAAATCTGTGACTTTATCATATATTAAATTGAATTGAATTAAATTATCATATATACAATACAATAAAAAATATTACATCACGTACAGTTCAGAAACTGTACCGTGCACTGATATGCCAAAGGACTTATTTCGGAAAATGCAGCTATTTGTTAGATTTTTTATTATTATCTATTAGCATTCCGAAGATTGGTTTTTGAGTGATTACTGAAATGTATACAGTGCACTTAATTTGTAGTAATTATGTGAACAAAGCATATAGATTAACGAACAACTAAATGGGTATTATCGTATTTATGTGGTATTAATTATTCATTATTTACAAAAAACATATAAATGTACTACCAAATGTAAATGTCTAAAAAATTGCAATCTTTTATGCAATACTTTATTTTTTCAAATTTATTTCTTCAATTTTATATTGTTAAATTGTTATCAATTGAACCTCTATATATATATATATATCTCATATTTTATTAATATATAAATTGAAAATAGCAAAAGACCAACTGCCAAAATTTAATTTAATAATTATTTAATTTTTTTTTTTTTATATATATATAGGCTTTATTATCTGAAACATCAACCGAAGATAGTCATTGGCCAGCTGAATTAATATTATTGCGTGAAAAGTTTACAGCAAAAAGTCAATTAGAAATTGCTCAATTACAAATTAAACATGAAGAAGAGGTAAAAATTTTAAATAAATATTATTTAATTTTATGTTTTTAAATCCACAATATGTGTTTCTCCGTTTGCAGTACGTGTACTTTTTAGTTTTTATAAGAAAAGTCATTAAATTACTTCACACACTGCATATATTTTAACGTATATATTTAGGTACACTTGTTAAAAACATATGTATTACATAAGAATTCGTTACACAAATATTTCTACGATATATATTTGAAAATATGTAATATCTATAGGTGGAATGTATACAATATATAAATACGGGTCAAGTCATATAATTAAAACAAAATTTAGTTCGATCATTAAAATCTAGTGTAACATTTCATTCAAATGTAAAACAAAAAAATTCTTTTTAAATCATGATAAAATGAATAATAAAAATTATGATGCGTGATTGGAGTAATGTGCTTTTATCTCTGATCAACCCTTTGTGTAATTTTGGTTGACGAAGCCATACTGAAGCGCATGTATCACACATTGATGTGCTATAGATGTTCGTTCGACTTCTTGTATATGATGCTTCCTTTCCATAATAAAGTATAAATTAAGAATTTTGTTTTTATTTTTACTTACCCTTTTATAGATGGCACGCATGAAAGGTGATTTTGAAAAACAATTAGCACGTAAATTAAAACGACATACAGCATTTGATGCTTGTCGTGGACTCGATCAAATTGTTTCTGAAAGGTTTGTGTAAATGAATTTTTTCTAATTGATATTAAATTTAAATTTTTAAATTCTCAAATATATATTATAGAGATAATTTACGTGAACTATGTATTACATTTCGTAATTTATTATGCGAGTTAGCAAAATGCGTAACAATATGTGAAGATGATATAAATAAAACTGTATTTGAAGAATTAAATAAATATGGTATAAATACAACTATAAATAATCAATTGATAGACAATAGTTGCAGCAATAATAATAATACCAGTAATTATGTTGATGATGTTAATGAAGATCAAACGGATATATTAAATATTTCAAATAAATCAAATCAATCCAATAATTCGATATCACGACAACAACAACAACAATTACCATTACGTTTTACAACACCAAATGTTTCCGGATTATTAAGTGTACTCGATGATCCATTATTAATTGAATTTGTATCACAACAAAATAGTAACAATGTTGCTGATGATACAAATGATAATAATAATAATAATAATAATAATAATATCGAAAATTTTAATTTAAATGATTGTTTAGAACGTTTGAAAAATGAAGCAATTTATTTATTAGAATTATCTGAAAAATTATATAATAAAAATAATAATATATTATCGTCGGCATCATCACAAGAGAAAATTCATAATAATAAACATCAATTAAATAAAAATGATAGTTGTGAAGAAGAGGATGGTTTAAAAAGTAATAATTTGTCAATTAAAAAAAGTAGAGCTAATGTAAAATTATTGGAACATACAACATCATTAAATGATAATTTAATATTGGATAATAAATTAAAAAATAATGATACAGCAGAATCGTCACCAAAACGATGTAGTTTACCAATTTATTTTCCATCAAATACAAATACTAATACCAATAATAATACAAATGATTCAACAATTATGATAATGAAACAACAAAATTCAAATAGTGAATTAATTGTACAATTAAATGATGTAAAAAATCGTTTAGTGTTAAGTGAAAATCAACGTAAACAATTGGAAATGTCATTAAATGATGCATTAACAAAACAAAATGAATTAGCGCAAATATTATGTTTAACAAAAGGACATTTACATGAATTACAACAAGGTCAAAAAGAAGATCTTAGTGAAGGGTATGTTGGCAAATATTTTTTTTATTATATTTTTTGTATTGTTATGCATTTTAATTTTTATATTTTAATACAAAATTGTATGTTGTGTGAAAACATTTGTTTTCAAATATGTAGTTATGGTGGTATAAGTCAATTACAATCACCATCACGGCAACCAAATTTCCAACAATCAATATCCACATTTTCTCAATTACAAGATCGTGCTCGAAATATATTGAGTATTGTTATACCAAATAATCAATCAACCGATAATGCAACACAACTATTACAATTAGTTGAAGATTTTTGCCGTGAAGGTGATAAATTTATTGACGATGAAAAACGTAATAAAGATGATTTACAGGAACAGGTAATTCAATTGTTTCGATGTTATATTCAAATTATATACCACCACATATATTCATTCATTCATTTATAATATTAACTTTTATAAATAATTAGATTGAAAATATATACACAAATTTTAATTTAACATAATTGCTCATATAATAATTATGCGTAGTTCTTGTTGTTTTTAATAGTTTGTTAGTATATATATATTAGTAGATTATATTGTAGTAGTATTGTAGTAATAACAGATTTTTCTATTATCCTTTTTTATTTTACCAAACTAATTGCATTTTTTAATTTTAAATTTTTGCGAATGTATTGAATTTTATTTTTTAATTTAAATCTACAAATTTTGTCGAATTTTACGCTAAAAATTGCTTGCAAACAATGTTATTGTGTGATTATTTAATTCGTATCCTAATCTGTATAGGGAAAATTAATGCGTCTATTGGAAATACGCTTCCTATAAATAATAAAAAAAAAAGGATAAGTTAACGAATATTATATATTAAACGCTAAGTATATTGCATTTTTATGTTTTTGTTTAGTAGCTGTGCACAATGGGAGATAGTTGTATTTGAAATAAATTTGCCATTTGAACCATCCACCGTTGTGTAGATATTTTAATATAATTATATATATAAACATCTCCAAGATCACAATGTTTTTTTTTATTATTTGCTACATTATTGCACTGATTTTAAATATAATAACTAGTATAATTCGCCGAATGTATGATAAAAGTGATATACAACTTGCATTTTATTACGTTAAATACAGAGAAAAACGAGAAAATTAAAAAATACTTTAGATTCTTGGACATTTGTTTATATGAAAATATCTGCAGAATGATTAACCTCCGGTGCTAAGGGCAACAATTATTTAACATAAAACCGAAACCTATGCAACTACCCCGTTTTAGTTGGTATTATTTGTATTTATATTTATTTCTTGTATGTTATTGTTATATTGATTCCAAATGTATAATTACAGAAAATGGTTCATTAAATTATATACTCGTATATGGACTTTAAAAAAAATTATCAACTTAATAGAATTTAAATATTGAAAGTTATAAATAAATAATTGTACATTTCATTTTTTCGTAAATATTAAATTGTCAACATAATTTCATAATTTAAAAATTGTTGAACGTACAATTTAGTATAAATCTTTAACGATTATTTTTTTCCATTTTAACATAACAATATTATTTGGTCGAGGGTTTTCATCAATCATTACAGAAATGTTGGCATTCATTTTATAAATAAATGCTGATCGGCAGCTAATGGTTTTAAACGTTTTTCTTTTGCATTTTTCAACAATATACAAATTGTTTACAAAATTGATGAGAATTCATCTAAACTCAAATGCTATTGAATTATAAGCTAAATTAAATAATCGAAAAAAGAGGATGTGTCTATCGAGGTTAAAATACGAAAATACATGGAAAGTAATGGCATAGTGCCTTTTATTAAAATGCTTTTAAAATTGTATGCAACACACCAGTTTGATGATAAAACGTTTAGTTGATTGTGCAAATACGTGTAACAAAAAAAAATGTACCAAGACTTAAGTTTAGCAACTTTTTGATTATAAAAGATTTTATTCACAACAATAACACAACTTTCATCATCATTGCATAAATTCTATTAATTTATTAATTTAAGAGCGTATACCACTTTCTGTAATTCATTTGTTATAAATATTATATTTTATTCAATAATTATTTAAATAACAACATTAGAAACTCTCTAATCAACTTTTATATTCCTATTAAATTTTCTATATGAATTTGTTCATTGAGTTCGATTTTTATATTGTATAATTTCATCATTTGTTATATTTATTTATATATAGTATAGAAAAGAAAAATTTTTTAATTTAATTGTTATGGTTAAATTCTTCTAAGGCTCTGTGTATATGTTTATAATGGGACTGGAAATTTAATACTAACAGACATAAATTAAAAAATAATATAATGTTGTTTTTCGTCTTTTAATTAATTATACAATTTAATTGGAATTTATTTCTATTTTATATATGTGTTTTATATATATATATATGTTACGCCTAATTTGCTTTTGTACAACAATTTTCCTATGTTATATCGTGTTATAATTATGCGATAAAAAGGTACGAGCGATGATGTGTATGTTCATGTTGATATTACATATTACAATTGCGTTAACACTTTAAATTTTTATAAAACATAAAAATTATACAATATTCATTTATTATATTTTTTATATTAAAATTAATAATATTAGGTTTTTTACAACAAAGGACAAAAACTAACATCAAAAGATGATAATATAATTAAAATTAAATTGTTAGAATTAGTTTTTTATTTGTTTTTTTTTTTGCACAAGTAGTTTTCTATGTGTTATTTTTTTTTTTTTATTTTCTCTGGTTTTATATCAAATTACTATTTGGGTTTTCTCCTGCGGCAGATAAAATTATTATCTAAATCAACAGCTATTATTGACAACTGTCAGTCCTGTAACAAGGTAATTTTAGACTTTCTTTTTATTCATTTTATTTTGTTTCATTATGTTATTGTTAGTGAATGAAATTTATCAGATCACATAAAATGCTATATATTTTCACACAAAATATGCTTATTAATTTATGCAAAATTTTGGTATATGCTTTTTTCTTTTATTTTTACAATAATAAATCCTTACATTTAAGCTAAATTTTATTAATCAATAATAATATGTTCATTTTCTGGTCATTGATGTTCAATTTTTTTTTTTTTTTTTTTTTCGCATGAATTAATGTAAATTTTATTACTTTAAATATAATTATAATTTATATAATTAAAAATAATCGAAATTGATTGAGCATCAATTGGTTAATAAAGTGGAAATAATAAATTATAAAATAATATAAAAATTAAAATATCATAAAATCGCATAAAAATCGATGGTTATTCATCCAGATTAATGCTGCGGATAAACAAAAAAAAGCTACACTTCAATTTTTGGAAGAACAAGCCGCTGAACGTGAACAAGAACGTGATGATTTTACTAAAGAAATTGAAAAACTTAAAATGCAATTACGTGAAAAAGAAAAGGAACGTAATACATTTGAACGTGCTTGTAAAGAGGTATGTATTGTAATGAATAACATATATATATATATATATATGGATGGATATACACCATGTGTCCGAAAAAGAATCGAAATAACTGTCGAATATATGAATGATATGATGATTATTTTATGTATTGTGAACTAACCTTAAGATACTGTTCAGAGGATCCAAAACACGCGGCATTAAATGACCGCAGTTTTTGTGTATCCATCGAAAAATGTAGAAAGATCCACATAAAGTGTTAGCAATAAATATGCAGTGAGATTCATGGAAATATTTTTCGGACAGACGGTGTATATACTATATGTATTATATGACGGTGTAGAAAATGAGAAAAAACATTGTTGGTGATGGTATTCGTCAATCGAGATGTATGTAGAGTAAAAAGATTTAACTATAAAATGTTTTTATATATATACAACATTTCTTAATTTCTTCTATTCTATATATATGTAATATCGATATTTAAAAGTTATAAATTCAACACTGTATGACGTACACAACTATATTCATCCCTTTTCTCTATTATATATAGATTTTCTAATGATGCCCATTTTAATCATTCAGGATCAATACCTTAAATGACTGCGAAATAAATCCGAACAACTCTTAGTTACGTATCGTAAATGTAAATGAATAACCAGTACTTATTTCCTGTCTCTGTATTAATAATAATAAATAATTTTATGCAATAATGTAATCATCCGAAAGCGTCTCATGTTTGATGTCCGCTTGAATAATTTTATAGAGTACAATTTACCTAAAAAAAAACTCTATTCTTTCCAGGTTTTTCTAAAATGTCTTTTTATTACATATGAAACAAGAATTTTGAATTTTCGCACAAATGTTGTAATGTTAAGATAGCGAAAATTTTAATTTAACGTAATTAAAAATAATAAGATGTCAATAATTGCTTTACAGCATCCAATAAAATTAACCTATGTTGTTGTTGTACGTCCAAAGTGCGTAAATTGTATATTTTGTAAATATTATATAAATACGTAATGTAATTATTGTTGATGTTTTTCTATTATATTTTATTATTTAATATTCATTAAAATAAAGCACTAATTTAATTTTATTAATACATGGTTGGCGAAAATTAACTTTATAATATTATATATTCGGAACTCAATTATATATTTGATTTAATTACAACGGTCAAACACACGTAAAGTAAGTTGATGTGACACATTTTTAATGCAGCACATTAAAATTCAACAAAATACGTATTTATTGTCGATAATTTTATGTGAAAATTGTGATGACTTCTCAATGGGCAAAGTAAACAAAAAAGGTGTTGCATAGGTAGCATAATATGAATGTACTTATCACAACACAGCACACGACATTGAATATTTTGAAAAAGTATTAGGAAAGTTTTGTGGCATAACATTGACTAACAGTCAATATCTCCTAATTACACAATTTTCTGTACATAATTTCAAATCAAAGGACGTATTTATGCTGCAACAACAACAAATTAAGAAAATTTAAAAATACTAATTACAAAGTTAATTTTTGACCAGCCAGTTTATTAAATTTGCACACACATATCACAAATCACAACAAATAACTTTTAATAATTCACAAATAAATAATAATGTAAATATGGTAAATAACAATTCATGCATTTTGTGACATTTATTAAAAAGTATTGCTTCTAAAATTCTGATCTATATTTTTTTTATATTCTCGCTACGATCATATACATATTTTCCATATAAAATTTAAATTTAATAGTATTAATAGTAAGTAATTTTAATTGATTTATCTTTTTTTTTGTAACGTGAACGTGCATAATTGTACATAATATTGGTGATAGTCTATCTGGTGACAATCATTAAGACGATTTTATTTATATCTGTATATATTTCATATTGATTATGATTACATTTTAAGAAATGTAGTTACAACTGAATCTGTTGGTTAAAATACAGAATAACATTTTATATAACTTGTAAACGTAGTCTCCCTTCTCATAATCAGATAAATAGCAAAAACAATATAATTAACATAAAATGTTGTTTTGATTATGTTTTAGTGTTGTTTTATTAATGAAAAGTAGCAACTATTAGAAGTATTTTGTATAATTTAAATTATTAATTGTAAAAATTATATCGAAACACTTGCCACAAATGAACACATCATTGTTACTAAAGGTTAAAGTTTCAACAAAATTGTTGATTAATTTTACTGCTTTTCGTAATTTATGTAGTTTTAATTATTGTAGGGGTTTGATTTTAAAAATTATTCTGTAAAAGAAAAAAATTATATTTTGTATTACAAATTTGTCTAAGAAATTAATTATTAATATATTATTATGTTTCATTTTGTTTATATATATAATTTCAGACAGAAACTTTGGAACAAAATATTAAAGATATGACAATAAAATTCAATGATATGGAACAAAAGAAACAAAAATTAGAAATTGAATTAAAATCATCAATTGATAAAATATTTGATTTACGTGAAATTATATCAGAATTAGAAACACAAATTGAAACAAAATCATTAAATGAACATGTTACAGCTGAAAAAGTTAAGGTAAAATACATATTATAATTAAGCTATACACAGCTATAATTTTAATTAATTATTTAAATCTTTGTTTATATATATAAAAGGAATTAGAAAATTATATGAATACACAAAATAATACAAATGAATCATTACGTAATGAAGTGGATAGTTTACAAACGGAAATAACTAGTGATTATAAAACAAAAATTATAAAATTAGAAGAACAATTAAAAATTTTTTACGCAAATGGTGACCAAAATATAATTGTTGAACAAATGGCCGAACAATTGCGTGATATTGAAGATACTATTGATCGTAAAACAAAATCATTAGAATCAATCCATGCAACAATATGTTCAGCATCGTGTAGTAGTCCATCGGAAGATGTTTCGTGTAAAGATGGACAACAGCAACACCAAGAACGTCATCATCCGTTAAATATTAATTCACCAAATGAAGTAATTTTTAATTTTATTTTTTATTTAAATATTTATTTTAATTTTTTTCTTGATTTTTTTTTTTTTTTTGGTTATACGCACACAGTCACCAAGAACACCACAACATTTAATTTTACCAGTTAACGAAGTACAAAGAATAATTGATAAACTGATAAAACATACAAGAGCTGAAGAGGCCGCTATTAAACGTATACACGATTTAGAAATGCAAATAAATGGTGTACGTGTAAGTCATGCTGTAAGTAGATATTTTATTATTATTACGTGTAAAGAATATATTTTCGTAAAATATTTCTAGCGCATATTTTCTATATGTTTGCGCTGGCTCTGTTAAAAATGTCATTAATAATAATTTAATTAGAAAATTATTTGGCAATTTTCCTTCTTATTTTTAAAATTTTAGATTTGACGTCATTAAACACGTTTTACAATAACATATCATTTATTAATTTCTTAATTTTTGTATAAATTTTAAAAGACTATATTATAAACACATTTAGTATGAGGAAATAATAATCTTTTCATTGTATTCATAACAAATATGTTCTATGCTATGCAAACAAAACAATAACAAACATTTATATAAAATGTTTGTTTAGAAATACATAATTTTTTGTTATTTCAATTATTGAATTACGTGTGTGCGTAATGTTACAATTAATATTTATTTAACGTAATTAATTATAACTATATATTGTGTATATATGCAGAAATGCGATTACTCCATGATGATTTATTGTAATGAAAATCTAACTATTTAAGAAATCTCATGCAACTTCTTTATTAATATAACCAATTTTTAAATAACTTGTATTAGCCCTTTATAGATTACGAAATTGTCCAATACCCAATACGGTTTGTTTACATGTTATTCTCTTTATATATCGCCAGAATATTACCTGCGATATAAATATATATACCACATTTATAGCCCTTAAACTCAATCATCAGTGATGTTTTTTTTTTTCTGTCAATTTAGATTTACGACATAATTCCATTTCATTGTAATTTAATTTCCATGTGAGTAGTATTTTTTCTCAGAAATTTCACTTCCGTTTACAGTCGTATAGAATATGTAATTTCTATAGTGCGTGTGTTTGTGTATGTGCGTGGCTGTAGTAAAAAGACATTAATTTTATTTTTTGTTATTTATTTTGAATTTTATACTTATAAATTGTAATATTTAAATTTTTATTTTTAATTATATTTTTCGCACATCATCATAAAATGCTATATTACAATGTGTACTAGTTTTATCTATTCTATATATACTGAATCTATTTTATATTTTCCTATAGTTCAAGTATATTGTACAAATAAAAGAAATGAGGTCAATGTTTCATTGTCAAGTGAGAGAAGTGATGATATGGTTATTTTAAATTTTCCATTAAACATTTTCTATTTTTAATATTTTTAAAATATATTAATATTTCTTTTTAGTTTATAGTTTAAGTTTGAAAATAACTTTTAGTTTTTCTTTGTTTATTATCTCATTTTCATATCTTATAAATCTTCGGCATGTTAAGTGAATGGTGGAATATGGTTATATTATATAATTTCAAATTGATTGATAATACATATCAATGGCATGATTGTATTCTAAGCGAATTTCTTCTAAAGTTCAATTCTGTTTAATATCTAAAACACACTTATCTTTATGAAAATTTATGTTAATGTGTGAAATTCTTCGAAATATTTTATAATTTCATCAAAGTTTTTATGTATAAAATATTATTTTTATATGAACGAAAAAATTTTTTCACCTATAAAAAATCTTGTAGTCATCATTAAGCAAATGATGGCACATGTATTATATTTAAAAATAAACTATACTTTTTCAACACAACTTTTAATCATTTTACATTTTTGTACATTTATTTTTATATATAAATTCACTTTTTGTTTATAAATTTACTACCGCCTGCGTATATAATAATAATATGAAGATCATAAAAGAAACATTAAATATTTTAATTATTGTTTATCACATTTTTCTTGTGTTTTTCAAACGTTACAAAGTACATGACACTTCTTTTTATATGTAAACAAAGAAGAAATTATAATTCCTTTTTACACAAATTATTTATATACGGCACGCGGCACCACAGCTTACAAGGAATGAAACATATGGTAAAATTTGTAATTAATTTCCTATTTACTACTTAATTTTCTTTTCGTTTATAATGCAATAATAATAGGGTGTGCACGTAAACTATTGTGGAAATACTACATACACTAAATAAATTAATGTTTTTTGACAGAATTTATATGGCACTTAAGTTTCATGTTTATTTTTATATATTCCAGTACATTGTACAACCATAAACGATACATACACTAATCATCAAAATCATTTTATGTATTATATATATACAATTATTTTAAACTATTTTTAAATAAACATAAATAACAAAATTTCTGTTCGATAAAAGGTGTAGTGTGTATATAAATTGAAAGAAAATGTTTTTTATTTTAATTGAAAACAGATATTTTATAAATTGGTATTTAGTAATGTTATACATGACACATATAGTGTATATAAAGTACTAATATAACGAAATGTATTGATGTAATTATAGTTTAATGTAATGACAGTATAACAAAAACTCTATCACAAAGGTCTGTTATTCTAAAAGTATAGGGGCTGATATAAATTAAAATGGTTCAACATTATGAAATAATTTATTTTAAAACACATTTAATTTATTCCAAATAAAAATATATAATTGAAATGAATAAAGAAAATACTTTCAAATTTACATGACAAAAAATATTGTATATTATCATCATCAAGTGCGATTATTCCATGTGAAACATATATAATATAACATATATACCATACATTCATTACAGTCAAATTGGTAAATCACTCCGCACTGTATATAGTATATATGAAAATCCACTAATTGATCTGCAATTATCAAAATATTTAGATCATTTACCTAATTCCATTATTAGTATATACTACAAATACAACATCTTCTTTATTTACTTTCTTAAAATTATATTATTATTTATACACAATATATAGAAAATGTATTTTTGTATTTATTTTCTTCACTGGTCCGTCCGATAATAAAACAGACAACTTAATAATATTCATTAATATATACATTATAATATACAATACATTAAATTTTGCTACAATTGTAGATTTTAAGTGTATATACTTGTATACTATAGTATTTAGTAGTCTATGATAGTATTTATTTAGTATGTTATATTGTACATATACTCGTATGCATATATACTAGATAGATAGTTAGATATAAATAAGAAAAACATCGTGAACACTATGTGAAATTGAATTCTGAATTATTAAATTAGTAACAAATTGAATCTCGTACCAATTTGATGTAAATAACATTATATTATTGTTATTATATTGATATAATTTCTTTAATTATTATTATTATTATTTATTATTAATATTTAAATTAACATTAATTGAATTTTATTGTTGTGTATTTGAAATATTGAACAATGCGTACATAATATACAATTATTAAACATACCGTCAATACATGTAATTATGTTCGTCGATAATATTTATGTTGTATTTTTAAAAAAACATATATTTGTGTAAAAATTATTTCACAGTTAAAAAGTGATTAAAATTCTTTTTTTGTTTTAAGTAATCCAATTTAACAAAATTTAAGGTGTATGAGTTAATTTAAATAATACAATGCCAGTGAGTTATTTTGGTTTTTTTTTTTTTTAATCTGTGTAGTAATAGAAATATTTATTCAGTAAAATTATCTTAAATGTGTCGACATAATATGAAAATGAATATGACCTGTTGATCTCTATATGTGAACAGAAGAGCGGTAACCTAATTCAAAAACATTAGTAATACACTACTTTATATTCGTATAAGAATATCGTATATAAACTCCATAATTTCCAAAATCATATAATAACATGTTTCGGAACATATGTATAATATGTGGATGCAATTTAGGAAATTGGGTTTTTGTTTTTGAATAACATACGTTATTTGTGTTTGCTTAAAATGTATGTAAAAAGAAAGAAACGTTATCAATAATGTGTGGGAGATATAGAAAATATAATCCATTGAGTTACATCGACTAAATGTGTCAACAATGTTGCTTCAATTTATGGCATCATTGAATCATCTTTCTATATATTTAGTATAATTTTAAATATATTATCGGGCGGGGGGTGTATAGAATAAATGTTTATGTTTTTTAAAATATTTATGAAATACAAACTAATAATTTTCATCTTATACACGCAATATTATCAATTTTATTTGATTACAATTTCATATAAAATAAAATAAATGTGGGAGTTTGAAGAAAAACAAATATAAAAACTGATCTTGAACACGTGTGCAGATAGTATTTCCGTTATATTATACATAATTTTTGGTTATTTAATTTAATGAAATTTATAAAATTTTAATCAATCATATTATATTAACAATTTCATAAACAATATATAAATATATATTCTGCGTAACATATCATTGATTATTTGCAAACAACAATGTGTCGCATAATTCGTAAAAATTTTCATTTCGTGCTCGTATTTATCATTATAATAATTGTTTTTTCATATAAATACAATACCAATCATTACCACCCGCACACATACGAAGTATAAGTTTAAATAAGTATTTAATTATAGTATTTTTTTGGCACAAAAACATTCGACATTATAATACAGAAATTCAAGGAAATAAATTCAAAATATTTAAGCGAAAAAGAAAATAAATAAACTAAAACATGAAAAATATGTAAAAGATAATGTTTTTTTTTTTATTTATATATTTTCTTTTTGAAAATACGGTTTCACCCACCAGAAAATTTTTCAATATATACAACACCATGAGGTAATATATCATTTTTAATTTTTAAACAAAAAATAATTGTTAAGAAAATTCTACTTAATATGCAAATGAACTATATACTATAAACTCTAGTTTTTCCTCAAACATTATACTATTAATTAGTATCATTCAGGTGCGCTGTATGTAACAATAACTTGATCCGAAGTTATTACACAAACATTTAAATATAGATTAATAAATGAATGGAATTAGTTGAAGGTTTGTTGCGATTCCAAATCCAAATCTGCTTCAAACATAAATGGGCTAAATTTTGAGAAGAGAAAGTTCTAAAGAATTTGATTAATTTTCATCAAATCAGTTTTTGAGAAGATTTTATTTTCTTATTTAGTTTTCATATTAATATAATTATTATTTCATGTGAGAAATTCTGAAGATGTAAATATCTTTTGTTTTCTTTCCACAAAGTTATGCACGATGTTCAGATGCATTGCATATTTTATTTTTAAAAAGACACAATAACAATAAACGATCAATTTTTATAAAAAATAATTAGTTCTTTCGTTTTTTTTTTTTTATGTTTGTCTGCATATATGCATAAAAGTGTGTCTGCACTTTAATTTTGAACATGCTAATGTACGATTCACATGTACATATTCAATAAATAGTATAGTATAAATAGATTAAGTAATTATAAGGGGAAATGAATATAAAAATTTAATTAAAAAGAATTTTGTTTACTATATAATTTATATTACCACATTAAGATCTGTTTTTTATCAAAATGTTTAATTAACCCATTATTAATTGAAGAAAAAAAAATGTAAAATAAATGCATTAGAGTAAATTATGTACCACACTAAAAAAAAAAACTAAAACGACTACAACTAATAAAAATACAGAACAGATGAAATTCTATTTTACTAATGAGATTGGGTCAGGTCTACTGGGTATCTAATTTTTAATTGATTATTTAAAATAAGTAGTTGCGTATATATTTTCAAATATTTTCAAATTCTATATTTTAATCACACCTCTAATTTAATCTACTCTTATTATATACTATATGCATTTAGTGTTAGTTAGAGATAGTATTTATATATATATATATAGTTTTAGTTCTTTAATAAATTAAAATAGTGATTTCAAAATTTGTTATCTTAACCAAATTCTGTGTAACATAAGACGAAAAAATATTGTACAAATGTTTACATTTGTCTTTTTAAAAATATTTCATTAATACATAATTTTATATAATAATAAAAAAAAAATATATATGTTCGTTCGTTCGGTGAATAACCTCAATTCATTTAGTTTGTATATGTCTGGTAATCGCTCTATATTTAAATGTATATACAATACAATTCAACATATATATATATGTTTTTGAAGCGAAAAAGTCATATCGAAATTTATGTTGTTTATGTTATCAGTTTATTTATTTATTTACGTTTTTTTTTCTATTTTTTTTTTTTTTTTTTTATTTCATCTTTAAAATATCTCATTTTTAATGTATGTGTATAATGCAACAACTATATTTAATTCTACGTAGTAGGTGTAAATATATAAATTAAAATATTGCATTTGCTATATGACATATTGATGTATACTTTGATAATTTAACATATATTCTTATTTAATGAAATAATTAATAATTAATTAATATATGGTGGTAGATAAAACGAGCACAAATATTAATGCGAAACATTTTGTTAAAAGTTATATTTATTTATAGTTCATACAAAGTTAAAAAAAAACATTTATTTATTTATATAACATCGTTTGTTTTGAGCAAGGGTTTTTTGTATAGTATATATTATTATTATGATTATATATAAAATTATAACATATGGGAATAATGACTTATGTGGCTGCAATAAGTGTCTGCCATTCGTCAACATAATGTCGTACTATTTTCTGACTAGAAACAAAACACGATAGAACGGTTTGACTGTATATGAAATTCGACCTTATAATTTTAGTGCGACAATCTCAACACAACAGATCAATAAAAAATGGTACCAAATGTAGGATTGTTCCGTAAATCGCGTATGGTCAAGGCTGAACTGTAAAAGTCTGTTAACATAGAATCGATTGATACACAAACGGTTGTAATACAATGACCAATTGTCCCTATATTGTCAAAAGATTAAAGATCTTTTAGAATCTGATTAAAAGTACTTGTGCCATATTTGTGGAGACAATAGTCCATAACTGTTCTCAGAATAGGTATACTGATGTTTTCTATAGTAAATAGCCGAAACTATCCCATATACCGATACCATATGTATACCATTAAAAAATTATAATATGAAATGATCAATTGGAATTTCATAAGTATATTAGTATTAGAATACATACATAGAATATTCTACACTGGTTACCTATATGTTAATATAAAATGTATATCGTATTCATTGTGATAAAAAAATTAAAATATGTTTATAATGTAATATTAAAATAGAAATCATATTACGTGAATTATATGGTACGCGTTTTATTGTTATATAAATCAATAATAATATTTACTTCTTTCATATACATTGAAATATAGGAATAATAAATAACAGAAGAACATTATCTTATTATTAATTATGTAAAATATGTTTTGCATTTATTTATGTAATGATATGTAATGATTATTATTTAAAAAAAATAAAAAAATAATCCATTCTATCTAAACTAATCATTCATTCTATTATCTAAACAAATTTCATCTATATTAGAATACAGTAGAGACGATATTGTTTATTTATTTATTATTATTGCAAAAAAGAAAAAATTACAGTGTTATATCGCTATTTATTTTCAAATATAAACATTTATTTTTATAATTGATTTTGAAACAGGAAATGATTATTAAATATTATTCCATTCACACAGAGAAATTTATTATCCATTAAATAATTCAATTATTTAATGAATACTCGTCGTTCAGACGTACAAGACATATTAAAAAATTGTATTTTCTAACATTTCATTATTGTTACAATCGTATTTAAATAAAAAGTTTCTGTTTTATATAAAAAAAAAAAAAAACGAACGGATAATGAACTTTTCATTCATTTGATAGTAATATATGTTTTACATAAACGGTTTTTCCCTTTATCACAATGACAAATTGTATATAATGTATTATTTAATTTTAAGTCAGTCAAATAGAATTATATATATATGTTTTACTGAATTCGTATTGTATATGAAATGTTAATAGAATGTTTAATCTTCTTTATTCTAAAAATAATACAATTCACA
Source organism: Bibio marci (assembly GCA_910594885.2). Lineage (NCBI taxonomy): Eukaryota > Metazoa > Arthropoda > Insecta > Diptera > Bibionidae > Bibio > Bibio marci. The sequence continues at coordinate 21,350,727 of OU343118.1, read as the reverse complement.
CACATTTTCCATTGCATTAATTAAATTAATTCAAATTTATATTATTTAATTAATTATTTATTAAAAAGGAATTACAACATGAACGTGATTTATTACAAGAAAAAATGTCTGAACAAATACTGCGTATATCAACATTACAATCACGTTTAGATGAACAACGTCATCGTGCCGAAGAATTACATCGTCAAGGTACATCAGATTTGAATTTAAAAAATTATGATCTCCAAACGGAAATAACAAATTTAAAAGAAACATTATCGATACGGGAAAAACAAATTGTAACATTAAAAGGTCACTTAGAACAAAGTAAAATAATAATAGAAAAACAAGAATCTGAATTGGTATTAGCAACAGCAGCATCAACAGTTTCGTCAACAAATAATAGTGATAATAATAGTAACAATAATAATAACAATATTAATAATAATAATAACAATATTAATAATAATAATAATAATAATATTGTTCAACATAAATTAGAATTAGAATTAAAATTAAAAAATAATGAAATAGATAAATTAAAAGAAAAAATACGTAATGAAATGATAAATAAATTAGCCCTACCTGATTTAATGGAAACAATGTTAGATGATAAAAATGAAGAAATTGATAATTTACGTGAACAATTAGCTACCAAAGAAAAACAATTACAATTTTATTTGGATTTAAATTTAGATGATAGACAAATTGATAAATTACAACAGCAACAAAACCAACAACATCTACAACAGAATAGTGGACGAGACAATTTATCAGATTGTAAATTAAGTGCACGTACATTAAGCGATATCGTTTCAATATCCGAATATGATGAACCTGATGTGGCCAGAAAAAATGTAGATTATAATATATTAAATGAGGGTATATCAAAAATACAAATTACTGGTTTGGTAAGTCTTATATTTAATTATTTGTATTCAATTATTATGCCCGGCAGTTTTCTAATTATTTCTTTTTAATAAATACGTTTTGTGATTAGGATATAAGAGACACTTTGAAAATAGTTTTTTCAATATCAATTATCTTTCAGTTTACGATGATATTCCACAAATTGATTGTATAAAAATTTACAATTTGTTAAAAAGACACTGAAAAGAAACAACGTAAACAAATTTTGTGTATATGCAGATCTTGTAAATGTAACACATACATTAATATCTTTATTCATTATCTTTATAAGGAATGCTAAAACCAAAAATGTTTGTATGTATGTATATATTCTTATCTGTGTTGTGATCTGGTCTAATGGTTTTTAGTTTACTTACAATGAAACACATTAGCCAAAAATCCTCAGATGTTTACACAAGCCACAAATATTTATATGCAAAATCAAAAAACATCTTTGATCGTATTATTGGTTTCATTTAACATCACCGTAACTAAGATATTTCATTTGAACAATCAAATTGTTTCTTGAAAAAGTGTTAGCGAAATGTTTATCTTTTTATTTTGTTCTTTATAAGGCTTAATTGGAAGTATCCATAAAAAGATACCATAAAACTATTAACATATTTTTTCATTTTTTCTTTTAGGAATCATCCAAATTTTTTGCTACCGATTATTATCATAATGTTAAACCACAAATTATTGAAAATACTATAGTAATTGAAGCATCACCAAAAGATCCTTCATCGGAAATACAAAATCATAATTATTTTCAAAATCTATCAGTTTATCCAAAAGAAACAGATTCAATAACACCATCACCGCAACCACGTCATATAAATTTTTCATTATCAACATATAATTCAAATAATAATTCATCAGCCGAAAGAAATCGTCAACAACAACGACAAGAATCATCTCATAGTATTGAAAACAATGCAACTAAAACTAATAATGATGATGATAATGATAAAAATAATAATAATAATAATAATAATAATAATAATAATAATAATAATAATAATAATAATAATAATGATGTAGTAGAAGAAGTACCACCGCATTTATCAAATATTATCGAAGAATCTGAAGATGAAAATAATATTTGTAATACTAATGTAGTGAATAAATTAAAATTAGAAATTGAAAATTTACAATTAACCATTACAACATTAAATGCAGATAATGTACAATTAAAAGAACATTTCCAAACCGAATTATTACAACATACAAATGATAATACAAATTTACAATACGACTTAACAGCTAAAAATAAACTTATCAATGATTTAATGAACGACAAAAAATTATTACAAAATCAAATTGATTCAATAACACTTAAATTAACCAAACTAAATAAAGTGGAAAAGGATTTAATGGAACAAGAAAATCAATTACAGCAATTTGATAATAAATTAGGTGATTGTCATAATGAAATAAATAATTTACATAAAATGTTGAATGATAAAAATCGGGAACTACAAACTGTAAAATTAGACTATGAAAAATTACAGAAGCTGAAAACTAGTGATGGCTTACAAATTGATATATTACAACAACAAATTCAATCATTAAATAAAACTATAGCACATAAAAATGAATTACTACAAAAACATGAGAAAAATTCATTAAATTTTACGCAAAATGAAAATCGGTATTTAGAACGTATTAATTTATTAGAAAAAGAAATTTCACAATTAAAATGTGACATTGAATTGGCAAAAATAAAGTCACCAAGCAAACAACAATTATCAATGCATGATGATGGTGATAATGTTAGCAAAAATGTAATAATAATAACAACATTAAAAAATGATGTAAAACAATTACAAAATGATTTAGAATATACAAAAGGATTACTATCAGAAAAAATATTTAATTATGAAAAATTAAAATTAGATTTTACCGAAAAAGATCAAGAAATTTATCGTTTAAAAGATATATTAAGTGATTCAAAAAGTCCACGCAGTGTTGAAGAAATGCGTACTAAAATAAATGATGAACAAATTAAATGTCAACATTTGACCGCTGAAAATGAACAATTACAAATACGATTACAACGTTTAGAAAATTCATCCAGCCCAAAACCATTTTCTGGAATTGATGATATAACAGAAAAAGTTGAAAAAGAATTAAATTATTCTGCGCAATTAGATACAAATATATTAAAAGCAATTGAAAGCGATGAAATTAATTCCGATGATGAAATGAAATTAAAACAACAATTTAATAATAATATTGATGAATTAAATGTTACACGTAAAAAATATGAAAATGAACAACGAAATTGTATACGTTTACAACAACATTTAGACACGGAAAAACGGAACACAATGTTACAACAAGAATGTAATGCTAGCATTATAGAACAATTAAAGTTACGTTTAGAGGTTGCAATTAACGAAGAACAGCAATTACAAAAATTATTGGATGAAGAACGTGAAAAATGTGAACGTTTAACTGGTCAAATATTAATTAGTCAACGCATTAAATTACATGATAACTCAACAAATACGATAATGAAATCGTTATCATCATCATCGGTACAATCACCACATGAATCACCAACACATCGTCGATCGCAACGTAATTTAAATGATTCTGAATCTGAATTAATTAAACATTTAAAAGATGAATTAAAATTATTACAATCACAAAATGATAGAGAAAAAGAACGTTGCATGGACATTGAAAGAAATTTAGAACGTGAAAAATATCGCTTTGATAGAGAATTATCTGAGCATAAAGACTATGGTAATCGTATGAAATGTGAATTAGAACGTTTAATACAAGAAAAAGAAATGTTTGAAAATGATTTAGAACATACAAAAGAAAGGTAAGTGAGCACATAAACCATTATAATAATATAATTCTTTAACTTCATAAGAATGTATCGATAGTACGATAAACGTTTTGAATATTCTCATTCTGTCAAATTCATTGTTGCAACGCTACAGTAAATCCATATTATGTTTATCTAAATACGAAAATATTGAAATACGTGATTTCATTTCATTTGTATTTCAACAAGATCTTCCATCGATCTATTGGTTTTTTTATATTTACTTAGGCTTAAACTTTCTCCTTAGTAATTCTTATTATATTTATTTTATCATATTATTTTTTTGTTTTGTTTTTTCTAGATTATCAATGGCATTACGTGAAATAGAAAGTTTAGAATCGCGTATATTAAATTTACAAGAAACTGAATCACGTCGAGCAGCATTGCGGGGTAAAGAACGTTACGAATCAACACAACATTCAGTTGATATGCATGAATTAAAATTACAATTACGTACAACAGAAATTGAACGTGATAAATTACAAGAGAATATTATATTACTACGCGGTGATTTAGAACGTAGTGCAAAACGTGAATCGAAATTAACAGATGCATTAGCCAAAGAACATTCAGGTGATGGTATGATACCAGAACAATTTCTAGTTAAATTAAAAGAAATGAATAATTTATTAATTGATAATACCAAAGAAAATCGACAAATGGCTGAAACGTTAAATTTATTAACAGCAGAACGACATGCATTACAAAAACGTATTATTGAATTAGAGACAAATAATAGTCCACAAACTCGTGATGAACTGGAAGAAAGGGTTTGTTATAAAATATATAATTATAAATTTAATTATTTATTAAATTATATTTTATTTTTTCAATAGGCAAATCATTTATTTGGAAAGTATTTACGTGTTGAAAGTTTTCGTAAAGCTTTGGTACATCAAAAGCGATATCTTTTAATTATATTACAAACATATCAAGATAATGAAAAAAAAACGTTAACAATGCTTAATGGAAATGTAACACCGAAAGCAAAACATAAATCATTTCGTTCGGTAGCGTTAACAATTATAGCAATTCATCGTATGAAATTTATTGTGCGTAGATGGCATACCGGTAAACGTATTGGTGCACATGCAATATTTTCTCATCATATGCCACGGTTAGTAAATGTTTATACGATAGAATTAATAAAAAACAAATAATCAATTAAAATTTTTAGGCGATCTGCATCGGCTACAACAAATCTTTGGACACGTAATGATAGTTATATTAATGGTAGCCCACAATCACCGCCGAGCCGTGATAAACCAACATTTCTTTCTAGATCAACTATTGGTATGCAATTAAAACCATTAAAAGCACCAAGTTTAATAACGGAATGTTCAGAACGTTTAGAAAATTTAAACGCACGAGATCAATGGTCGTAATAAAATAAAAATATGATTTTAATACATCAATTTAGAATTTACGTTAACATAACAGCTCAACTATTAAATGAGTTTTATAAGTAATTAGAATATATATAATTATAGTTTAATGGTTTTGTTCTAATAATATAAACATTACAGTACAAATGTGAAAACAAAAAGAAAAATGTATATAATGACATCACATATCATAAGAAAGGATTTGCTATCTTATATAATATATAGATAGACATACAAATGTATATACAATATAGAATAACATAATCCTATTGCATGCAAACAAGAAATGTGTTTTTAAATCTCCGTATCTAGTCAACTTACAGAAAAGAAGTAAAAATATAAAAATAACACAAGAACAAAACCAATAAGAAATTAAAGTTAACCATTTTTTTAACGATTAGTTCAAAAACAAAGTATAAAACAACGAGAATATGTGCCTTAAAAAATAATACCCATTGGTTTGTTTATCCTTTTTTTTTTTTTTTATGTGTATTGTAGTTGAATAAATTATTCTTTATTTTATAATTCATAGTCAGTATTAAGCATTATTTGTGTTTACTGATTTAATGAATTTATTCAATAAACAATTTGATCTCCTGTTTTTATATGCTAAGGCATATTATAATTTGTATTTGATATATTAATTGAAACATTTTAAAATTAGAACAATTTTTGTGTTTTTGTTTTGTTTTTTTATTTTCTAATTGAAATAGTTTATTGTAAAATTTTTTTTAATTTTTTTTATGGTATGTCGGTGTCTATTAATTGACATTTATATTTAGTTGTTCAGATTCATTAATTTTAAAGATACAAATTAATCGCAAAAGTAGTAAATTGCCGGTATGCACGAAAAAATAGAATTGCTTTTTAAGAAAATGTTTACAGTAATTTTATTACAGCCATTTTTTTGGTGCTTTTTCCACTTTTTATGTTTATTACAAACATTTTCGTTTCATTTTCTGTCCAATAGAGCTGTCCTGGGTATCAATTTTAAAGGCACTTGTTAATAAATATATGTAAAATTTCATCGATATTGGTCAAGGAATTATGTAGATACGTATTTAAAAGAAATGGATAGTATAACGCGTATATATACCACCCATACGATACAATACACACAACTATATAATAGGCCAAGAAATTCGAAAAATAACCAAAATATACGATTTTTTAAGATGATGTATTAGTCAAGCAGAATCATATGCTAGTGACAATATTGTTAAATTTTTATTTATTTAAATATATATTGTAGGCGAGCGATAATACAATAACAAAGTTATTTTTGTCAATATCTTTTTTCTTCTGCCATTAGAGCCGGAACAAAATAAAACAACAAAATATTCAATAATAATAAAGGAATCCATTGCGTTCTTGTGTTAACTTGTTGTTGTTGTACACATCATATATTTTGTGTGTGATAAATTTTTATAATAATAAAGATTTGTAATTTGTGTACCGTACGCTGTATCATATGTAGAAGCAAAAATAAATTAACAAAAATTAATTTTGTTATTGTATTATCTCTCTCCTACAATAAATTTTTAAATAAATAAAAATTAAACAATATTTTCACTATCCTATGATTATGATTGTCTAATAACTATTCTCAAAAAATCGTCTATTTTGTGTATTTTTTCGAATTTTTTGACCTATCATATAGTTGTGTATATTGTATGTATGGCTATATGTTTCCGTAATACTATGCATTTATGTTAAAGGGATTATCTGAATAATTTCTTGTTAAATTTCGATGAAATTTGATATATAGGTTTGGAATATGTAAACAAGATTCTTTAAAATTAATACCTAGTAGGGCATCTTTATTAAATGTACAACTGAATGATCTCTTGACCAATTTCGTACCAATTTGGTATTTTGTTTTGGAAAGAGATTACGTACAATTATTTACGAAAAAGTAACAAGTAAAAATACAAACAAATAAAAGAAGAAGAATATAAAAAAAGAAAAAATTAAATAAAAAGAAATGACTTGTATTTGTTGTTTTCGTTTGTATATTAAATTTTTCAAATAAGTCATATAAAAATTATCATTAAGTTTTACACTCCACATTAAAAATTTTCTTTTACAAATAAATACACACACACATACACACAGACAATTCTAATTTTTATGATTGTTTCATCAATATTATGGAATCCAAAAAGTGGTAAAAAAATAACTAATTGATACCTGTATAATACATATAAAATAATAACATTAAATAATAATAATAAAAGACTAAATTTAGTTTTTTTTTTTTTTTTTTTTATTTTTATTTTTATTTTTATTTGTATTATTGATTGCCCATTCTCATCGTTGAGCCGGTTATTAACGACATGAATGTGGTGGCCAACTACTCGTATTATATAAGATAAAATATTTTTTCTCGCGTTAAATAGTTTGATATGCTAATATAATATAATCAATTTGTTTTCCAGTATTTAATTTTGATAACGACGATTTTGGTTGTGTGGTATTAATTTTCCTTCAAATTGACCTATTGAATAAAACATGTACTATAAGTAAATGCCGGGGTGACGTGTAGATCTTTCAAATTGAAGAAGATTGCACTAAAGTTGGTAACTATGAACTGATAGCCACATGCAACAATACAACAGTTTTGCAGAAAGGCTAAATGTTACTCATCGAACAATTTAAAATCAATTAACTCAGCTAGGAAAATAAAAATGCATCGATTTTAATGCTGGTTACTTTACTTCAATTAATAGAGGTAATTATTATTTGATTATTCAAAGCCAACGGATATTATTACTTAATATTACTATGTTATAGTAATTTGTAATTTGTAGTAATAATTTTTCTCTACTTTACATTTTATAATTTATATTCATTGAATTACGAGAGACCTTCTCAAAACTAACAAAATAACTATAGATTATTTTTCATTTCTTTTAGACACTACAAATTACGTTTACATATATTCGATGCAGTTTATATTTGTGTCGATGTATAAAAATATACAGGAACTGATGCAGAAAATATCAGAGGAACGTTTTGTGCTATTGATAGTTGTGATGTATTTGAAAGCGTCGTGTATGTGAATACATGGATTACTGTAATTTCATATGCATGAAATATTAACCAAATAATGATCCAAAATATAATCAAGATTGGTATACGATTATGGAAACGTTTATTAAAGAAACATTGTGCTTGAGGCTATGCAATTGTAAAATATTCAGGTGAAGTTTTATAATTGTATAATAATTGCTGCTGATTTCAGTAGTTCGAGTGAAAAAATGTTTTTTAGTTTTCGATAAATACAAGAATTTTGTGCAATGTCGGATACACATAAAAGATTATGAATAAGTATATGTACTGCCGTTCAAGATATCATGTATATCGAATATATTTAAAAAAATTGTTAATAATATAATAATATGATATTGGAAACAAATTGAAATAGGAAAGAAAATGATAAGATTAACACCCGCTAGTATAGTAATCATGTGAGAAAGCTCTGTGGTTATGCAATGTAAGGTTATGCATAGGATAGATTGGATAGATATATAAATATCTTTATTTATGCTGGAGCCATCTATATTCAAAAAGAATACACAAAAAAATTTTACTGCGAGAAAAAAATGTAACTTGACATTTCGATTTTTTTTTTTTTTTTTATTATAAAACAAAAGTCATCACTCAAACCGCTCAACACTCAACATTCGTCAAGGCAACAAGTCAAGAAAATAAAAATGTGTTGGTCCAGTGGAAAGCGGAAGAAAATAAGCAATATTGTAAGTATGCACTATAATAAATAGAAAAAATATAATTAATAGTATATTTTTGTAAATTATTATTCGAATAAGTGAAATAAAAAAGTTCTTATAATATTTAATAGACTGGTAATACAATACCAATATTAGAGATGAATTCTGTAAAAATATATTTTTAACCTAAAAAATATGAATGCTTTTATATCGCACATGACATTTACTGGACTACTAAACAGTAATCTTATATTCTATGCAATTTTATATTTTTTTATTATAATTTATTATATTTCTTTAATATATAATAAAATGAAATCGCGTATTATTACCATAAATTTATTCATTCAAGTATAAATTTCGTAAAAAAAAAAAAAAAGCAGCAAAAAAATTATACAAAATTGTTATATAAAAGATCAAAAGATCTTCATTTCATTATTCAATTTATGTCAATCATTTATGTTTATTATTAAAAATAATAAATTGCAACATTTACATTTATATTATTGACTTCACCAAACTTATAGGAAACTTTTTTATACAATTAAAAAATTCAAAATATAAATATTTTATTTTATTGAATTTTTTAATTGTCTATAAAACTTTCTACGATTTTGCCAAGCCAATAAGGGGGTAAAAATATTTTATATTTAATTCTAAATTCAATTCGATTTTTATGATTGCATTCGTGCATTTTTTGTACAATAGGCAATTTGTCAATGATGGGGTTGTATTCGACTTGATGACAAAATGTTTTCATTATGTTACATATTAATTAATTGGTATTTATAATTTTCTTTACAATTACTATATGTAATTAAAAATGCTGATGTAATCGATAATGGTTTGGTGTGTTAAATAAAACACAACAATTTAAATATTTTCATATTTAAAATATGTATAATTAATTGTTATTCCATTATGTAAAAAATAGCAAAATTCAATTAATCTAAACTGATTGGAAAACGTATGAATGTTTGGTTATTAATAGAAGAAATTTAAATAATTACTTTCATAATTTTAATCAATTTATAGAATTCATTTTTTCTATTAACTTGGATTTGAAACATTTGTAATAGGAATATTATTATTCGTAATTAAATTTATTTAAATAACAAATTTAATACAACAAATGTAAATGTAATATAATTTATTATTATGAAAATCATATAATCTTAATACTATAACATTCATAAAGTTTTTCCAGAATATTAACACATTTCTAATACGATAATTTCGGGAATTGTTTCTGGTACTTCGCGATTTATAATAATGAACCCTATCCACTGAATTATTATATACTTATATTCCAGAATTTAATATATAAATACTTTCTGTTGAATTTATGGGATACACTATGAAAAATAAACACTTTACCATAGATTTATATTATAAATTCTAATTATTTTAAATTATTTTTCATTTCTTTTAGACACTATAAATTACATTTACATATATTCGATGCAGTTTGTATTTGTGTTGATGTATAAAATATCCAGGAAATGATGCAGAATATATCAGAGGATCATTTTGTGCTATTGATGGTTGTGATATAGTTAAAAGCGTTGTGTATGTGAAAACAATGTAATGCCACATGCATGAAATATTAGCCAAATAATGATCCAAAATATAATCAAGATTGGTATATAGATGTACAATTATGGAAACGTTTATTAAAGGAACATTGTGCTTGAAGCTATGCAATTGTAAAATATTCAGGTGAAGCTTTATAATTGTATAATAATTGCTGCTGATTTCTGTAGTAGTGAGAAAATGTTTTTTAGTTTTCGATAAATACAAAAATTTTGTTCAACGTCCGATACACATAAAAGATTATGAATAAGTATATGTACTGCCGTTCAACATATCATGTGTATCGAATATATTAAAACAATTTGTTAATAATGGAATATTAATGATATTGGAAACTAATTGAAAGAGAAAAGAAAATGATAGGATGAACAGCGTTAGTGAAAAATTTTATTTTTGACATTTCGATTATTTTTTTTATTATGAAAACAACAAAGTCATCCTCCTCATCATTCAACACTCAACATTCATCAAGACAACGAGACAAGAAAATTAAAATGTGTATGACGTGTTGAAGCGGAAGAAAATAGGCAATATTGTAAGTATGAATTATAATTAATAGAAACAATTTTATTAATATTATATTTTTGTAAATCATTATATGAATAAGTGAAAAAAATAAGTTCTTATAATCTTTAATAGAGTGGTGATACAATTGCAATGTTAGAAATGAATTCTGTGAAAATATATTTTTAACCTATAAAATATTAATGCTTTTATATCGTAAATGGCGTTTAGTGGATTGCCAAAGATTTATCACAAAACAAAAATTGAATTATTACATCGTACAAATAATACAAAAAATTCAATATTTTAATGCTGTATAAAATTGTAAGTATAATTACAAATCCTTTTGTATTTATTGTTTTGTCTAACAAGAATTTTATCTCCATTTGATTACAATAATAAAGCATTTGATACTACAATCCAAATACTTCATGTCTGCCAATTACAAAATACATTTCCTATGTTTCAATTAAATTTCATAAAAATTTCTTCACGTACTTTCGTTGTAATTTTTTAGTCAATATTTACATCTTTATATTTGTGTCATTATTGTCATCTGCTAATGATTTATAATTCAGAATTTTAGCAGATGATTTGAATCTAAATTGCATATATCAATTTGGTTACAGAATATGAATGATAATGTGAAAATTTTTAATATTCGCAGAAATATTTTGGTATGATTTTAAAATCATTCTAGAAATTTGAACCAATATACCAAAATTGATAAAAATTTGATGAGATATGACTAAGTTATTCAGATTTCCGGAATCTGTTTCAGAACCTTATATTAGGTATCGTTTTGTATTAACATTATAAAAATTAATCGTATATTCTCAGTCGCAAGCTACATACCAAATTTGGATGTGAATTTACAAAATTATAATTATGCAAGTTAATATTCAAGTAAATCCAGCGGAATAATGATACCAGTATATTCAGATTTTGTAAATAATATATATATCAGAAGAGAGAATTTCATCTAGAGAATTTTAGGCTCATAGAAAAATTTTAAATCATTTGTATGGTGTCTGAAATATGGCCACAATAAAATAAGAACTTGTCAATATATGCTATATCTATTGATAATCTTTATTATATTGTGTGAGACAGGGGGTAGTGGGTTAACTTACTGTTTGAACCATTTGTTTATTTATAATAATATTCTATATTTAATGTTATATGTAAATAATATTTGTATATCTTAATTTAAGGTACAAAGATGCTGTTGTAAGTGATAATGGTTATATACAGAAAGTGGACCGTCATCAGCTTTAAATACCATACTGGTGAAAATTGACTACTAATAAATATTGATCCAAATTTCACATTATCACACATCATCAATTTCAATAGTATCCAATAACAATAATTATAATAAATTCCAGAACCGAACTACAACAAATTATGTCATCAAATTTATATACAAAATTCTGAATGCTTATAAACTATTTATTTATTTATTTATATATCAACAGCAACATTATTGGTTACCTGACATGTGTGTTTTATAATAATTATATTTAATAACTGTAAGTCAGATTTATTTAAAATAAATTCTAGCCCGTTCCAATTGCATATGGCTACATTTTGTACCAGCTACTATATTACCGCGCAAACAACCAACTATTTAGATATTATTTCGCACTGTATTTAGATGCGATAATACTTTTATCTGAACCAAAGGTAAAATCCCATAAATTTTCTATTTAATCCATATTTATATTTAATATTTAATAATATTTAATTAAGTATTATTATTTATATTTCAGAATAGAATATTTACTGCAATTGCATTGCACAATCAATATAGGACACAGGAGACCTGCATTCGTCATAGAAACACACATCATTTTTTTTTTATTATTCGATTGAATCATCGTTTCACGCTATACATAAATGCACATTGGTTCCACACACCCCAACATCATAAGAATAATTTTATTATTATTATGTATCGAAACATAATTTCAGACCAATTGGTAAATTATTATACACACATACGGATTAATTTAACAAAATTGGCTGCTATGTTAAATAGGTACCTGATTACGACTTCAAGTTCTCACACTGCACGGCAAGGTGACTTTCATGTTATTATTTTTTATATATATAAATAATAATTATTGTATATATTTTTTTACTCTCAGGCACGTCCAATGATTTAGTTACTCACATCCTGCAAATTATTACATGTACTTAACGTACATATAGCAGAAATTTACCTATTTCATGGTACCGGGTGTTATGGAGAATATCTATAACCTCTTAAAATTTAGAATTTTTTTTATATTGTGTCTTTTTAAATATAAGTTATAAATATAAGTAATAAAATTATGTAATAAGTAATTAGTAATTAAGAAAAATAACTAATTTAATATGGTATTTAGTGAGTAATTTTATTTCGATCAAACTAATCCAGAAGCTTGTTTTTTTTTTATTGAAATAATAAGCGTTCTGGATAGTTGAAATAAAATTTACCAATTATTTCCTCAATAATTTTATTGGTCTTCCCTCTATTTGTGTAGTTGGACAACCAATAAAAAGATTGAGTTTATAATAGATTCGTGATAACGTATTTACAATTTATTCGTGAATTGAATTCAATTTAGCTTTATATTTTAATTATATATGAGTATTTTTTTAAAATGACATTGTCAATATGTTATTTTTTCTCATATTTTTGAATTTTTAAAATTTAAATTTCGGGAATCACTTTGCCATATTAATTTAATATGTTACAATTATAGTATAAATCTAAGCTTTTCCCTAAAACCGTTCTGAGTTGGGAATGATCAAGTTTTTATTTTGTTCGATTCAGACCCTTGTGTTCAAATACCCTTCAAACACCTTCGGGGAATATTATAAATAGTAATTTTCAGGCTGAAATTATTGAATTTCAACAGTAGTGTAATCATTGGGAGCTACATTATCTAACTATTTTTTTCCATCGTCAATAGGTTTTCCATGTTATGGCCGGGGTCGTGGCACTTATCAATTAGCGTTAATTGAGGCCTGGCACGCGCACGACCCTTGTTCTGGTTGCGAAACGATTATTCATGCGATTGTAGACATTCATATTCAGAGGAAGGCAAATTTGCCCTATGTAAATAGGTAAAAAACACAAATTTTAACCTTTGTATTGAATATTGGTCTACTCTCGCATGTGCAGTAATTTTGTACTCATAACCGGCGAATTATATTACATGGATAATTATACGTTACGTTGTAGTCCCATGTGAGGACCATGTCTGATTGAAGTTCGTTCGGAATCCCTATTTAAATATATATATATCAGTTCTTTAGGTCCGTTTATACCTTTTAATATCCTTCAAACACATTCGCGGAATGTTACAAATAGTCATTTTCAGGCTAAAATTATTGAATTTCAACAGTAGTGTAATCATTGGGAGCTACATTATCTAACTATTTTTTTCCATCGTCAATAGGTTTTCCATGTTATGGCCGGGGTCGTGGCACTTATCAATTAGCGTTAATTGAGGCCTGGCACGCGCACGACCCTTGTTCTGGTTGCGAAACGATTATTCATGTGATTGTAGACATTCATATTCAGAGGAAGGCAAATTTGCCCTATGTAAATAGGTAAAAAACACAAATTTTAACCTTTGTATTGAATATTGGTCTACTCTCGCATGTGCAGTAATTTTGTACTCATAACCGGCGAATTATATTACATGGATAATTATACGTTACGTTGTAGTCCCATGTGAGGACCATGTCTGATTGAAGTTCGTTCGGAATCTCTATTTAAATATATATATATCAGTTCTTTAGGTCCGTTTATACCTTTTAATATCCTTCAAACACATTCGCGGAATGTTACAAATAGTCATTTACAGGCTAAAATTATTGAATTTCAACAGTAGTGTAATCATTGGGAGCTACATTATCTAACTATTTTTTTCCATCGTCAATAGGTTTTCCATGTTATGGCCGGGGTCGTGGCACTTATCAATTAGCGTTAATTGAGGCCTGGCACGCGCACGACCCTTGTTCTGGTTGCGAAACGATTATTCATGTGATTGTAGACATTCATATTCAGAGGAAGGCAAATTTGCCCTATGTAAATAGGTAAAAAACACAAATTTTAACCTTTGTATTGAATATTGGTCTACTCTCGCATGTGCAGTAATTTTGTACTCATAACCGGCGAATTATATTACATGGATAATTATACGTTACGTTGTAGTCCCATGTGAGGACCATGTCTGAGTGAAGTTCGTACGGAATCTCTATTTAAATATATATTATATACAATATATACCGGTTTTATTTGGTCGTCATGACCATGAATACAATCGAATCTAATTCTATACTTTGGGGTTTTGTTTTGATATCTATAATCTGTAAAACTTTTGAATTCCTTTTTTTTTATTGTATAATTTCCACATAATCTTTACTTAGTTTTTCATATTGGTCAATTCTGTGATACAAATATAAATGATTCATGTAAACCAGTTCGAAAAAATTGAGGAGAGCTAATATACAATTAGTAGTGACCTATTAAAGATTTTTATTATTTTGCTGGGGGAAAAGTGGTGAATATATATGGTTTAGGTATGAGCTAAAAGGGGAATTCGATGTTAACTTTATTGTTGCTAGTGACATCTCTATTCGCGTAGAAAACTAAAAATTGATTTAAAGCTGCACTAGAATAAATAATAATTTCTTATTGACATTTGTAGTGTTTAGGAATGAAAAAAAATAATAATATTACCACTAGCATATGATTCTGTTAGCCTAATACTTCATCTCAAAAAATCATATATTTTGTGAATTTTTTTTGAATTTTTTTTTTTGCATATTTATTTAGTAGTGTGTATTGTATGTAATTTATACGCACTTATTTTGAAGCGAATATCTATCATTTCTTGACTAATTTCAATCAGATTTGGTACATAGATTTAGAATAAGATTATATATGTAATTATTAAATATTAATAATTATGACATCCATTTAGTTTTACATCGATTGTATATTATTTTATTATATTAAAATTTAATATAAAATTTATTTTTCAGCTTCTAAAAAAGAAAACAATTATATTTAAGACAATTTGTAATAATTTTTTTTTATTTTAATGTAAATATGTAATAACAATTAATATAAACAAAAAAATTCATTTAAATAGATAAACATTCGTCTTTTTAATTATTATATCCTGAAGAATATCCAATTGGAATCTGAAAAGGAAAAAAAAAATTTCTCCTGATTTTTTTCTCTCGACTTTTTGCCCTGATTTGTGATTTCAGCCGAATTTTGTTTTGCCATTTTGACCGACTTAGAGGCGGAATTTTCGAGAAATTCCAACGGATTCTTGTTCGGACAATGACCTCGCGTCGTTTAAGCCTATGTTGTTTTTTAATCACTTTTTCACAAGTTTTTGTTTTGCCATTTTGACCGACTTAGAGGCGGAATTTTCGAGAAATTCCAACGGATTCTTGTTCGGACAATGACCCCGCGTCGTTTAAGCCTATGTTGTTTTTTAATCACTTTTTACAAGTTTTTGTTTTGCCATTTTGACCGACTTAGAGGCGAAATTTTCGAGAAATTCCAACGGATTCTTGTTCGGACAATGACCCCGCGTCGTTTAAGCCTATGTTGTTTTTTAACCACTTTTTCACAAGTTTTTTGTTTTGCCAATTTGACCGACTTAGAGGCGGAATTTTCGAGTTATCTCAACGGATTCGTGTTCGGACGATGACCCCGCGTCTTTTAAGCCTATTTCCAGCCCTATTTTTTTGGACTTTTTTGACCTTCAAAAGTATGGGTTATAACCTTATGCCGAAAAAATTTTTTTGCCCGTAGGACCTTCAGATTTTCAGGGATTGTAGAGCTCGGAAAAAAAACAGGTTCTGTCGACCTCTTTGCCGGATTTCCCTTGGGGGGCGGAGCTATGGACCTTTGAAAGTACCAAATGGGTCACTTTTGGACCCCTATAACTCCGGGAATACTCAGTATTTCGCGACGAGCTTCTCACCAATGATAGGTCTCTTTATGGGCTACAAATTATATTATGGGGGTGACTTTGTATCTAGAAGGGTTTTCCAACTAGGGGTGCCCAAAGATCAGAAAATCGTTTGCAGACCAATATTCCGAGTACTGGAAAATCGGGAAATATTGGACTTTCCAAAAATCTAATGATGCAGAAATGTAAAGGAAAGTCCAAAGTTTATGCTCATATTTTTTTTGGAATTTTCCAATGGAAAATGTGGGTTTTCCAGGAACAACGAAAAACATCGATTTTTTCATGTTTTCAAATGGGAATTTCCCGGCTTTCCCAATGGAATTTTCCAATGCCCTATTTACCGCAGATAGTGGACTATATGCCACGTATTTTAAGCCCCACCACAACTCCTCAAGTCAAATAGTTTTCCCACAGTGGCTGCCCAAAGTTAGGCTTACACGGAAATTTCCAAATCTTAAATTGGTCATAAGTCGACCAATAGATTTTTCACAGAAAAAGTCCAGAAGCTTTAATGTGCGCATTAAGATTCTCTATAATATGGCTGTAACGAAAATTGGCTAACACATAAATTTTTTTCGAAATCATCCAAAACCTGGTTTTCAGAAATTCCGGGAAATTTCTCCAGCCTAAAGTTGATGACTTACAGCATTCTTATAGCCATAAATGGATTTAGATCGTAAATGTACTGAGGGAGTGGTACTGAAAATGTTTCCTAACTATTACAGTTTTCCCGGAATTTCCCGACACAAATTAAAATTTTCCGGAATTTCCCGAAAATTTCTAGATGTCTTAATTAGGATATTGGAAACATTTTTTACCACTAGAGGACCCGAATCTATTTACACGTTTTCCCGGAATTTTCATATAACGGTTTCATATGCATGGTGAAAAATTCAAGTTTTTTTTTTACAAAAAGATAGGTCATTCAATTACCTATCATTTAATATGTATCACAACCTCCTACCACTTTAAACAGCTGAGCTAGAATTTTTCCCGTGCACAACATTTCTAAATTTTCAATTTTCCTGAAATTTCCCAATTATCTTAATTATAATATTAGAAGCATTTTTTACAACTAGAGGGCACTGATATTTTCAGTAGTTTTCTTAGAATTTTCATTTGAAATTTTTCAAATGTATGAAAAATAATTTACTCGTCAAAGGAAAAACACAAATAAAAATATTTGTATGTTTGTGAAAAAAAAAGAAGAACATTTTTAATGCAAGAGTAAAATTTAATAATAATTTTTATATGACTTCCTTCAAAAATTAAATTTACCCACGAAAACAACAAATACAAGTGATTTCTTTTTATTCAATAATTTCTTTTCCTTTCGAAATACTATAAACACCAACAACACCAACAATGTTATTTTTTGTATTGTTGTTTTTCGCATATATTTAGACTACACAAAGGCGATATTTATATGAAGTGGTTATTATTTTGTTACGGTTGCCGGTGGGCGGCATAGGATGATTTTGATATTGTGAATATTTTCCTTCACATATTTTTATAAATAAATGTTGATGTTAACCGTGGTGAAAATACAGGACGGTTCTACATGAAGTTCTTTTTATATTAAATTGTATTTATTAACACCATCATACGGATTTTCTAAGAATATGATGCTAATACAGCATCTGTAAGTCATCAAATAAGGAAAAACATAATTTTCTCGATTGATACCGTGTTTCTCGATGTAACGATCGCAGTTGGAAAATGACTTCAGTTACGTGATCATTTATTATTAGTGAGAATAGTTTATTTGTGATTGTCTGCAATCTCCGGTCATTTATTACATGGAGCGTATAGCGGATTCGATGGGTTGTCGTCTTAAAATGTTTTTCATTTAAATTGCTATGGCTGGAAACTGTTAAAGAATTTTCTTACATAAAATGTACCTGCTATTGTGGTCTAGATCTTTTATTTTTGTATTTATGATAGCATTTCCTCGGCGAAATCTTCACAATAACTATCACATCCAGTTTAGATAATAGGATAATAAGATAATAATTACATTTCCCACCGAAGCTTGCAGTTACTTAAAATTAACAAAATGTTCTACTAGTTTGAGATTTGAATTTATTACAAAGTCCATTTCAATTTCTGATTTTTTCAACGAAATGATATAGCCATTAGATCCTCCTCAACCACAAAGGTAAACAAACTTATTTTATATTTTATTTTACAATACAATTAACAATAATTAAATAAATAAATAAATAAATAAAAATAATACATAAGATATTAAAACTGTGGCCAGTGTTACAAAACGAATTTATTTCAATAATGAAGGAATAATGAAACCCCAAAGCATGCACGTAAATCCATAAAACAAATATCGATAAAAAAAATGCTATTTGTTTTCACGCAATTGAAATTGAAAAATAAACAACTTAAAAAATTGGTAAACAATAATTATAAACAATTAATCCATGTGAAATAATTCAAGCGATATAAAATGCGTAAAATTATCGCGGGTTTAATTTATGATTAGTTTTTATTTTATTTGTCCTTTTTTTTTATTATTACGCTTACATTTATTAAACGATATTTAAAACAAATATATTTGCCATAGCATTAGATTTGGAAATAGAAATAAATACTGGCATCGATTCACAGATTGGCATTGTTTCAAATTAAATATATAAAATAAGAAAAAAAATGTGAATAAATACCTTTTTGAACAAGACATTTGTTCCAATTAATACTACAATTAATTATCCATAATTTCGTTGCCCTCGATTAATATCTGCAATATTGAAGGACTACATGGACGGTATATTTTGAATAATTGACCGGAATATATTTAATATTATATAATTGTACTTTTGCCACACGATTTTCCTCCATTTGGATATAATTTCTAAATTAGTAAAGTTAAATAAAATATTTATAATTAACTAAATGGTGTAAGAAATATTTGTAATATTTATTAAATATAACTTGGAATTTATGAAAATAGGTGTCTTAATTGTTAAGCGAATATTTACGGTGGTGATCATTCATTACAATATACAACAAGGAAAGATTAATATGACAATATCCAAGTGATTGGCGATCATACACATTTTCATATTAAATACATTACCTAAACGTAAAAATAGTAAGATAATGTATGCAATTTGCAAAAGAAAATATAATGTTAATTTTCTAGATATAATAGTAAAAAAAAATTGTTGCAGATACATTTCATAAAATTGTACAATTACAAATGATATAAAGAAACCAGTAACTAAAAATTTACAATTTTCTTGTGTCATATCTTGAAAATTCCTATTCGAAACATGTATCAACAACAGATAAACATCGACAATATTGTTCAAATTGAAAGTATATACTCATAGATTTCACTCTTAATATTGATATTACATTATTGACCGGGACCTAACCAGCAATTCATTCAAAAATATAATAATATTTACATTTATTTACAATTTTCTTCATATTTTCTCAAACTTAGACAATAATAAACAAAACTGTTAAAAATTTGTTGAAGTTCCATCAAAGTTTGACAGATCATATTTCAAAATAATTACAGACGGAGCAAACATCAATGAAGCAATATTTGAATATTCCGCCCACAGCCAATACATAAATCCTATATATTTTCTCTTTAAAACACTTCTTTTTTACCAATATATTCGATTAGTATGACAATACAATCAATTAATGTGGCTTCACTTAATTTAGATAGAAACATTCACGCGGTTTATAACTGCGACGATTAAATTGTATAACTGGTTATGAATATTTTAATTTTTCTATGCCAAATGTTTTTACAAAATTGTTAATTTGTGTCAATAAATCACGGCCCAATACTATCAGCATAATTTTTCTTTTTACCTTTAAATAAATTTTCTGCCAATACTTTTTATTCAAATTGATTTTTTTGCTAAAACTTGAACACCATCACGAGCTGCACCATTTTTATAATGTGGCCACGTTTCTTTACTTAAACATTTATAACGTTGTAAAAACATTTCATATGTACGACGATATGCAAAACCAGCACGTCGTACACGTAAATTTTCCATTAAACCTAAGTATTTAATTTGATGTAATATTAATTTATCATCAAATGTGTCCGCTGTTTGTACATCATTTGGTTTTATGCAACGTAGATACGATAGTTCCTTACACATTAATATATCCATTAAATTATTTAATGAATTTTTAAATTGTGTAGCAGGAGTGTGTGGACGTTTTTCATCTAAATATTCTTTTTCTGGAAATCATTTACGTATTCTACTATTTACTGCATTCGACAAACCTCTTTAACATCTCTAAATAGTAAATCATTCTTTAAATAAATATTATGTATTATGTATCCATAAAATTGCCTTTATGATATTTTGCAACAATTTCTTGAGCTTTACTTAAATTTGTTGTTTTTTTTTGTGTGTGTTTTGTTCTGCAAGTGCTCGCATTCTTCTTCCATAGTTTTATTTACATTTTTTGATACAATTTGTTTTAACTGTTGTTGTTCAAGAAATGCACTTTTTTTTACTTGAAGAGCACCTTGCATCTTTAATATAATTAAAGAAAAAAAGTTAAAATATTTATAGAATTAACTTTAAAGAATACCAGTCGAGTCAGTAAAGTAATCTACATCTAGCATCACACACAAAAGTACAAAAAATTACTCACTTGAACGACGTGTAAGTGCTTTCGCAATTGATTTATTTTTATTTTTTAATTTTCCTTGTGGCATTTTCTTTTTAGATAATTAACAAATAATTGAATAATAATTATACGTACAACACAAACAAAAAAAAAATGTAAATAACTAAATAGAAAACCGAACCAAAATTATGATCTATGTGGTTATATGTAATAAGAAGAAATGAAGACACTGGCACTGCACCAGCGTAACATGTCACGACCACGTGACATACTAATCGAATATATTGGTAAAAAAGAAGTGTTTTAAGGAGAAAATATATAGGATTTATGTATTGGCTGTGGGCGGAATATTCAAATAATGCTTCATTATTTTGAAATTTAATCTGTCAAACTTTGATAGAACTTCGTTGTTTCCAAGTTGCTAGTTTTTTTTTCTGTTTGACATTTATTTTCATTTTTGTCAACAAATTTTTAAGAGTTTTGTTTATTATTGTTTAAGTTTGAGAAAATATGAAGAAAATTGTAAATAAATGTAAATATTATTATATTTTTGAATGAATTGCTGGTTAGGTCCCGGTCAATAATGTAATATCAATATTAAGAGTGAAATCTATGAGTATATACTTTCAATTTGAACAATATTGTCGATGTTTATCTGTTGTTGATACATGTTTCGAATAGGAATTTTCAAGATATGACACAAGAAAATTGTAAATTTTTAGTTACTGGTTTCTTTATATCATTTGTAATTGTACAATTTTATGAAATGTATCTGCAACAATTTTTTTTTACTATTATATCTAGAAAATTAACATTATATTTTCTTTTGCAAATTGCATACATTATCTTACTATTTTTACGTTTAGGTAATGTATTTAATATGAAAATGTGTATGATCGCCAATCACTTGGATATTGTCATATTAATCTTTCCTTGTTGTATATTGTAATGAATGATCACCACCGTAAATATTCGCTTAACAATTAAGACACCTATTTTCATAAATTCCAAGTTATATTTAATAAATATTACAAATATTTCTTACACCATTTAGTTAATTATAAATATTTTATTTAACTTTACTAATTTAGAAATTATATCCAAATGGAGGAAAATCGTGTGGCAAAAGTACAATTATATAATATTAAATATATTCCGGTCAATTATTCAAAATATACCGTCCATGTAGTCCTTCAATATTGCAGATATTAATCGAGGGCAACGAAATTATGGATAATTAATTGTAGTATTAATTGGAACAAATGTCTTGTTCAAAAAGGTATTTATTCACATTTTTTTTCTTATTTTATATATTTAATTTGAAACAATGCCAATCTGTGAATCGATGCCAGTATTTATTTCTATTTCCAAATCTAATGCTATGGCAAATATATTTGTTTTAAATATCGTTTAATAAATGTAAGCGTAATAATAAAAAAAAAGGACAAATAAAATAAAAACTAATCATAAATTAAACCCGCGATAATTTTACGCATTTTATATCGCTTGAATTATTTCACATGGATTAATTGTTTATAATTATTGTTTACCAATTTTTTAAGTTGTTTATTTTTCAATTTCAATTGCGTGAAAACAAATAGCATTTTTTTTATCGATATTTGTTTTATGGATTTACGTGCATGCTTTGGGGTTTCATTATTCCTTCATTATTGAAATAAATTCGTTTTGTAACACTGGCCACAGTTTTAATATCTTATGTATTATTTTTATTTATTTATTTATTTATTTAATTATTGTTAATTGTATTGTAAAATAAAATATAAAATAAGTTTGTTTACCTTTGTGGTTGAGGAGGATCTAATGGCTATATCATTTCGTTGAAAAAATCAGAAATTGAAATGGACTTTGTAATAAATTCAAATCTCAAACTAGTAGAACATTTTGTTAATTTTAAGTAACTGCAAGCTTCGGTGGGAAATGTAATTATTATCTTATTATCCTATTATCTAAACTGGATGTGATAGTTATTGTGAAGATTTCGCCGAGGAAATGCTATCATAAATACAAAAATAAAAGATCTAGACCACAATAGCAGGTACATTTTATGTAAGAAAATTCTTTAACAGTTTCCAGCCATAGCAATTTAAATGAAAAACATTTTAAGACGACAACCCATCGAATCCGCTATACGCTCCATGTAATAAATGACCGGAGATTGCAGACAATCACAAATAAACTATTCTCACTAATAATAAATGATCACGTAACTGAAGTCATTTTCCAACTGCGATCGTTACATCGAGAAACACGGTATCAATCGAGAAAATTATGTTTTTCCTTATTTGATGACTTACAGATGCTGTATTAGCATCATATTCTTAGAAAATCCGTATGATGGTGTTAATAAATACAATTTAATATAAAAAGAACTTCATGTAGAACCGTCCTGTATTTTCACCACGGTTAACATCAACATTTATTTATAAAAATATGTGAAGGAAAATATTCACAATATCAAAATCATCCTATGCCGCCCACCGGCAACCGTAACAAAATAATAACCACTTCATATAAATATCGCCTTTGTGTAGTCTAAATATATGCGAAAAACAACAATACAAAAAATAACATTGTTGGTGTTGTTGGTGTTTATAGTATTTCGAAAGGAAAAGAAATTATTGAATAAAAAGAAATCACTTGTATTTGTTGTTTTCGTGGGTAAATTTAATTTTTGAAGGAAGTCATATAAAAATTATTATTAAATTTTACTCTTGCATTAAAAATGTTCTTCTTTTTTTTTCACAAACATACAAATATTTTTATTTGTGTTTTTCCTTTGACGAGTAAATTATTTTTCATACATTTGAAAAATTTCAAATGAAAATTCTAAGAAAACTACTGAAAATATCAGTGCCCTCTAGTTGTAAAAAATGCTTCTAATATTATAATTAAGATAATTGGGAAATTTCAGGAAAATTGAAAATTTAGAAATGTTGTGCACGGGAAAAATTCTAGCTCAGCTGTTTAAAGTGGTAGGAGGTTGTGATACATATTAAATGATAGGTAATTGAATGACCTATCTTTTTGTAAAAAAAAAACTTGAATTTTTCACCATGCATATGAAACCGTTATATGAAAATTCCGGGAAAACGTGTAAATAGATTCGGGTCCTCTAGTGGTAAAAAATGTTTCCAATATCCTAATTAAGACATCTAGAAATTTTCGGGAAATTCCGGAAAATTTTAATTTGTGTCGGGAAATTCCGGGAAAACTGTAATAGTTAGGAAACATTTTCAGTACCACTCCCTCAGTACATTTACGATCTAAATCCATTTATGGCTATAAGAATGCTGTAAGTCATCAACTTTAGGCTGGAGAAATTTCCCGGAATTTCTGAAAACCAGGTTTTGGATGATTTCGAAAAAAATTTATGTGTTAGCCAATTTTCGTTACAGCCATATTATAGAGAATCTTAATGCGCACATTAAAGCTTCTGGACTTTTTCTGTGAAAAATCTATTGGTCGACTTATGACCAATTGAAGATTTGGAAATTTCCGTGTAAGCCTAACTTTGGGCAGCCACTGTGGGAAAACTATTTGACTTGAGGAGTTGTGGTGGGGCTTAAAATACGTGGCATATAGTCCACTATCTGCGGTAAATAGGGCATTGGAAAATTCCATTGGGAAAGCCGGGAAATTCCCATTTGAAAACATGAAAAAATCGATGTTTTTCGTTGTTCCTGGAAAACCCACATTTTCCATTGGAAAATTCCAAAAAAAATATGAGCATAAACTTTGGACTTTCCTTTACATTTCTGCATCATTAGATTTTTGGAAAGTCCAATATTTCCCGATTTTCCAGTACTCGGAATATTGGTCTGCAAACGATTTTCTGATCTTTGGGCACCCCTAGTTGGAAAACCCTTCTAGATACAAAGTCACCCCCATAATATAATTTGTAGCCCATAAAGAGACCTATCATTGGTGAGAAGCTCGTCGCGAAATACTGAGTATTCCCGGAGTTATAGGGGTCCAAAAGTGACCCATTTGGTACTTTCAAAGGTCCATAGCTCCGCCCCCCAAGGGAAATCCGGCAAAGAGGTCGACAGAACCTGTTTTTTTTCCGAGCTCTACAATCCCTGAAAATCTGAAGGTCCTACGGGCAAAAAAATTTTTTCGGCATAAGGTTATAACCCATACTTTTGAAGGTCAAAAAAGTCCAAAAAAATAGGGCTGGAAATAGGCTTAAAAGACGCGGGGTCATCGTCCGAACACGAATCCGTTGAGATAACTCGAAAATTCCGCCTCTAAGTCGGTCAAATTGGCAAAACAAAAAACTTGTGAAAAAGTGGTTAAAAAACAACATAGGCTTAAACGACGCGGGGTCATTGTCCGAACAAGAATCCGTTGGAATTTCTCGAAAATTTCGCCTCTAAGTCGGTCAAAATGGCAAAACAAAAACTTGTAAAAAGTGATTAAAAAACAACATAGGCTTAAACGACGCGGGGTCATTGTCCGAACAAGAATCCGTTGGAATTTCTCGAAAATTCCGCCTCTAAGTCGGTCAAAATGGCAAAACAAAAACTTGTGAAAAAGTGATTAAAAAACAACATAGGCTTAAACGACGCGAGGTCATTGTCCGAACAAGAATCCGTTGGAATTTCTCGAAAATTCCGCCTCTAAGTCGGTCAAAATGGCAAAACAAAATTCGGCTGAAATCACAAATCAGGGCAAAAAGTCGAGAGAAAAAAATCAGGAGAAATTTTTTTTTTCCTTTTCAGATTCCAATTGGATATTCTTCAGGATATAATAATTAAAAAGACGAATGTTTATCTATTTAAATGAATTTTTTTGTTTATATTAATTGTTATTACATATTTACATTAAAATAAAAAAAAATTATTACAAATTGTCTTAAATATAATTGTTTTCTTTTTTAGAAGCTGAAAAATAAATTTTATATTAAATTTTAATATAATAAAATAATATACAATCGATGTAAAACTAAATGGATGTCATAATTATTAATATTTAATAATTACATATATAATCTTATTCTAAATCTATGTACCAAATCTGATTGAAATTAGTCAAGAAATGATAGATATTCGCTTCAAAATAAGTGCGTATAAATTACATACAATACACACTACTAAATAAATATGCAAAAAAAAAAATTCAAAAAAAATTCACAAAATATATGATTTTTTGAGATGAAGTATTAGGCTAACAGAATCATATGCTAGTGGTAATATTATTATTTTTTTTCATTCCTAAACACTACAAATGTCAATAAGAAATTATTATTTATTCTAGTGCAGCTTTAAATCAATTTTTAGTTTTCTACGCGAATAGAGATGTCACTAGCAACAATAAAGTTAACATCGAATTCCCCTTTTAGCTCATACCTAAACCATATATATTCACCACTTTTCCCCCAGCAAAATAATAAAAATCTTTAATAGGTCACTACTAATTGTATATTAGCTCTCCTCAATTTTTTCGAACTGGTTTACATGAATCATTTATATTTGTATCACAGAATTGACCAATATGAAAAACTAAGTAAAGATTATGTGGAAATTATACAATAAAAAAAAAGGAATTCAAAAGTTTTACAGATTATAGATATCAAAACAAAACCCCAAAGTATAGAATTAGATTCGATTGTATTCATGGTCATGACGACCAAATAAAACCGGTATATATTGTATATAATATATATTTAAATAGAGATTCCGTACGAACTTCACTCAGACATGGTCCTCACATGGGACTACAACGTAACGTATAATTATCCATGTAATATAATTCGCCGGTTATGAGTACAAAATTACTGCACATGCGAGAGTAGACCAATATTCAATACAAAGGTTAAAATTTGTGTTTTTTACCTATTTACATAGGGCAAATTTGCCTTCCTCTGAATATGAATGTCTACAATCACATGAATAATCGTTTCGCAACCAGAACAAGGGTCGTGCGCGTGCCAGGCCTCAATTAACGCTAATTGATAAGTGCCACGACCCCGGCCATAACATGGAAAACCTATTGACGATGGAAAAAAATAGTTAGATAATGTAGCTCCCAATGATTACACTACTGTTGAAATTCAATAATTTTAGCCTGTAAATGACTATTTGTAACATTCCGCGAATGTGTTTGAAGGATATTAAAAGGTATAAACGGACCTAAAGAACTGATATATATATATTTAAATAGAGATTCCGAACGAACTTCAATCAGACATGGTCCTCACATGGGACTACAACGTAACGTATAATTATCCATGTAATATAATTCGCCGGTTATGAGTACAAAATTACTGCACATGCGAGAGTAGACCAATATTCAATACAAAGGTTAAAATTTGTGTTTTTTACCTATTTACATAGGGCAAATTTGCCTTCCTCTGAATATGAATGTCTACAATCACATGAATAATCGTTTCGCAACCAGAACAAGGGTCGTGCGCGTGCCAGGCCTCAATTAACGCTAATTGATAAGTGCCACGACCCCGGCCATAACATGGAAAACCTATTGACGATGGAAAAAAATAGTTAGATAATGTAGCTCCCAATGATTACACTACTGTTGAAATTCAATAATTTTAGCCTGAAAATGACTATTTGTAACATTCCGCGAATGTGTTTGAAGGATATTAAAAGGTATAAACGGACCTAAAGAACTGATATATATATATTTAAATAGGGATTCCGAACGAACTTCAATCAGACATGGTCCTCACATGGGACTACAACGTAACGTATAATTATCCATGTAATATAATTCGCCGGTTATGAGTACAAAATTACTGCACATGCGAGAGTAGACCAATATTCAATACAAAGGTTAAAATTTGTGTTTTTTACCTATTTACATAGGGCAAATTTGCCTTCCTCTGAATATGAATGTCTACAATCACATGAATAATCGTTTCGCAACCAGAACAAGGGTCGTGCGCGTGTCAGGCCTCAATTAACGCTAATTGATAAGTGCCACGACCCCGGCCATAACATGGAAAACCTATTGACGATGGAAAAAAATAGTTAGATAATGTAGCTCCCAATGATTACACTACTGTTGAAATTCAATAATTTCAGCCTGAAAATTACTATTTATAATATTCCCCGAAGGTGTTTGAAGGGTATTTGAACACAAGGGTCTGAATCGAACAAAATAAAAACTTGATCATTCCCAACTCAGAACGGTTTTAGGAAAAAGCTTAGATTTATACTATAATTGTAACATATTAAATTAATATGGCAAAGTGATTCCCGAAATTTAAATTTTAAAAATTCAAAAATATGAGAAAAAATAACATATTGACAATGTCATTTTAAAAAAATACTCATATATAATTAAAATATAAAGCTAAATTGAATTCAATTCACGAATAAATTGTAAATACGTTATCACGAATCTATTATAAACTCAATCTTTTTATTGGTTGTCCAACTACACAAATAGAGGGAAGACCAATAAAATTATTGAGGAAATAATTGGTAAATTTTATTTCAACTATCCAGAACGCTTATTATTTCAATAAAAAAAAAACAAGCTTCTGGATTAGTTTGATCGAAATAAAATTACTCACTAAATACCATATTAAATTAGTTATTTTTCTTAATTACTAATTACTTATTACATAATTTTATTACTTATATTTATAACTTATATTTAAAAAGACACAATATAAAAAAAATTCTAAATTTTAAGAGGTTATAGATATTCTCCATAACACCCGGTACCATGAAATAGGTAAATTTCTGCTATATGTACGTTAAGTACATGTAATAATTTGCAGGATGTGAGTAACTAAATCATTGGACGTGCCTGAGAGTAAAAAAATATATACAATAATTATTATTTATATATATAAAAAATAATAACATGAAAGTCACCTTGCCGTGCAGTGTGAGAACTTGAAGTCGTAATCAGGTACCTATTTAACATAGCAGCCAATTTTGTTAAATTAATCCGTATGTGTGTATAATAATTTACCAATTGGTCTGAAATTATGTTTCGATACATAATAATAATAAAATTATTCTTATGATGTTGGGGTGTGTGGAACCAATGTGCATTTATGTATAGCGTGAAACGATGATTCAATCGAATAATAAAAAAAAAATGATGTGTGTTTCTATGACGAATGCAGGTCTCCTGTGTCCTATATTGATTGTGCAATGCAATTGCAGTAAATATTCTATTCTGAAATATAAATAATAATACTTAATTAAATATTATTAAATATTAAATATAAATATGGATTAAATAGAAAATTTATGGGATTTTACCTTTGGTTCAGATAAAAGTATTATCGCATCTAAATACAGTGCGAAATAATATCTAAATAGTTGGTTGTTTGCGCGGTAATATAGTAGCTGGTACAAAATGTAGCCATATGCAATTGGAACGGGCTAGAATTTATTTTAAATAAATCTGACTTACAGTTATTAAATATAATTATTATAAAACACACATGTCAGGTAACCAATAATGTTGCTGTTGATATATAAATAAATAAATAAATAGTTTATAAGCATTCAGAATTTTGTATATAAATTTGATGACATAATTTGTTGTAGTTCGGTTCTGGAATTTATTATAATTATTGTTATTGGATACTATTGAAATTGATGATGTGTGATAATGTGAAATTTGGATCAATATTTATTAGTAGTCAATTTTCACCAGTATGGTATTTAAAGCTGATGACGGTCCACTTTCTGTATATAACCATTATCACTTACAACAGCATCTTTGTACCTTAAATTAAGATATACAAATATTATTTACATATAACATTAAATATAGAATATTATTATAAATAAACAAATGGTTCAAACAGTAAGTTAACCCACTACCCCCTGTCTCACACAATATAATAAAGATTATCAATAGATATAGCATATATTGACAAGTTCTTATTTTATTGTGGCCATATTTCAGACACCATACAAATGATTTAAAATTTTTCTATGAGCCTAAAATTCTCTAGATGAAATTCTCTCTTCTGATATATATATTATTTACAAAATCTGAATATACTGGTATCATTATTCCGCTGGATTTTCTTGAATATTAACTTGCATAATTATAATTTTGTAAATTCACATCCAAATTTGGTATGTAGCTTGCGACTGAGAATATACGATTAATTTTTATAATGTTAATACAAAACGATACCTAATATAAGGTTCTGAAACAGATTCCGGAAATCTGAATAACTTAGTCATATCTCATCAAATTTTTATCAATTTTGGTATATTGGTTCAAATTTCTAGAATGATTTTAAAATCATACCAAAATATTTCTGCGAATATTAAAAATTTTCACATTATCATTCATATTCTGTAACCAAATTGATATATGCAATTTAGATTCAAATCATCTGCTAAAATTCTGAATTATAAATCATTAGCAGATGACAATAATGACACAAATATAAAGATGTAAATATTGACTAAAAAATTACAACGAAAGTACGTGAAGAAATTTTTATGAAATTTAATTGAAACATAGGAAATGTATTTTGTAATTGGCAGACATGAAGTATTTGGATTGTAGTATCAAATGCTTTATTATTGTAATCAAATGGAGATAAAATTCTTGTTAGACAAAACAATAAATACAAAAGGATTTGTAATTATACTTACAATTTTATACAGCATTAAAATATTGAATTTTTTGTATTATTTGTACGATGTAATAATTCAATTTTTGTTTTGTGATAAATCTTTGGCAATCCACTAAACGCCATTTACGATATAAAAGCATTAATATTTTATAGGTTAAAAATATATTTTCACAGAATTCATTTCTAACATTGCAATTGTATCACCACTCTATTAAAGATTATAAGAACTTATTTTTTTCACTTATTCATATAATGATTTACAAAAATATAATATTAATAAAATTGTTTCTATTAATTATAATTCATACTTACAATATTGCCTATTTTCTTCCGCTTCAACACGTCATACACATTTTAATTTTCTTGTCTCGTTGTCTTGATGAATGTTGAGTGTTGAATGATGAGGAGGATGACTTTGTTGTTTTCATAATAAAAAAAATAATCGAAATGTCAAAAATAAAATTTTTCACTAACGCTGTTCATCCTATCATTTTCTTTTCTCTTTCAATTAGTTTCCAATATCATTAATATTCCATTATTAACAAATTGTTTTAATATATTCGATACACATGATATGTTGAACGGCAGTACATATACTTATTCATAATCTTTTATGTGTATCGGACGTTGAACAAAATTTTTGTATTTATCGAAAACTAAAAAACATTTTCTCACTACTACAGAAATCAGCAGCAATTATTATACAATTATAAAGCTTCACCTGAATATTTTACAATTGCATAGCCTCAAGCACAATGTTCCTTTAATAAACGTTTCCATAATTGTACATCTATATACCAATCTTGATTATATTTTGGATCATTATTTGGCTAATATTTCATGCATGTGGCATTACATTGTTTTCACATACACAACGCTTTTAACTATATCACAACCATCAATAGCACAAAATGATCCTCTGATATATTCTGCATCATTTCCTGGATATTTTATACATCAACACAAATACAAACTGCATCGAATATATGTAAATGTAATTTGTAGTGCCTAAAAGAAATCAAAAATAATTTAAAATAATTAGAATTTATAATATAAATGTATGGTAAAGTGTTTATTTTTCATAGTGTATCCCATAAATTCAACAGAAAGTATTTATATATGAAATTCTGGGTTCATTATTATAAATCGCGAAGTACCAGAAACAATTCCCGAAATTATCGTATTAGAAATGTGTTAATATTCTGGAAAAACTTTATGAATGTTATAGTATTAAGATTATATGATTTTCATAATAATAAATTATATTACATTTACATTTGTTGTATTAAATTTGTTATTTAAATAAATTTAATTACGAATAATAATATTCCTATTACAAATGTTTCACATCCAAATTAATAGAAAAAATGAATTCTATAAATTGATTAAAATTATGAAAGTAATTATTTAAATTTCTTCTATTAATAACCAAACATTCATACGTTTTCCAATCAGTTTAGATTCATTGAATTTTGCTATTTTTTACATAATGGAATAACAATTAATTATACATATTTTAAATATGAAAATATTTAAATTGTTGTATTTTTTTAACACACCAAACCATTATCGATTACATCAACATTTTTAATTACATTTAGTAATTGTAAAGAAAATTATAAATACCAATTAATTAATATGTAACATAATGAAAACATTTTGTCATCAAGTCGAATACAACCCCATCATTGACAAATTGCCTATTGTACAAAAAATGCACGAATGCAATCATAAAAATCGAATTGAATTTAGAATTAAATATAATATATTTTTACCCCCTTATTGGCTTGGCAAAATCGTAGAAAGTTTTATAGACAATTAAAAAATTCAATAAAATAAAATATTTATATTTTGAATTTTTTAATTGTATAAAAAATTTTCCTATAAGTTTGGTGAAGTCAATAATATAAATGTAAATGTTGCAATTTATTATTTTTAATAATAAACATAAATGATTGACATAAATTGAATAATGAAATGAAGATCTTTTGATCTTTTATATAACAATTTTGTATAATTTTTTTGCTGCTTACTTTTTTTTTTTACGAAATATATACTTGAATGAATAAATTTATGGTAATAATACGCGATTTCATTTTATTATATATTAAAGAAATATAATAAATTACAATAAAAAAATATAAAATTGCATAGAATATAAGATTACTGTTTCCAGTAAATGTCATGTGCGATATAAAAGCATTCATATTTTTTAGGTTAAAAATATATTTTTACAGAATTCATCTCTAATATTGGTATTGTATTACCAGTCTATCAAATATTATAAGAACTATTTTTTTTCACTTATTCGAATAATAATTTACAAAAATATACTATTAATTATATTTTTTCTATTTATTATAATGCATACTTACAACATTGCCTATTTTCTTCTGCTTTCCACTGGACCAACACATTTTTATTTTCTTGACTTGTTGCCTTGACGAATGTGGAGTGTTGAGCGGGTTGAGTGATGACTTTTGTTTTATAATAAAAAAAAAAAAATCGAAATGTCAAGTTACATTTTTTTCTCACAGTAAAATTTTTTTGTGTATTCTTTTTGAATATAGATGCCTCCAGTATAAATAAAGATATTTATATATCTATCCAATCTATCCTATGCATAACATCACATTGCATAACCACAGAGCTTTCTCACATGATTACTATACTAGCGGGTGTTAATCTCATCATTTTCTTTCCTATTTCAATTTGTTTCCAATATCATATTATTATATTATTAACAATTTTTTTAAATATATTCGATATACATGATATCTTGAACGGCAGTACATATACTTATTCATAATCTTTTATGTGTATCCGACATTGCACAAAATTCTTGTATTTATCGAAAACTAAAAAACATTTTTTCACTCGAACTACTGAAATCAGCAGCAATTATTATACAATTATAAAACTTCACCTGAATATTTTACAATTGCATTTTATATAGGATTTATGTATTGGCCGTGGGCGGAATATTCAAATAATGCTTCATTGATGTTTGCTCCGTCTGTAATTATTTTGAAATTTGATCTGTCAAACTTTGATAGAACTTCGTTGTTTCCAAGTTGCTAGTTTTTTTTTTCTGTTTGACATTTATTTTCATTTTTGTCAACAAATTTTTAACAGTTTTGTTTATTATTGCCTAAGTTTGAGAAAATATGAAGAAAATTGTAAATAAATGTAAATATTATTATATTTTTGGATGAATTGCTGGTTAGGTCCCGGTCAATAATGTAATATCAATATTAAGAGTGAAATCTATGAGTATATACTTTCAATTTGAACAATATTGTCGATGTTTATCTGTTGTTGATACATGTTTCGAATAGGAATTTTCAAGATATGACACAAGAAAATTGTAAATTTTTAGTTACTGGTTTCTTTATATCATTTGTAATTGTACAATTTTATGAAATGTATCTGCAACAATTTTTTTTTACTATTATATCTAGAAAATTAACATTATATTTTCTTTTGCAAATTGCATACATTATCTTACTATTTTTACGTTTAGGTAATGTATTTAATATGAAAATATGTATGATCGCCAATCACTTGGATAT
Organism: Bibio marci; assembly: GCA_910594885.2. Lineage (NCBI taxonomy): Eukaryota > Metazoa > Arthropoda > Insecta > Diptera > Bibionidae > Bibio > Bibio marci. The sequence goes on along the minus strand of OU343118.1, from coordinate 21,315,995 downwards.
TGTCATATTAATCTTTCCTTGTTGTATATTGTAATGAATGATCACCACCGCAAATATTCGCTTAACAATTAAGACACCTATTTTCATAAATCCCAAGTTAAATTTAATAAATATTACAAATATTTCTTACACCATTTAGTTAATTATAAATATTTTATTTAACTTTACTAATTTAGAAATTATATCCAAATGGAGGAAAATCGTGTGGTAAAAGTACAATTATATAATATTAAATATATTCCGGTCAATTATTCAAAATATACCGTCCATGTAGTCATTCAATATTGCAGATATTAATCGAGGGCAACGAAATTATGGATAATTAATTGTAGTATTAATTGGAACAAATGTCTTGTTCAAAAAGGTATTTATTCACATTTTTTTTCTTATTTTATATATTTATTTTGAAACAATGCCAATCTGTGAATCGATGCCAGTATTTATTTCTATTTCCAAATCTAATGCTATGGCAAATATATTTGTTTTAAATATCGTTTAATAAATGTAAGCGTAATAATAAAAAAAAAGGACAAATAAAATAAAAACTAAATCATAAATTAAACCCGCGATAATTTTACGCATTTTATATCGCTTGAATTATTTCACATGGATTAATTGTTTATAATTATTGTTTACCAATTTTTTAAGTTGTTTATTTTTCAATTTCAATTGCGTGAAAACAAATAGCATTTTTTTTATCGATATTTGTTTTATGGATTTACGTGCATGCTTTGGGGTTTCATTATTCCTTCATTATTGAAATAAATTCGTTTTGTAACACTGGCCACAGTTTTAATATCTTGTGTATTATTTTTATTTATTTATTTATTTATTTAATTATTGTTAATTGTATTGTAAAATAAAATATAAAATAAGTTTGTTTACCTTTGTGGTTGAGGAGGATCTATTGGCTATATCATTTCGTTGAAAAAATCAGAAATTGAAATGGACTTTGTAATAAATTCAAATCTCAAACTAGCTAGAACATTTTGTTAATTTTAAGTAACTGCAAGCTTCGGTGGGAAATGTAATTATTATCTTATTATCCTATTATCTAAACTGGATGTGATAGTTATTGTGAAGATTTCGCCGAGGCAATGCTATCATAAATACAAAAATAAAAGATCTAGACCACAATAGCAGGTACATTTTATGTAAGAAAATTCTTTAACAGTTTCCAGCCATAGCAATTTAAATGAAAAACATTTTAAGACGACAACCCATCGAATCCGCTATACGCTCCATGTAATAAATGACCGGAGATTGCAGACAATCAAAAATAAACTATTCTCACTAATAATAAATGATCACGTAACTGAAGTCATTTTCATCGAGAAACACGGTATCAATCGAGAAAATTATGTTTTTCCTTATTTGATGACTTACAGATGCTGTATTAGCATCATATTCTTAGAAAATCCGTATGATGGTGATAATAAATACAATTTAATATAAAAAGAACTTCATGTAGAACCGTCCTGTATTTTCACCACGGTTAACATCAACATTGATTTATAAAAATATGTGAAGGAAAATATTCACAATATCAAAATCATCCTATGCCGCCCACCGGCAACCGTAACAAAATAATAACCACTTCATATAAATATCGCCTTTGTGTAGTCTAAATATATGCGAAAAACAACAATACAAAAAATAACATTGTTGGTGTTGTTGGTGTTTATAGTATTTCGAAAGGAAAAGAAATTATTGAATAAAAAGAAATCACTTGTATTTGTTGTTTTCGTGGGTAAATTTAATTTTTGAAGGAAGTCATATAAAAATTATTATTAAATTTTACTCTTGCATTAAAAATGTTCTTCTTTTTTTTTCACAAACATACAAATATTTTTATTTGTGTTTTTCCTTTGACGAGTAAATTATTTTTCATACATTTGAAAAATTTCAAATGAAAATTCTAAGAAAACTACTGAAAATATCAGTGCCCTCTAGTTGTAAAAAATGCTTCTAATATTATAATTAAGATAATTGGGAAATTTCAGGAAAATTGAAAATTTAGAAATGTTGTGCACGGGAAAAATTCTAGCTCAGCTGTTTAAAGTGGTAGGAGGTTGTGATACATATTAAATGATAGGTAATTGAATGACCTATCTTTTTGTAAAAAAAAAACTTGAATTTTTCACCATGCATATGAAACCGTTATATGAAAATTCCGGGAAAACGTGTAAATAGATTCGGGTCCTCTAGTGGTAAAAAATGTTTCCAATATCCTAATTAAGACATCTAGAAATTTTCGGGAAATTCCGGAAAATTTTAATTTGTGTCGGGAAATTCCGGGAAAACTGTAATAGTTAGGAAACATTTTCAGTACCACTCCCTCAGTACATTTACGATCTAAATCCATTTATGGCTATAAGAATGCTGTAAGTCATCAACTTTAGGCTGGAGAAATTTCCCGGAATTTCTGAAAACCAGGTTTTGGATGATTTCGAAAAAAATTTATGTGTTAGCCAATTTTCGTTACAGCCATATTATAGAGAATCTTAATGCGCACATTAAAGCTTCTGGACTTTTTCTGTGAAAAATCTATTGGTCGACTTATGACCAATTGAAGATTTGGAAATTTCCGTGTAAGCCTAACTTTGGGCAGCCACTGTGGGAAAACTATTTGACTTGAGGAGTTGTGGTGGGGCTTAAAATACGTGGCATATAGTCCACTATCTGCGGTAAATAGGGCATTGGAAAATTCCATTGGGAAAGCCGGGAAATTCCCATTTGAAAACATGAAAAAATCGATGTTTTTCGTTGTTCCTGGAAAACCCACATTTTCCATTGGAAAATTCAAAAAAAAATATGAGCATAAACTTTGGACTTTCCTTTACATTTCTGCATCATTAGATTTTTGGAAAGTCCAATATTTCCCGATTTTCCAGTACTCGGAATATTGGTCTGCAAACGATTTTCTGATCTTTGGGCACCCCTAGTTGGAAAACCCTTCTGGATACAAAGTCATCCCCATAATATAATTTGTAGCCCATAAAGAGACCTATCATTGGTGAGAAGCTCGTCGCGAAATACTGAGTATTCCCGGAGTTATAGGGGTCCAAAAGTAACCCATTTGGTACTTTCAAAGGTCCATAGCTCCGCCCCCCAAGGGAAATCCGGCAAAGAGGTCGACAGAACCTGTTTTTTTTCCGAGCTCTACAATCCCTGAAAATCTGAAGGTCCTACGGGCAAAAAAATTTTTTCGGCATAAGGTTATAACCCATACTTTTGAAGGTCAAAAAAGTCCAAAAAAATAGGGCTGGAAATAGGCTTAAAAGACGCGGGGTCATCGTCCGAACACGAATCCGTTGAGATAACTCGAAAATTCCGCCTCTAAGTCGGTCAAATTGGAAAAACAAAAAACTTGTGAAAAAGTGGTTAAAAAACAACATAGGCTTAAACGACGCGGGGTCATTGTCCGAACAAGAATCCGTTGGAATTTCTCGAAAATTTCGCCTCTAAGTCGGTCAAAATGGCAAAACAAAAACTTGTAAAAAGTGATTAAAAAACAACATAGGCTTAAACGACGCGGGGTCATTGTCCGAACAAGAATCCGTTGGAATTTCTCGAAAATTCCGCCTCTAAGTCGGTCAAAATGGCAAAACAAAAACTTGTGAAAAAGTGATTAAAAAACAACATAGGCTTAAACGACGCGGGGTCATTGTCCGAACAAGAATCCGTTGGAATTTCTCGAAAATTTCGCCTCTAAGTCGGTCAAAATGGCAAAACAAAAACTTGTAAAAAGTGATTAAAAAACAACATAGGCTTAAACGACGCGGGGTCATTGTCCGAACAAGAATCCGTTGGAATTTCTCGAAAATTCCGCCTCTAAGTCGGTCAAAATGGCAAAACAAAAACTTGTGAAAAAGTGATTAAGAAACAACATAGGCTTAAACGACGCGGGGTCATTGTCCGAACAAGAATCCGTTGGAATTTCTCGAAAATTCCGCCTCTAAGTCGGTCAAAATGGCAAAACAAAATTCGGCTGAAATCACAAATCAGGGCAAAAAGTCGAGAGAAAAAAATCAGGAGAAATTTTTTTTTTCCTTTTCAGATTCCAATTGGATATTCTTCAGGATATAATAATTAAAAAGACGAATGTTTATCTATTTAAATGAATTTTTTTGTTTATATTAATTGTTATTACATATTTACATTAAAATAAAAAAAAATTATTACAAATTTTCTTAAATATAATTGTTTTCTTTTTTAGAAGCTGAAAAATAAATTTTATATTAAATTTTAATATAATAAAATAATATACAATCGATGTAAAACTAAATGGATGTCATAATTATTAATATTTAATAATTACATATATAATCTTATTCTAAATCTATGTACCAAATCTGATTGAAATTAGTCAAGAAATGATAGATATTCGCTTCAAAATAAGTGCGTATAAATTACATACAATACACACTACTAAATAAATATGCAAAAAAAAAAATTCAAAAAAAATTCACAAAATATATGATTTTTTGAGATGAAGTATTAAGCTAACAGAATCATATGCTAGTGGTAATATTATTATTTTTTTTCATACCTAAACACTACAAATGTCAATAAGAAATTATTATTTATTCTAGTGCAGCTTTAAATCAATTTTTAGTTTTCTACGCGAATAGAGATGTCACTAGCAACAATAAAGTTAACATCGAATTCCCCTTTTAGCTCATACCTAAACCATATATATTCACCACTTTTCCCCCAGCAAAATAATAAAAATCTTTAATAGGTCACTACTAATTGTAATATTAGCTCTCCTCAATTTTTTCGAACTGGTTTACATGAATCATTTATATTTGTATCACAGAATTGACCAATATGAAAAACTAAGTAAAGATTATGTGGAAATTATACAATAAAAAAAAAGGAATTCAAAAGTTTTACAGATTATAGATATCAAAACAAAACCCCAAAGTATAGAATTAGATTCGATTGTATTCATGGTCATGACGACCAAATAAAACCGGTATATATTGTATATAATATATATTTAAATAGAGATTCCGTACGAACTTCACTCAGACATGGTCCTCACATGGGACTACAACGTAACGTATAATTATCCATGTAATATAATTCGCCGGTTATGAGTACAAAATTACTGCACATGCGAGAGTAGACCAATATTCAATACAAAGGTTAAAATTTGTGTTTTTTACCTATTTACATAGGGCAAATTTGCCTTCCTCAGAATATGAATGTCTACAATCGCATGAATAATCGTTTCGCAACCAGAACAAGGGTCGTGCGCGTGCCAGGCCTCAATTAACGCTAATTGATAAGTGCCACGACCCCGGCCATAACATGGAAAACCTATTGACGATGGAAAAAAATAGTTAGATAATGTAGCTCCCAATGATTACACTACTGTTGAAATTCAATAATTTCAGCCTGAAAATTACTATTTATAATATTCCCCGAAGGTGTTTGAAGGGTATTTGAACACAAGGGTCTGAATCGAACAAAATAAAAACTTGATCATTCACAAATCAGAACGGTTTTAGGAAAAAATTTTAAAAATTCAAAAATATGAGAAAAAATAACATATTGACAATGTCATTTTAAAAAAATACTCATATATAATTAAAATATAAAGCTAAATTGAATTCAATCCACGAATAAATTGTAAATACGTTATCACGAATCTATTATAAACTCAATCTTTTTATTGGTTGTCCAACTACACAAATAGAGGGAAGACCAATAAAATTATTGAGGAAATAATTGGTAAATTTTATTTCAACTATCCAGAACGCTTATTATTTCAATAAAAAAAAAACAAGCTTCTGGATTAGTTTGATCGAAATAAAATTACTCACTAAATACCATATTAAATTAGTTATTTTTCTTAATTACTAATTACTTATTACATAATTTTATTACTTATATTTATAACTTATATTTAAAAAGACACAATATAAAAAAAATTCTAAATTTTAAGAGGTTATAGATATTCTCCATAACACCCGGTACCATGAAATAGGTAAATTTCTGCTATATGTACGTTAAGTACATGTAATAATTTGCAGGATGTGAGTAACTAAATCATTGGACGTGCCTGAGAGTAAAAAAATATATACAATAATTATTATTTATATATATAAAAAATAATAACATGAAAGTCACCTTGCCGTGCAGTGTGAGCACTTGAAGTCGTAATCAGGTACCTATTTAACATAGCAGTCAATTTTGTTAAATTAATCCGTATGTGTGTATAATAATTTACCAATTGGTCTGAAATTATGTTTCGATACATAATAATAATAAAATTATTCTTATGATGTTGGGGTGTGTGGAACCAATGTGCATTTATGTATAGCGTGAAACGATGATTCAATCGAATAATGAAAAAAAAATGATGTGTGGTTCGATGACGAATGCAGGTCTCCTGTGTCCTATATTGATTGTGCAATGCAATTGCAGTAAATATTCTATTCTGAAATATAAATAATAATACTTAATTAAATATTATTAAATATTAAATATAAATATGGATTAAATAGAAAATTTATGGTTTACCTTTGGTTCAGATAAAAGTATTATCGCATCTAAATACAGTGCGAAATAATATCTAAATAGTTGGTTGTTTGCGCGGTAATATAGTAGCTGGTACAAAATGTGGCCATATGTAATTGGAACGGGCTAGAATTTATTTTAAATAAATCTGACTTACAGTTATTAAATATAATTATTATAAAACACACATGTCAGGTAACCAATAATGTTGCTGTTGATATATAAATAAATAAATAAATAGTTTATAAGCATTCAGAATTTTGTATATAAATTTGATGACATAATTTGAAGTAGTTCGGTTCTGGAATTTATTATAATTATTGTTATTGGATACTATTGAAATTGATGATGTGTGATAATGTGAAATTTGGATCAAAATTTATTAGTAGTCAATTTTCACCAGTATGGTATTTAAAGCTGATGACGGTCCATTTTATGTATATAACCATTATCACTTACAACAGCATCTTTGTACCTTAAATTAAGATATACAAATATTATTTACATATAACATTAAATATAGAATATTATTATAAATAAACAAATGGTTCAAACAGTAAGTTAACCCACTACCCCCTGTCTCACACAATATAATAAAGATTATCAATAGATATAGCATATATTGACAAGTTCTTATTTTATTGTGGCCATATTTCAGACACCATACAAATGATTTAAAATTTTTCTATGAGCCTAAAATTCTCTAGATGAAATTCTCTCTTCTGATATATATATTATTTACAAAATCTGAATATACTGGTATCATTATTCCGCTGGATTTTCTTGAATATTAACTTGCATAATTATAATTTTGTAAATTCACATCCAAATTTGGTATGTAGCTTGCGACTGAGAATATACGATTAATTTTTATAATGTTAATACAAAACGATACCTAATATAAGGTTCTGAAACAGATTCCGGAAATCTGAATAACTTAGTCATATCTCATCAAATTTTTATCAATTTTGGTATATTGGTTCAAATTTCTAGAATGATTTTAAAATCATACCAAAATATTTCTGCGAATATTAAAAATTTTCACATTATCATTCATATTCTGTAACCAAATTGATATATGCAATTTAGATTCAAATCATCTGCTAAAATTCTGAATTATAAATCATTAGCAGATGACAACAATAATGACACAAATATAAAGATGTAAATATTGACTAAAAAATTACAACGAAAGTACGTGAAGAAATTTTTATGAAATTTAATTGAAACATAGGAAATGTAATTTGTAATTGGCAGACATGAAGTATTTGGATTGTAGTATCAAATGCTTTATTATTGTAATCAAATGGAGATAAAATTCTTGTTAGACAAAACAATAAATACAAAAGGATTTGTAATTATACTTACAATTTTATACAGCATTAAAATATTGAATTTGTTGTATTATTTGTACGATGTAATAATTCAATTTTTGTTTTGTGATAAATCTTTGGCAATCCACTAAACGCCATTTACGATATAAAAGCATTAATATTTTATAGGTTAAAAATATATTTTCACAGAATTCATTTCTAACATTGCAATTGTATCACCACTCTATTAAAGATTATAAGAACTTATTTTTTTCACTTATTCATATAATGATTTACAAAAATATAATATTAATAAAATTGTTTCTATTAATTATAATACATACTTACAATATTGCCTATTTTCTTCCGCTTCAACACGTCATACACATTTTAATTTTCTTGTCTCGTTGTCTTGATGAATGTTGAGTGTTGAATGATGAGGAGGATGACTTTGTTGTTTTCATAATAAAAAAATAATCGAAATGTCAAAAATAAAATTTTTCACTAACGCTGTTCATCCTAACATTTTCTTTTCTTTTTCAATTAGTTTCCAATATCATTAATATTCCATTATTAACAAATTGTTTTAATATATTCGATACACATGATATGTTGAACGGCAGTACATATACTTATTCATAATCTTTTATGTGTATCGGACGTTGAACAAAATTTTTGTATTTATCGAAAACTACTACAGAAATCAGCAGCAATTATTATACAATTATAAAGCTTCACCTGAATATTTTACAATTGCATAGCCTCAAGCACAATGTTCCTTTAATAAACGTTTCCATAATTGTACATCTATATACCAATCTTGATTATATTTTGGATCATTATTTGGCTAATATTTCATGCATGTGGCATTACAGTAATCCATGTTTTCACATACACAACGCTTTTAACTATATCACAACCATCAATAGCACAAAATGATCCTCTGATATATTCTGCATCATTTCCTGGATATTTTATACATCAACTCAAATACAAACTGCATCGAATATATGTAAATGTAATTTGTAGTGCCTAAAAGAAATCAAAAATAATTTAAAATAATTAGAATTTATAATATAAATCTATGGTAAAGTGTTTATTTTTATAATATTTATAAATAATTTGTAAATGTTATTTTCAAATTATTTTGAATTAAATTAAAAATTGTAATTGATAAATCTCATAAATGAATATGAAATTGTAATGATTCATATATTTCATTTATTATTCATATATTATTTCGTGTAATACAAAAATTATTTATTAGTGAAAGCAAGATTTGTAGTGTTGTTTATATTGAACATTTTATATATAAAAATTCACAAATTTTATTAATATTAATATATATATAATTTAAATGTAATTTATTCAAATGTAATCTTAAAAAAATATAAATATATAATTTATTTTTGAATCTGACGCAAAATATAAATGATTGACATAAATTGAATAATGAAATATTATGTTATAAATTTAAATTTGAAGTCAAAAATTATTATTAAACTTTATCAAAAATTATTATTGAATTTATAATTTATGCGCATATAGCAACAAAAAAACAAAATAAAATGAGCAAATTTTTAAATCATGAAAATTTAATAATATATATAATACAAGATATTGTGTTAAGTTCAATATGAATTCTGAATTTATGGTATATAATCAAAATTTTATGTAAAACATGGATCTTTTTTGATCTTTTATATAACAATTTTGTATAATTTTTTTGCTGCTTATTTTTTTTTTTTACGAAAAATATACTTGAATGAATAAATTTATGGTAAAAACACACGATTTCATTTTATTATATATTAAAGAAATCTAATAAATTATAATAATAAAATATAAAATTGCATAGAATAATATAAGATTACTGTTTAGTAGTAATAGTAGTAGTAGTATATGGCATTATAAATTGAAAATCTTAACAATTGAAGAAATAACATTGCTCACAATTAACTATTTATCAAGATCAATTTATGCTAATATGTTTTGAATTAGTAATAAAGTAAAAAAAAATAAGGTAGATTGTTTTCATATATTACGTAAATTTTCACTTAATTATTTTAATGATAACCGTTTTTGTCCATCCGTGAATTTAGCACAGAAAATATAGAGTTTTGTTAATTAAAAGTGTTCAAATTTTGTTCCAAATATTATTCTAATATATGAAAATAGTTGCATATCCACTACGAATATCGCGTACTGTAGATGAACTTGAATCAATATATACACTAACTATACGATAGGTATAATATATAAATGCACATATTGTACATATACGAGTAGTATATTTAATGCTGTCAATAAAACGCAAGTAATTTCAAGTGCGCATAAAATATAAACATAATCGTACAGATATAATATATTTATAATAATATTTAACGTTTGAACTTAATATCTATTTTTTCTGTTATATATATTTGTCATAAGATTAACAAGTAAAATATCTTAGGTATTTTTATGGGGTATTATTCATCTCAGTGTACTTGTCTTGTAGAAGAAAATGAAATGTAATAACTATTATACGTTAAAGTAAGTATATAAATATATTATAAAACTAAATAAAATCAAGGTTTTTACCATTAAAAACGAAAATTTTATATATTTTTGTAAATAGAGGTATTTGTATAACCTTATATAACTTTATAGATATATATTATATGTTTTAGTTTACTTGTATAACAAACAACGTATACCATACATTTTTACAATAGATAAGATAATGAAAATTTATGTTGTACTTGTTTCTTTCATTTACCTATTAATAGTTTTTCACATTTTTTTCCTCGTACAATAAACATGTATTGTACAAATGTTATTACAAACAATTTTAATTAAAACAATAAAAATAATATATAATAAATTATAATTTCAATACGGGTAATTATTTCTTAACTTAACCAACATATATATTTTGTATACATGAATTGAATTGAATTGGCACTGTTATTGTGTATCGGTATATACTTAACATACACATATTACATCAAAATGTCAATTAACTTAACCGAATTTAAATGAAAAAGTTTAATAATATAATTGTTCTTTGTTTCATTTAATATTTTAATTACATAGTCTGAAACTTTTTAGTTTTACACATAGTCAAAGTCATTATAATAATTTAAATAATCGAAATAATTAAAATGTATCTGTAGGTATTGTATATAAATCCTATATGTATATGTATATGCAACCCAAGTTCCAATGAAAACAACATAATTAAAGTTTCCTTTAAAAACTACAACAAACTTCTTGCTAAAAGATAAATGACAAATATACATAGTTTAAATACAATAAAATTTCTTGCAATGTAAATTCTTGGATTATCTGTACTTTAAATTACTAGACGATAGCAAAAAATGTAATTCGATAAAAGTGTTTTTTATTAAATATATGATATATATATAAACAATACAAGATACTAAAAGCTTGAATTGAAATAAAATGCAATATTTTTTTGTGATACCCAATAAAAGTTATAATTATTAAAAATTATTTATGTTTTCAAATATGAAGCAGCTATATGTAATATACTTAATCAAAGTTTATAATAGTACGAATGCATTCACCTTCTTTTAACAATTGAAATGCTTCATTAATATTATTTATTGATTTTTTATGTGTTATAAATTCATCAAGTTTAATGTTGCCATTTAAATATTCAGCAACTAATTTCGGTACTTCGTCAACGCTTTTAAATCCACCAAATACAGATCCTGTCAAAGTACGACCTAATAGAAATTGTATTGGGTTTATACTAACAATTGCATTAGTTGGTACAACACCAACGACAATAGCAACACCTGTTGTTGAATTAGTTGATTCCTATTTTAAAAATAAACAAATTATAAATAAATAATTTAATGATATAATAATGATATAGATAATAGTATAAATATATGAATTACAAATAATTATTACCAGTGCGGCAACTATTGTTTCGACATTTCCAATACATTCAATTGTAAAATCAAGTCCACCATTTGTTTTTTCCATTAATATTCCGGTTAAAGGTTTATCAGGAAAATCAAGTGGATTTATAAATTCTGTACAACCAAATTCTTCAGCTACGAGGGCATCCAAAAAAGAAAAAAGTAAAACAAACATATTTTTAATATCAAAAATTATGATTAAAATTAAATATGTAATATTTACCTTTTTGTCTTTTATTTGGATTAATGTCAATTCCAATAATTTTTGAAGCACCAGCATTTTTACAACCCATAACAGCTGCTAGGCCAACCGCACCAAGACCCCAAATTGCACAACTTGATCCTTTTGTAACTTTTGCTGTATTAATAGCAGCGCCATAACCGGTAGGTATACCACAACCCAATAGACAAACTTTATCAAGTGGTGCTTTATTGTTTATCTGAAAAAATTTATGATTGAATTAGATATATATATATATATATTAGTAATATAATTATACATTAGTAGATTTATATATTAATATAAAAATATAATAATAATAATATTGTATTATTAATTTAACCTTAACTAATGATACATCAGAAATCACAATATATTCTGAAAATGTTGATGTCCCCATAAAATGATAAATTGGTTTACCATTACATGTGTAACGTGTTGTACCGTCATCACATACACCTGGACAACGACTGAATGTAGATTGTTCACATAAATTAGTTTTGGAACTTTTACAATTTACACAATTGTAACATTGTGCCACATATACTGGTATAACTTTATCGCCAACCGCAAAATTTTTAACATCCGTGCCAATACTTTCAACAATGCCAGCACCTTCATGACCTAATATTACTGGAAATGTTATCATTTTATTGCTACCATTCCAAGCTGATAGGTCCGTGTGACAAATACCAGTTGCTATGATTTTTACACGAACTTCATGTGATTTAGGTGGTGCTACGTCAATAGTTTCAATTTTCAATGGTTCATTGACATTCCAACAAACGGCTGCTTTACATTTAATAACCTATGGCGTGGATTATAAGAAAAATAATAATTTATAAATGTTTACTTGAAATTTTTACATTATTTATAATTTATAAGAAATAATATAACATGCCAATTTCTATATAATAATAATGTAGCAAATAATTCGATTATAAGCTATTAATTCAACTAATTTAAAATATATTTAAATAATAGCAATATCAAGTCATATTACTCATCCAAATGAAGCATACGTCATCTACCAAACATTCATTACAGCCAAATTGATAAATTGTGAATATATTAAAATTCACCAATTATACTGCAATTAACGAAACATAAATGTTTTCCTAATTATATTATTTTTATATTGGTGATTAGAGTCCAAATAGGTGGGGTGAGCCCATAATTTTAAATAATACATTATTAATAACATAGTATATATAAGTTAGTTACAGATAGATAATAATATTAAATAAATTAGAAGTGGTTTTATAATATTTTTATCTGCGTACGATATAAAAATAGTAAATATGCACCTAATTTAAATAAATTTATAAATTCTTTGCATATCACAATTTGAAGAAATATTATACAGATATAAAATAAATTTATATTAATTTCATTATACTTATTGGAAGGCGCGAAAACAATTATTGTCATATTGTCGAGTTGAATCGCATTTGCTTGGCACGCAAAAGACTAACATTTGGATTTTGAAAATTGTGTCAGTTACAAAAGTCAACTTATAAGATAAATTGAATAATATTTATAAATCAATATCGTGTAATTACATTTTTTATGTTTGTTGTTTGTGTTTGATTACTTTCTATAACTCATTTATCTTTCCTACATATTAGATGGATTGTTTGATTATAATAATTAATATACAACACATATGGTATAAATTAACCAATAAACATACCTTGCCAATGTTTGCCATTGCTTAATATTTTAACATACAATGTGACACAATTTAATTAATTTATTATAAATACTCGTATATTATTTTTTATTAAATATATTTCTTAATTAAAATTCCAAAAAAATACGTGCAATAGTAATTACAACAACATTTATTTTATTTATTTATTTATAGGTTTTTTTCTTGTTTAATATATGACCAAAATCTATATTTTCTGTATTTTATTTCAACTGAACGAACAAATTATTACTGCATGCATATGAACAACGAAAATTTTTATTTATAATTCTTTGTTATTACGATATGACTCTACGAGCTTTCAAATATTTAATTTAATCTATAAATATTATGTGTATATTTGCATAAATGTAAGAGTATAGAATTTCTATTTATATATTTAACATTGTATTATTATATTAAATGTATATATGAACAGTGACGTTATTTAGTTACAATTTTTTAATATTCTTATAATATTAGTTACTATGCACATATTGTTAAAAAAATTAATTAAGTCAATATTAATTTCTGACTGACTGACTAATAATTACTTGTTTACAATATATATATTAATAAATTGTATTTATAGATATTTTAATTATTTCAGTGTATACGTAATTAATTACAATTACACATATGCTCGTATGTTATTTTATTTGCAAGTTAAAATTTAAACAATAAAATTATTGCTTACAAACATTATATTATCTGAATGAACAGATATGCACATCGTATGAAGATTTGACATTTACGTCGTAGGTAAAAGTTGGCATCATAATTATGTATTATAATATTTAGCGCATAAATTTTTACTCCGACATACAACAATGAATTTACAAAAAAAAAAAAAATAAATATATAACATACAAATATTCATCTAGTAACCGTTTTTATAATATATTCAATATTTATTAGATTTTTCAAATAGCTCTTCTTATAAAATATTATGTAATAAAAGTAATAAAAATCAAAAAGATACTTTGAAAGTATATAAAGGAAAAAAAAATGCTTTGTATCTTGTATCATTTATAAAATACGTGACTGAAATATAATTCATATTATTTTCTTGATGGTTTGAATAAGAAAGGACGCCACCACTGCTGTTAAATACATACATTGTATAAAAAGAATTTATAAAAATGTGTATATTAACATTATTATTTTTATGATTACCGAATTGTTATTTAAATCTCTGAATATTTGTATATGTGCTCAATTATAATACATATAAATCATCGTTAAAATATTTGGTACATATTTGTGCTATCTATCATAGCATCATATTATAATAATAATATACTTAAGCATATAATAACATTAAAAATTATTTGATAGTAATATTATTTTGCTTTATGTATCAAAAATATATCCACTTCAGAATTAATATTAATACCTAATCTCTCCAAATAAACTAAATCAATGTGCCATGCTTTCAACCCGAACACAACAGTAATTTGGATCGATAGCATGCTGGCCTGCACTCCTCATTGATAACAGTACAAATTTCTTTGAAATATTTCGGCGTCATTATAATGCGTGTCCTAAAAACGATAATTGTTCTCAATTATACGATTCCCATCTTGTAACACTTATTTCGCACAATTTTTAGATATGCGTATACATTTGAGTTAATATATTAAAAATAATTCAACAGATAGTACCTATATACCTAAGTCATTAGCCAAAATGCAATCACACACTATAACTACAATAGATACTCAGATATAAAATAAATTCAATTATTTATTAACGAAATTAAATAAGATTAATTGGTCAAAATGACATCCAATACATAACAAAATATCAGTCACTTTTTAGAATCATATGAGTACTGGAATTATGTGTACGCAAAAATATCTTATAAGTAAACTATTTTTAAATTTTCAAGTTTTCACTTAAAGCTTTTAGTCATTTTAGTATAAGAAAATATGTTTTTCTAGCCGATAAAAGTGTTTTTATTGACCATAGTTTACATAACTATAAATATATATAAAAAAAAAACAAGATATTAAAATCTTGAATTAAAATAAAATGTAATATTATTTTGTAATGCCCGATCCAATTTATAATTATTAAAAATAATTTACGTTTATAAAAATATCGATATATACGCGAAGCAGCTATATATTTAATAAACTTAATCAAAGTTTATAATAGAACGAATGCATTCACCTACTTTTAACAATTGAAATGCTTCATTAATTTCATTTATTGATTTTTTATGTGTTATAAATTCATCAAGTTTAATGTTGCCATTTAAATATTCAGCAACTAATTTCGGTACTTCGTCAACGCTTTTAAACCCACCAAATACAGATCCTGTCAAAGTACGACCTAATAGAAATTGTATTGGATTTATACTAACAATTGCATTAGTTGGTACAACACCAACGACAATCGCAACGCCTGTTGCTGAACGAGTTGATTCCTATATAACAACAAAATTATACACAACTATTTAAGAAATAATTATATTTTCCTACGTAATTTACCAAATTAATTGCAATGAATGTTTGTATTTGCCATATGCTCCACTTGGAGTAATATGACTTAATGGTTATGATGATGATGATGATGATGAATATTGCTACGATATAATAACTATATATTATAGTATATATTCGATTCCGTTGCAATATTTACATAAATAAAAATGTTTTACAATATTAAGTGCAATGAAAATTCTTCAACTTAATTAAAAATGTTTCGTTTTTATATGAAAAGAAGATTAACCTAATGTTTCTCTATATTCACACAATACAATAATGTGCATCACATTTGGTGATTGTACAAATATAATCTAAAAATAATTATTACCAGTGCGGCAACTATTGTTTCGACATTTCCAATACATTCAATTGTAAAATCAAGTCCACCATTTGTTTTTTCCATTAATATTTCGGTTAAAGGTTTATCAGGAAAATCAAGTGGATTTATAAATTCTGTACAACCAAATTCTTCAGCTACATGTGAGGGCATCCAAAAATGAACAAAAGTAAAACAAACATATATTTAATATCAAAAATGATAATTAAAATTAAATATGTATAATATTTACCTTTTTGTCTTTTATTTGGATTTATGTCAATTCCAATAATTTTTGAAGCACCAGCATTTTTACAACCCATAACAGCTGCTAGGCCAACCGCACCAAGACCCCAAATTGCACAACTTGATCCTTTTGTAACTTTTGCTGTATTAATAGCCGCACCATAACCGGTAGGTATACCACAAGCCAATAGACAAACTTTATCAAGTGGTGCTTTATTGTTTATCTAAAAATATAGTGATATATAAATTTTAAGACCTGCGACTGATTTAGATAAAATTAGTTAATAGTATTTAATTATTATTATTATTTTAACCTTTACTAATTGCACATCAGAAATCACAACATATTCTGAAAATGTTGATGTCCCCATAAAATGATAAATTGGTTTACCATTTAATGTATAACGTGTTGTACCGTCAGCACATATTCCTGTACCACGACTCAACGTTGATTTTTCACATAAATTAGTTTTGGAACTTTTACAATTTACACAATTGTAACATTGTGCCACATATACTGGTATAACTTTATCGCCAACCGCAAAATTTTTAACATCCGTGCCAATACTTTCAACAATGCCAGCACCTTCATGACCTAATATTACAGGAAATGTTACTGTTTTATTATTACCATTCCATACTGATAAGTCTGTGTGACAAACACCAGTTGCTATGATTTTTACACGAACTTCATATGATTTAGGTGGTGCTACATCAATAATTTCAATTGTCAATGGTTCGTTTGCATTCCAACAAACGGCTGCTTTACATTTAATAACCTATAACGATATAATTATAAAAATATACTTTTTACAAATATTTACTAGAAAAATTTAGATTAGCTACTAATAAGAAAACTAAAATAATACAAATTCTATTGATATGATGTGTTAATGAACGAATTCAATGATAAAAACTATTTTAAAATTTTTGTAACTAAATTGAAAAAAAAAACAAACATATTCATATAAGTTACTTATTTACTTACATGTATATAGATAATATGTCATATTAAGTTATTATCTATACGTGTGTCTATATGAATATAGTAAATATGTATCAATGCTACGTAGTCGTACTTTAAGTTTAAATAATCTTAAAAATATTTTATTTATCAGTTTTAAGAAACAGCAGATATATAATAGTGAAATAATAATAATATTATAACAAACAAGCACATTTTAGTCGTCGAAATCACAATTATAGTCTTTTATCTTATTTAAATAATATACTAAATGTAATACGCTAATTGTAAAACGCATAAATAATTATTATTATAATTTCGAGTTAGGTGGCATTTTTCCTAGAACGCAATCAAGGCAAAACATAAATATATGAGCAAATCTTTCGATATTTACATTACATATAAATATACAAGCCTCCCATTCGACGGGTTAATTTAATAAACTTGTCTTTAATCAAATTTAAGAAAATATAAGTTGATGTTGAGTTATATTATTATAAAAACTAATTATTCATCACATATATATATCTACCCGTAGATTGACTTAATTATTAATTTTTCATATAGATTATAATAATTAATATAGTATAAATATGGCACAAAAACTATAAATTAACTAATTAACATATATACCTTGCCAATATTTGCCATTGTTTAATATTTTAATTGATATAGATCAACACAAATTAATTATTATTATTTAAATATAAATGTATGTATATAGTTATTAATGTTTATTAAAATTATAAAATGTGTAACAATAATAACAACAACATTTATTTTATATTATTATAAAGTTAATTTATATATATATAATACAATATTTAATTAAAAATATATATTAATTTCAACTGAACGAACGAATTGTTATTAATCAAACATGAACTAACCGAAAAATTTAATTTATTATTGTTTCTTATCATGGTGCGTGACTCTTTGAACTTGAATATTTTTAATACATTAATCTATATTCCTATGTGCTACTATATCTGAATATGAGTAAATTTTAATATATATTATTAATTATTATTATTATTATTATTATTATTATAAAATATTATTAATAATTTATATGACCTAAACTATGGAGTAAGTAAATATTAGGTGCATTGTATAAAAATATTATCATTAAATATGAAACCATAATTTCAAAAGTATGTGTTCCAAATATGTTATTATTCTGGAACAAAGCGCTCGCTTTTTCATGATCAAATGTAAGATTTTTCTTCTATTATACTTATACTATTACATTCGTGGCACGAAAGAGTGTTTTGCAGTGAGATTGATCAAATATTAGCTTCAAAGTTCATATTACAATTTCTTATCCATAACATAATAAAGTGTAAGTCAAACAATTTTACACGATGGCAACACCATCGTTGCAGTTACAAAAATAAATATATATTGCTTTTTTTATTTAACGACGACGATTAAATTATTAATATGTTACACCACTACGATTTTTATAAAATCATATCATATACATGAACTTATTTATTATTAATATATAAATTTTATTATATAAACAATAATAATAAAATTTTATGGAGCACACAAAAGTATTTATTTTGATAACATATATATAAATAGCAAATTACAATTATCTACAATGGTTTTATCATGAAATGTGTTCTCATATGTATAGAATCAGTGTAAAGTTTTTTGTCAATGTCAATAAATTTTGCATTTAGTTTAGAGAAAAAAAAAAATCTACGATATTTTAAATATCGTACGAACAAACACTGTACACAATATAATATATATTAGTTGAATTCGTATTTAAAATTTCACTATACCAATAAAGTATGTTGCAAAGCATAATTATATAATACATTAATATTTTAAAATTTAATAATTCATTTCCATATAAAAGATAATTTAGAAATGGCATACGTAACTTTTTTTACACCCTTTTTGTATAATATTTTATTTATTCATTATTTTCTTATCGAGGGTATATAGATAAATATATGTAACATATAATGCATATACTTAAGATAAATTTATAAATGCAATATATTATAATTAAATTTTATTTAGTTCTGCATAATTTTAGAAACGGTAAGCACATACATAAACATAAATAGTATACCATTCGTCTATGCATTAAACGTGGTTAAAAAAATGGTTGGATTTCACTAATTATTAGTTGTAATATATACGGTTCAGACATTGTCTAATGGACAAATTTTTATATCTATATACAATTTCTATGCCTTTCGTTAAATTCTTGTAAAATGTTAATCGCATTTGATGACAAAATGTTACAAAAAATAAAATAAAATAAATATGATTTGATAGAAATGTTGTTGTTGTTATTATGTCTGTGATATATTAATTATATAATAAATTTGTTGAAACTATATAAATATCTGATTGGGAGGGAAACAAATATTATATACATATATGTTTATAATATAAATAAGTACATGGATGTAGATGGTAAAGATTTATTTATGCAAACATCAACTATACATACGCTACATATCTGAATATATATCAGATATCAGGGACGAAACTTGAAAAAACATTCTTCCTATTTCTGTGTGTAAATAATTTTATGTATAAACATAGTTATTGTATATAATAATGTTATTGTACCATACATTATTATTTCGAAAAATGTTTCTTAACAACGTCGTCCTTATTTCTTATATTTATACGAGCTTCAATTTTCATCATGTATAACTATAACAATTATTGTGTTGTTTATCTTGAAAATTATATAAGTATATTGTTATGTATTTATATTTACCTACATTTTATTATATATAAATATATTTCTTATTACGAGTATCATATATCTTTAAGAAGAAGTTAGTGAACATGGTGTCTATACTTAACACTTTTGTATCCAATGTTGAATAAATTTTAAACTGCATGTGCATTTTGTAAAGTTTAAATAAATAAATAAAATGAATTTGTTTCTTCAATGTTTTTAAAATTAATTTGTTATTCATTATTGGACACATATTTTATACAATACTTCGAATACATATATTGTGTGAGATTATACAATTTGAATAATATATATATTATATTATACAATAAACGTTTTATATAATTGTGGATATATTTTTAAGTGTAACCAGATATTTCAATAGAATTTAAAAAAATATATTATAAACTTTAACATTTAACATTTAACTATATATATTTTCTATAAATAATTTTATGTACTTAAATATTATCGTATTATTATTATTAAAAATATAATACCTTATGGGTAGCGTATTATATTATTACATATAATGAGTATACGTACATAGATAGATTATACATTTAATATATATACAATATATATATATAGGATTTTTCAATTCAATAACTTTTCATATGTTGATTAACATAATTCATAATATTATATATACTTTTACTTTAAATTTATAATGATATTTCTAAATTTTCAAACTTTGAAAATAAATATATATTGTATACATTAGAAGAACATTGTTCTCTTCTCCTCATTAATATGTATTTGATTCGTATATATTTTCATTGGATATATTTATATACAATATATGTATAAATGTAGTAATTTGAGTGGGTTGGTTGATGTTATCATCAACAACATACATAATATATGATATATATCTGGAAACCACAAAACTACATAAATATGTAAATATGTACATATATACAATATATTTATGTAAAAAATTGATGATATCTTAATTTCGACATCAGAAATATAAATGGGATAATTTATAATTAATTAATTGAAGTCTTTGTATAATACTATATATTTATATATCCAAATTTCAAACGCATAGAAACCGATTTATTTCTTAAATTTCTTTATTGTATTATATGAATTATGAGTAAATATTTAGTGAATGTATTATATAATGAAAGAAAAAAAGGCAACAAATAATCGGTAAACCTTAGGTTTACCAAGAAATCTGTATAAAAATTTAAATTTCATTGTTTTCGTTATATGTATATCGTATTAATTAGTATAATTAAATCCATTTATCTATATAGAAACACAACGCAAACAAAAACACTCGTATGAATATTAAATCTAAACACATTTTAGTGTGGAAGGGTTAAATCTTTGATTGTTTAAAATATATAAATTATTGTAATATTTAATTATTTAGATTAATAATATTGATTATACTTGGTTTTGCAATCGATAATTTGGGTGATATATTAAAAGTGATCAACAATTTTCTATACGAAATCTAATGTATTAAAGTAAAATGGAGCAAATTATGACATTTATATCTTGTAATTATGGTGACCCGTAGTCTGAGAATTCATGTATGCGAGAGCAAACAAATAGTCTATACACTATATACAGTCAAAAGATAAACTCTAATTTCTTTTATTTTCGCTACTAATAAATAAAGGACAACAAAATTATGTAATTTAATTCCGTATTTAATTATATACAACACACACACACACACACACAATTATTTGATTTAACATTAAACATTTTTTCGCTTCTATATGCTGCATTCCATTTTTCATTATGCAAAACGCTTTCTCTATACAGTTCAAACTATAATACAATTATGTTCAACTATCCAAATTTATAAATATAAATAAAGTATCCATTTTATATAGCGTAAATATGTATAATTTATATAATAATTTCTTATATCATATGTGTGACTTTCAACATATGTGCATTTTGTCTACATATATATTGATTATAATAGAATTTGTACCTATATAGAAAATATTTCATATACAATAGAGTGGCGCATATAATAATTATTATATAAATTCTCTAGTGTGATATTTAAAAATAATTGATATCAACATTTATATATGATACACGAATGGATATATATATAATATATAAGTATGATGGTGTTCTTATAATTGTGTACAAAAAAATTAAAATGAAATGGAATTGAATAATAAATCGATAAAATATATATATATTGTAGTAAACATTGTGTTATATAGAGATATATAATTTTGATATTACATTGTGGACAACTATATATCGGACTATATATAATGTATCTATACTATACTATGACATAGGTCAACGTATTGTATTAATATAATAAATATAATAATATTGATAGTATTATTGCCGCAATACATAATTAAACATTGTGCCGAATTTTGATTAATTTTATGTTATTTTGGTTTATGTCATGTGCCTGGCCAGAAACAAGAGAAAACTGTTAATTTATCTGCACCTACAATAATAATACATATTAATATTCACATATTTTTTCATCATCGTATTTTGTTACAATCAGGTGTATATTACAAATATTGGTGAAAATTATTTTATACGATAGAATTGATATATTTTGCTATATATATACGACTCATGTATATTATATGTACAATATATAATTAATTTATTGCCTTATTAATTTTATGGCAAGTTCAAAAAAAAAAAAATTTCAATTATTATTATCCAATAAACAAATATATACAATTGTTATAACAAGTAAAAAAATAAACAATAATTTATTAAATTAAAATAAATATACAAGAATAAAATGAGAATCATAAATAAATACATTAATTTTGCAATCTAAAATTCATGAGAAAACGCTGCAGTTCAAAAGGTTTTATGCTGTAATCAAATAAAAAAAAAACGAACAAAATTTAAAAAGAAAACAACTAACAACCCTAGTAACACTGTCCGTAGTTTGTCCGCAAAATTTCCACATTATATGTAGTAGTCCGTAGTTTTAATCCGAGAAAATATCTATGGATTTCTTATGGATGTCCGCTGGAATTTTATATGATGATTGCAACCCTGTCCATGGATTTTTATAAAAAATGTCCTTGGATTATCCGTATATTTCCGATGCAAATTTCTACGGATTCTCCTTACAAGTATTTCTCGTTGCTATTATGCCACAGAATATCCATAGAATTTAAATTGATATTTTTTGTGAGCAGATCCAAGGGTTTTGACGAAAATATCTTTGGATCGACCATGTATTTTGGCAAGTAAATTGTCCGTATAAGCAGAATAAATTTTCTTATGACGATGATGCCGCGGTTTGATTCAGTGTTTTACCGATAGACCAGAAGTTCTATAAGCATGAAATTAAGATGCTAAACAATGGCAAAAATTCATCGTGCATTTTTTTTTGTAATAAACAAGAAAAAAAAAACCGCGGATAAATTCCATGAAAAGTTTTACAAAATTTCTCGGTGGAAATATATCGATTTGAGATGTTGGTTGTTTTAAAAATTATTAAAATCAATTAAAAAGAGTGAGGATTATATCTAGATAAGGGAAATATATAAAATTTGAACCACTGTCTTGAATAATCGGTGAAATAAATTATGAATACAATACCGGGCGGATATATGTTGGACATATTACCTTGACAATCCAAAAATTTCAATTGATCTAAATAAAATACTATTATATTAAATGGAAAATCTATGGACAATCTTTGGACAAATTCCAATATATCTTTTCCAAGGAAAATATGTGGATTTTTTCCACGGAAATTTTCCTCATTTTTCAAAGTACGAGCAAATTGTTACTAGGGAATGAAATGTATTTTTCAGCATATTTTAATTTTAACTCATCCAATATGATTATCACATCGTCGAATTATAAAATGGGGTTTTCTTTCTTATTTTCTGTATTAACATACATTAATACATATATTATAGATAACTAATAGAATATGATTCTTCTGCATGTTCTGCAAGAAATCCATTCACTTTTATGTATTTATGAAGTAGATTTTTTAAAATAAATTCGATTTCTTTGATTCCATAAATACCATAGAAAAAAGATTTAGAAATATTATCATTTGGTTGATCCTTTTAGATTGGCTTACATATAATTTATATATATTTATTGCAAACTATATATTTGAATTCACTGTTAACATCATATGTAAATAATATGTATATTTGACTAAATCTAGTCTAACAAACATAGATATAATGTATCAGAATAGTAATTTTATATTTTGTTACAGTTAACTCATACCGATTAACATTATACGAACAATTTAGTATTTAGTATATATAGTATAGTATTTATATACTATATATTTTATCAAGTATATACCAATGTCAGTACATCAGTACATAGCCATAAAAACATTAAAAAAAAAAAAAGGTTTTTAAAATTTTATCGTCTCGCTATATTATAAATTTACATTTACAATAAATGTAAGTACCTTTATACATATTATTTTATTGTATTTAATTTAAAATAGCATATTGCTTTTTGCCATTGTATTTTAAATTAACAATATATTGTATATACAATACTTTTATATATACAAGATTTCATATTCATAATGTATTTTTTTTTATATTGAAATTATGTGTAACAACATTGTAATAAGCTTTCATCCAATTTATATACATAGTATTAATAATAATATGATTTTATCTACTTTGTATTGTTATACATTTTATCATATTATATGCATTACATAGCTTAACATTTGCCATATAAAAATACAGTAAATCATTTCAATTTATGTTAGATAGATAGAAACACAATCAATACACAGCAGCATTACATATACAATAAATAGGTAAAATACATGAAGATAATATGATTTATGACATTTCAGTATGAGCATACTGTTTAATATAAACACAAAATACATGTTAGTAAAATAATATATACATAATATCTATTCTCATATATTATAATATATATTTTAATATTAATTTTCTATCCAATAAATATTATACATAAATTTATACAATTATAAATAAATTGTAAATAAATATTTAAATTTAGATGAAATGAATATTTGTATAAGGTTGTCAACTATCTCCCTTCCGCCTTTTTGCTCTTTATTCAATGCTTTATAAAAAGTGTTACAGTAATCGGATTTAGTTCAAATATGCGCCGTTTTGTTCGATAATCTGTTTCCATCTAGACTGCAACTTCATAATACCTCCCTCGTAGAAGCCCCCCTCCTTATTTGCGATGAACTCGGACAGCCACTTTTCACAAGCCTCTTTTGAGATCAACTTTACACCACCAAGGGCGTTCGCCATGGACAGGAACAGGTGGTAATCACTTGGCGCTATGTCCGGGCTATATGGTGGATGCGATAAAACCTCCCATCCGAGCTCCCGTAGCTTCTGACGAGTCATCAACGAAGTGTGTGGTCTGGCGTTGTCCTGGTGGAACACTACACCCTTCCTTTTGGCCAATTCTGGACGCTTCTGGTCGATCGCCTGCTTCAAGCGGTCCAGTTGTTCGCAGTAGATGGTAGAATTAAGCGTCTGGCCATATGGGAGCAGCTCATAGTGGATGATTCCCTTCCAATCCCACCAAACACACAGCAAAACCTTCCTGGCCGTCAATCCCGGCTTGGCCACTGTTTGGGACGATTCACCGGCCTGCGACCACGACCGTTTTCGCTTGATATTGTCGTATGTGATCCATTTTTCGTCGCCAGTCACCATCCGCTTCAAGAATGGGTCGAGTTCGTTCCGTTTCAGCAGCATTTCGCAAATGGAAATTCGGTCCATTAGATTTTTCACTGTTAATTCATGTGGCACCCAAACATCAAGCTTTTTTTTGTATCCAGCCTTCTGCAGATGGTTTAAAATGGTTTGGTGACTAACTCCCATCTCCTGGGCGATGTCACGAGATGCCACATGCCGGTCTAACTCGATGTATTCCATGATTTGATCGGTATTTGTCGTCACAGGTCTTCCGCCGGCTGGCTTATCCATGGTGTCGTTTTCACCGGCTCTGAATCGTCGAAACCATTCCTCCGCGGTTCGAAGTGATAGAGTACCATCCCCCAAAACACCATTAATCTCACGGAACGTTTCTCTAGCGGATTTGCCTTTAACGAAGGAAAACTTTAAAATAGCGCGAATTTCGGCGTTAGTGAACTCCATGTTTACACGTCTATAACTGTTGAACGCAATATCCAAACTAATCATACATAGCGTCGTTTTGTTTGTTATGTCAAGAGCTTTCAAATTATGTACAGTGTTGCCAGATACGAGCTCTGTAGCGCTTTGTACATAGCCGCGAAATTAAAAAGACAAAAAGGCGGAAGGGAGATATTTGACAACCTAATATTAAATATACGCAATGATATAAAATTATAAATATATATTTATAATTATATAATTGAATTACATATGATATTTATTTGTAAATAATATTTACATTTTTAGAAAACGAAAATTTATTATAATATTTTGTATAATAAATTAATAAATAATACGCACGTGTATTTAAATATAAAATATCCTTTTACATATATCCGTGTTCCGTAAATGTAATTTTATTTTGTATTATATATTGTATTACTTTGTACAAAGGTAAAATTTAGTTATGAAGGATTTAAGTACTTTTTTTGATATTATATTTATTATTATTCATATATCATGGAATACTCAGCATCATGATTAATTTCTGTTACTCTGCGATGGAACTTCCTCATTTCATGCAAATTCCTACAAGGATTCTCTTGTAATATATCTGCATTTATTTTCACCAAAGTTTCTCAATTGTTACTGGCCATCGTACACAAAGGGATTCGACAAAGGAACTTATTAACAAACAATTGTTTAGGTGAGATGGGATCACACCATTCAATTGTAGGTGTAAAATAAATAATAAACTTTTGACGTTTGAATAAAGAAATCAATCATAATTTGTATCTATTGTTATCATTATAAAAATATCAATTATACTACATCTGATTATATGAATTTATTTAAATTTTATTCTTTTTGTTATGTAAAATTACTATATATACAAAAGAGATTAAACGATTTTATAATAATTTTATTTATTTATTATTGTAATACTATTGTATTATTTCGTATATACTAAATTTTATATTGTTGTTTGTCATATACAATTTATTTGGCATTATATAATTTTCTTAAAAATTCAAACTATATATAATATGTTGTAAAATAATTTCAATTTAAATTAATGCTAAACTATAATTAATATTATAGTTCAGGTAAAGTATGTAAATGTATGAGGTTAGAGATGATATTATATATTTTGAAAATTTATTATTATGTAAAGTAAGTGATTAATAATATCTAATACAATTTGTTACTGATCATCGTCTCTGAGTACATAATATGTACGTATAAATATAAATAAATTCAAATAATTCTATAACAACAATAGTTTAAACTATAGAAATATAAAAATTATATTTGTATTATAATAAATAACAAATAACAAACAATTTTATATATGCAAATACTGAAAATATTTGCAATGTAAATAAATAATGTTAAAGTTTAATTTTCTTTTATTTTTGATTATAATGTAAATATATGTGTATTTCTTTCCGTTTATATATAATAAGTAAGTGGAAATGAAAACACAATGACATTGTAGTATTCTTAAAGTGTTATCATACCATTTATATATATATTTAATGTTTATTTAATCTAGATCATGTTTATATTCTAACTGAACTCAGTACCGACCATATATGGTGTGGAAAGTTGCATACAAAGTTTTTGTAACCGTTTCATTAATAGAAATTTAAAAAGCTGTTTAGGGTAATGCTACACACAAAGAAAATGTTGTAATTTTAGTGTAGGCTCGAATCTTTAATTAATCTACATACATTTATATGTGTTTTTTTTAAAAAACATTGTGACACACTAATTTAAAATCATTTCTACAATTAATTATATTATATCAATATATTTTCAGATTAATATTGGAAAAAATGACGAAACATATGAAATAAATGAATTATAATGATTTTATAGTAGTAACCTCTATCTTGATATATATATTTATATATTTTATCAGAAATTTAAATTATATATAAATATAGATAAACAATCGTACGAAGCATATTTATTATTTATATTATATTATATGCTAATACAACCACAACCACTTTAAAAATGCATATAAAATGTATATGTTTATAATGTTATATAAATGTTTCAAATAATTATCTGAATATTTTATAATAATAATAATAATAATATCGATTTACATAGTATTTGAAAAATTATATATAACATAGAGAAAGGAATAACATTGGGACCAGACTTACTACTCTTCACATTCGTTACAGATTATTATACAAGTTGCGTTCAGTAAGAGTAGCAGGCGACATAGGCATTGCCATTGGTATTTGATTTATATATGCGTTCAATTACATTTATTGTTTATAATATTTTTAAATCGTAAGTCATATCATCACAGTTCAATTGGTAGCTGTAAACTACAACCAAAATTTAAACCATATAATTTAATTCAAATGATTTTATTTATAAAAATAAAAATTATTATTGCATGGTTTTTTCAAATAATATGAATTATATTTTTATAAATTCTTTCGTTATAAATATGGTACATATCTCGTGATTATCTCATCACCATCAATCATTACCATCATCATTAAATATTTTTATTAAAAAGAAAATATTAGAAATATGTAAATACAGGAATTACACAATTACTAAACATATGTAATGTTTATGTATACCTATATATTGTATACCATATAACATATTTATGATCTCTATATATCATTGGTGGGTGGGTAACGGGTAACACTTGTTGCAACTCAATGTATCGACATACGCACAACAGACGGCAATAAGGATATATTTTTGTAAACATAATTAAAATGTGTATGATGATAGATATTGTTTCATTCATGTTTTACCATACAATGCTTTATGCGGTTTTTTCTTTTAAATAACTCCGCGTATGTTACACAGTTGTAAGTAAATAGAAAATATTATATAACAAAATATATGATATTGTGCCTGTGCAAACGCTTAAAATATTTGTATCGGTTTCATACAAAACGAAATAAATCAACCATCCCCTCCTCCACCACATTTACTACACTACGTCTATTTATCTATTCATTTATATACATAACTAATACTTGTATACATTATATACGTGGTATATATATAACTATACTAACATTCACTACAATTGGCCGTATATTTATTATAAGCTACAGTAGACAATTTCCACATTTATTTCTCATATAAATTTACTTTCATATATATAGCTTTTTTTGTTATAGCCGCGTAAGATGTTATATGCAACGAGATAAATACTATATAATTATCACACATTGTTAAAATTACTTCTTCAATATATAATAATAATGTCTAGGAAAATGTTACTGAACTACATATACTACTATCTTATCTTTGGTTGCTCTTATGAACAAAATGAATGATGAAGCAAAATATTATTGTATCAAAAATTTGTCAACCAAAATATTCTATAGCACCCAAATATTTTTGAATACACACCACTAATCCAAATATTAAATTTTTAAAAACACATTTTGAAAACGTTTGAAAAATAATAAAGAACAAAAAAAGAATGAAATAAATATTTTTGAAACAATACTTCCATTTCATATAACTTTATATCTTATTTATATGTATATAGTAGATCTATATGTACTGAAATCGGGTTGTGAAACTTTGTTTATGTATTTTATGATTACTATATGTATATTATGGAAAAATACGTGCGATGCTTTTATATATAGCAAAATTATATATATATATAGAGGGAAAAAAAATGTTTTTCATGAAAATATAAAATCATGAATGACGTATATTTTCAGTCGTTTCAAATTATTTGAATGGATAACATATTCCGGGTTTGAGTTTTGAAAACGCTATCTGTTATTTCATTAAATATACGATATAACATATTTAAACTTACTGAAAAAATATATTTCGCACAAATAAATTTGAAAAAAAAAAAAAATACACAGTGTGATATTTCGGAAATCATCAATTCCATTTACGTATTAAATTGGATATTATTTTTTTTGTTATTTATATACAGTCAGATATAGATTAGATATTATATTTGGTGAATTGGCAAAGAGTTTTATATAGAATTAAATTGTCAATGTACAAATTTTATCGCGCATTTTGTTTATATTGTGAGACAACGTTAACGTTATACATGTGTTTTTGGTAAATAAACAAAGTCATATATTATTTGATTTTCTGATTTTTGCAGACAACAGATGTTAATTAATTTTTATATACTAAAATAATTTAAAAAAAATTAATTATATAATGCAAAATTAAAGTGTTTTTTTTTTTCAAAAGGTTACATCAAAAATTAATTTAATTGTGTGTATAATATTTACTCACATATGGTAATTATATAAGTTTTATTTCCGGTTATCAACATTATCATTGAAATATTGTAATTATATTTTATTGAATGTACTATATATATAGAATTTAAAAAGGCAAAATCCAAATTATATATATTTCCGGAAAAAATAAAATAAGGTAAGTGTTATAAATAAGATAATGTTATTGGTTTTAGTTTTTTTTATTAATTACGCATAAAACATAAAAAATAAAAATAATATATAAATTAATTCCGACAAGGAAAAAATGTATTCATTTAATTTTTTTTCCATTATTTTTATTTGACTACGACCGACGTTAATTAATTATTTTATTAAAATCAAATCTATATATATTTAGAATTAATTATATAATACTTAATACTTCAATATACTATTGTATTGAATTTTATTTCATATTTTTAATAAATTAATGATATTTAATATACATAATATTATAACATATGGAGAGAGTTTCAACTACCAATTATTAGTATAGAGGCTGCTCTGCATGAAGATATATTTTATTTTAATTATTTATAATATATGTACCGGTAAGTATATAATTATTGATAAATGTAAAAATAAAAACTATTATATTTTATTCGTAATATTAATTATTAAATAAAAAATATTATCGATCAAACTTGTATGAACCCTAGTAACACTGTAATAGTATGTAGTTTCAATCCGAAGTATTATCTATGGATTTCTTACGGATGTTCGCTGGAATTTTACATGACCAGCGCAACCCTGTCCATGGATATTTATAAAAAAATTTCCTTGGATTATCCGTATATCTCCGATGATAATTTGTATGGATTCTCCTTAGAAGTCATTCTCGTTGTTATTATTCCACAGAATATCCGTAGAATTTATATTCATATTTTTTGTAAGCAGATCCACGGATTTTGACAAAAATACGTCATGCGACAAGTGCACTCGCACATAAATTTTGTTATAACAGGTTGTAACTTGTTGAAACAAAATTTAATGTAATAAATATGTAAGAAATAAATAAAAAGTATGATATTTATATTTTCTTATGCAAAAAATAATTTAATTGTAAAATTGTAAAACTACTGTCTTGAATAATTGGTGAAATAAATTATGAATACGATACCGAACGGATATATATTGGAAATATTATCGTGACCATCCAAAGATTTCAATTGTCCTAAATAAAATACTATTACATTAAGTGGAAAATGTATAGACATTCTTTGGACAAATTTCAATATATTTTTCCATGGAACATATGTGGATTTTTTCCACGGAAATTTTCCTCATTTTTCAAAGTACGGACAAATTGTTACTAGGGAAAGTCTAAAGAATTACTATGACGCTTATAGTATACAGTATACAATATTATTGATTAAAAAAAAACTTGCAGACACTTCTTTTATACAAATGTTTAGTATAAAATTTTGTTTAATTTAACTGCCTGTTATCAATATTCTATCTAATCTAATCTAATTCATGTGAAAATTTTATGTTAGAATGATTAAATAATTCTGCACATTCATCAATATTTATTATATATAATAATAATATAAAATAAAAATATACATATAATGAATAAAAAAATTCATGAACCGTATAAATATGATATTATATAAAAAGAGAGACCGGTCCGGTGCTTGTGTTTATCAAAGAAAAGGATATTTATTTATATATTATTATTTATAGTTTTTTTTTTTATAACTGAATAATATACGAGAATACACTTGTATAAGTTATGTACTACGAATATGGATAAGGATAGGATTATATTTATATAATTGGATAATATTTTGTATATACATATCGCATGGTATATGAAATCTTATAACATATAAAAATATAAATTCAAAATAAAAAAATTATACGTAACGTACTTATATGGGTTAAATATAATTTAACTTCCATTTTAGTATGAACCATATGAATACCTAATTCGTATAAAAGGATGAAATGGAAATGGACACAAAAATTCCAAAAATATTCATATTTTATATATATGGTAGAAAAAAGTAAATAAATAAAAACATCTAATTGGCATCTATTGTATATATTTTTGCAGAATAAAAAGCATAAAATATATGAATATATATGTGTGTGTGTGGAACAAGAATACCTTTTAGGTGTATTATTATTTTTATACACATTTTATTATATCACAAAAATATATACTAAAATTATTTTTTATTATTCAAATATTCTATGGAAAAAGTAAGTAATTTTCTTTTAAGTTGACAATTTTTTACATTTTATTGCTATATGCATTTATCTTAAAATTTTGGAAAAAAAAATTATATATACTATTTGTATTATTATATTACTGACTAAATTTATTATATACAAAACAATGTATTGAAAAATAATTATAAGATGTGATTTTACAACCTGGAATATACACAGAAAATATATATTTGTTAAAATTTTAACTATTTGTAAAAAATCTATATTCAAATTTTCCAATATGACATACAAGACCACCGCATGCATACCTTAAGACATATTTTTTTCTATAGCTATATTAACCCCTTGCCTTACGACTTAATTTCAAAGAAACAAGCGTCTGTATAGACTATTTAATTTTAATGCAACTCTGCGCCGGTGTTATCAGAACATAAAATTAAAATATTTTAATTTTAATGAATATATTTATAAAAATATGGATTTTATTTCATTTGTAGTAAAACATATTTATAAAATAATGCCAAAAAATGAATAAATTTGGCACAGAAAATGTTTTCGGGCGCCACTCGTCATTTTCACTTAAGGGATGGTTAAATGTTTTATTATTAAATGCTTACACGAAAAACATAAACTTTTAAATGTATTCATGTAGAGAAATTAAAATTAACATAAAATGAGTGCATTGAACTTTTTATTATAAACACACCAACACATCCGCTGTATACACATAAACATTAATTTAAATTTCTAATTAAGTAAAATTAAAATATGCATATGAATTTATAAAATTAAATATAGTATATTAAGTTTTTTCATATGCAGTGCGATTCGTCGTACATTTACATATTCGTATACATTTATTTGTTATATATTTATATGTTAACACTGGCAATTGCTTTGTGTTATAATTTAATAATTGGTGCGCTGTTAACATTATTATATTTTATGTGAATATTAAATTTTCTTAAAATATCTGTTATATAGTCGTGTGTGCCTTACTATACAAAACTATAAAATTTATAGACATAGGTTAAGTTAAATATTTTAAATTGTTTACAAATTATTTTAATTCGTAAACTTGTAATGGTTTTATTTGGAAAAATAAAATTTTTTATTGAAGATTACAATCAAATCTTAAACCATTGTGTTCCTTAGTCCCTGAAGAATATAATTCAATCGAAACTGAACTAAACATTTATATTTTTTATTAACGCCAAAAATTATTATTATCTTGATTTTTATTATATTTCTATGATTTATTTGTAGAGTTTATTGTAGCAGTAATATAAAGAAAAGGACATGTCAAAATATATTTCTTTCTCACCACCGATACGAATGACATTATAAAAATCACCTTCCGGTGGTTTTAAAAGTGATCACCTTACATGATGCCAAAAAAATAGGTAATCACTTTTGAGTATCACCACAGTGACTGTCACTTAACAACCTTAAATGATTTCATCCCTACTAATACTAATATAAGTACTATATATAAATATCATATATATATGAATATATTTATTCAAATATAGAATAACGCAGTATGCAAAAAAAAAGGGTTGATAATAATAAAGAAAGTAAATTATAACAAGCTATTTGTATTTTATTT
The DNA here is from genome assembly GCA_910594885.2 of Bibio marci. NCBI lineage: Eukaryota > Metazoa > Arthropoda > Insecta > Diptera > Bibionidae > Bibio > Bibio marci. Next base: position 21,281,428 of record OU343118.1, on the reverse strand, counting down.
CTTTTCATTTTCTTTTCATTTCTTATTTTGATGACACAATAGGAATATTTATTTCCAATTAATTTTAATGCTAAAGCATATATACCATATATAAAATATATGTAGTCCAGTCGTATTAAGTTCGCCCGCAGTGTCTATTCAAAATGCCCAGTATATTATCAAAATGAAACGAATATTTTAATTAAAATGTATGAAAATTATATATATATTCAACAAACACAGAGCTAATAATTGGCAACAAAACAAAAAAAAAAAGGACAATAATTAAAATCAAAAACGAACAAAAAGTTTTCTATTGTATATATTTTTAGTTTTAGAGATTGTTAAATTAAAAATATTGTCTTTATATATTTTCTTTTAATATACGAATATTATTCGATTCAGTGAATTCACATATTTTGCTGGACAAAAAAAAAAAAAAACAAATACTAATTAAACCAATGACATTTTTGTATAGGTTATATTTTCTTTTGAAAATGATTACAATTCCATGTATTCCGAGTATATTCGAAAAAGTTAAGGGATATATAATAACCTAATAAACTTTTCAATATTTAATTTTTATATTATCCTTATCTATTATATACATGTAATTCTATATAAGATGCTTTTTTTAGCTTAATAAAATTTCCGATATAGGTATTGTCATCATGTTTATCAATATAATTAATTAATGATTGTGATTTTTAGTTTTTCTCGTACCTATAGTATAATTTGATATTCCATCATGAAGCGTTTAACATTATTGCAGCAACGTATATATAAGTCTGTCATTTAAATTTAATTTTAAATAACTCTTTGTTAGACTATATAGTATTATAAATTATACACTGATCATATAATATTACTGCAGCAAAACATTTGTTTTTTTATAGATTGAGTTTAGCGAATCTATATAAGACTATAAAATTTTAAAGTATTTGTAAATATTACTGCAATTTTAAACGTTTCATAATGAAATTAATTAAAAAAAATGTTAGACTATAGCTACTAAAATTAAAATATAAAATAAAATTTAAAAATGTTCTAATAAAAATAATGCTATCGCGCGCTTAAACAAACACCCTATCTATATACTATATAAAGATTTAATAAATGTTATGTCTATTTAGTTAAATAAATAAATCATTATAGATAGGATACCTTTTCATCAATTTATAATGAATATAATTTAATATAAAATAACCCAGTTAACTAACTATATATATTGTTGTATATGAGTTTACGGAATCTTTGAAAATTCTTTTCGTATTATTAAATTTATGTTAAAATTAAATAAAAATTGTTTTTATTATTTCAGCGGTTGGCCATTCGTGTAGAATATTTATAATGAAATAATATTCAAATAAAAGTTTCAAATGTACTAATATCTGAAATTATGGAATTGTTAAATTTTCAAAGGTTCTTCACGTTGGTTATTATTTATGAAATTCTTTTTATGATATACCATTTGCCTATTACTATATTTCTATATTATATAGTTGGATAAATATAATAGATTAGTAAATATACATAAAAAAATACCATTCCGTAGAAACATTGATTTCAATTATAATATAAAAATAAGGTATTCATATATATTGGTTTAGGTATAGGTATATAATATATAGACAGAGTCATATAAATATTATTTAAGATTTCAAAGTATGTGGGTTGATTGATTTTCTCTGTTACATTTATTTATAAATAATAAAATATATAGACATATGGTGTCACAATACCAAATATTGATATAAGCATTTGTTTATATTTATATAATAAAATTGAAAAAAGTTAATAAAAATTATATAATTGTGTAATTACATTGTTTCCATGGCAACGAATAACATATGCCATATACTTTAATATAATTTAATAACTAAATAGTATATATGGTAGTTAATACAATATGTAGCGTGAGGTTATAGTTTAACATTATAACGTTGTGAAAAGTTTTGGTTTTCAATAGACCATTGCACTGGGTACATATAATTGCATCTAACGCGTATGCCATAATATTAATTTAATTAAATATAATAATTCATAAAATGTAATGCCATTCAAAATGTGAAAATAATTACAGAATATTACAATGACATAATCATATGTCTATACATGGTTATTTATACATTGCATACATTACAAACATATATATAAATTATATGCATATGCTCGTATTTAATTTAACAATATAATTTACAGCTGAAATCAACAAAATTAAATTGTGAAACATAAATTATACGTAATATGACGAACAGGAACAGGCAGCAAGTTAATTCAAAAATGAAATTAAACTTTATTTATTATTTTTGAATATAAATTTGCGGAAAATGTCATTATTTATATATACCATATATCATGTAAGATTAATTATTTAATACAATTTATTTTACATAAAAAATATTATGTATATTTGTACAGAGTACATTTAAAGCATCTCTATTAACTTTAACATTTCAAATAAAATAAAAATATTTTATAAATAATAAAACGTTTGTTATAAATTATAATAAATACTCTAGCGAATACATATATAAGAGTATAGACACTATAGGTAAACATTCATTTCTATGGTATTATTATTAATCAAAAACACACGTTATGGATGAATACATGTGGGGCCATACAAGGCCACAATGCACACAATACATATTCGCTCGATTTGAGTTCTTTGTTTTGTTATAATAATAATTAATCAATTTTCCATGCATGAGAAGAATTGTATTTTTTTGTATGGACTATTTTGTAACATTTGACACTATGAGCAATATTGTTTTTTTTAAATTTCCATCACAAATCACATAATCAAATTATACATATCATATAGGCAATGTTTTTTTTTTATCATTAATGGCTAATGTTGATGGATGTGTGTCAAAATTATTTGATACAAGAAATCACAAATCATTGATAATTTAAGAAATCTATATATCGAAACATAATTGCTAGCAAATTGGTGAATTGTAATGTTACCATATTCGAAATAACATTTAACAAACTTGAAAATAATTTGAGAGAAATAAATTTCAATACATATTGCACAAGTATATGGAATCATACAAATATATGTATGATTCAAAAATTGTATGTACCATAAAATATATTATCAGATATACATATTTTTCACATAACTATATACATAATACCTACGTTGGTTGGTTTGGTATATAGTAGATTTAGTATATATATATAATTTCACATAACTAAAAATAATATATATGCGATTATAACTTTTCAGTGCGCTTTAAGAATTAACATATTCTTCAAAATTTACATAATAATATAGTTTTATATATAAATTTTATTTTATTTTTGTTATTGTCGTCAAGTCAATAAAAATTCTGTTTTTGTGCAAAATTTTCTAGTTGATGTTTTTATACTGTCGTATTTTTCTTATTATATATTTAATTTATGCTGGATGTGTGTGTGTGTATATGTATAGCAGTCAATCTAAAAATAATTCGATTTTCCTTTTAGTAAATGGAAATTATGTTAAACTTTTTTCTGAATTTGTTATATTTATATCTATATGTATTTATATTATTAAAAATTTTACATCACATTTTATATCGAATCTTTGATATTTATGTATATACTTCTTATATTATAATAAAAGATATAATAATTTAAATTCTACGGTTATTTTTGCGATTCAATTAAAGATGCTGTAAAAAAAAAAATCTACTCTAAATAATATATTGACTTAAGAAAATTTGAAATGCCATATGAAATATCGATTTAATGTGTAAATAAATATATATTCAACTTTGAGAGGCATCATTTATTGATCATTATATTCATATTATAATTCAATGGTTATATTATCAACAATTTTAATATATTATAAAATCACATTTTTGACGGCATAGTGACGATGAAAAATATGTGGTATGATGACAACATAATATTGTAATAATAATAATAATAATGAGCAACCAAATAAAAATTCCATGGAATGAAAAGAATGAAATTCTACAAAAAAATATAATATAAACGTACAGTACAATAATAAAATCATTATAATTTATTTGTATATATTTAAACTTTTGGTGAATATGTGTAATTTAGTTGTTTGTGTAAAAAAAATTATGCGAGATAATCTATATAAAATTCAATTTATATTTACAAAATATTTTACAAAATTATATTAGACATTTATTGTTTTTAAGCAACATATGTTAATATATGGTACATATTAATTGAAATGTATATATTGTTCGTATATATGTTAAACTTAAATTTATTGTATACATGAAAATTGATTAAAAATAGTACATAATTTTAATTAAAAATTATATATTCAATAGATGATGATGCCTATTTATTATACAATATAATATATTAAAGAAGTTGCAACATTTCGCATATGTCACAACACATATTATTTATATCCTGAAATGATTATAATACATATCGTATTATGTAATTTTAATAAATTATATCATAAATCACAGTGTTTTTAAATTGTCTCTCGAAATTCTATACTTTGCTATCGAAAACTTATAATGCAAACAAACAAACAAATCCATTTTATGTATTCATTCATACATACGCATTATATATATTATATAATAAATATAATAATTATGAAATCAAACCCCAAAAAATATTTAATTCATAAAGTAAATTCTGTTTTGATCGATTATGTAATAAAATATATATACAATAAATATCCGATAAATAATATTCTATAATATACACAGCACAAATACATTTACATTTGAATTAACAGTCAATGTGAATAAATTAGTTTATTATCGATTTTATTTGTACGTAAAATTTTATTCAATATAATAGAGTTAATTATCCAAAAAAGAAAAAAAATACCAGGAAAAACAAAATATACAATACTAAATAAATATATAAAAACCTAACTCTTTACACATCAACATATTGTATTAGAAAAAAAACATTGTTTTCCGTATGAGTATATGTAGGTAGGTAGGTAGGTCTCTATTATATGATAAATAAATAATAAACATAATATTAAATAAATAGTTATCTTTATTATTAATAATAAATAAATATCTTTTTATTATCAAATTCATTTAATATAAATGAGCAAGTATAAAAATATATATAGGCATAGAGTAGCGGCACAAATGATCAGCCCATAATCAGTTTCCATCAGTCCCATGGATAACAAAAAAATATCACAGACATTAGTATACTGTGCTATTTTTCTTTATAAGAGGCTGGTGTCTACATTGTTAAAGGTTAAGCACTGCTTCCCCTACCCCTATATAATAATAATTAAATATATAATTATTTTTTATCCAACAGAGTTAACAAAAAACGTTTAAAAAAAAAGTTCATCATCTATAAGTCTATGCAGGATGCATTTTATATATGTTAACGATTTAACAATTGATTATTCTTATGAACTAATTGTTATTATATTATTTATTTAAATGGGTCGGTGGAAAACATTTCTGTACATAATTTCAAATCCATCCATATTTAATTAATAATTGTGCAACAAAAATATAATATATTTATTATATTGATGAAACTATATAATAAAATTTAATTTTAATTTTCCTTCGGTTGACAATAATAACAATATAATTATTATTTCTCAATAACATACAATATGTTTAAATACATCCTGTTGCTTTTGTATAACAATATACTATATAAAATTATTACTCAAGTCTAGTCATACTCTATATATTAATATGAATCTTATAATATAATGATAATAATATATTTTATTATCCTTGTCAATATAAAACCTTGTTTGTTATATACTTATATAAATTGTATAGAATTATATCATAACAATCTTGACAATCCTTTTCAAAATTTATTATTACTATCATAAGATATAATGAAGGTTAAACATATAGTTACATAGTAGTAGTGTAACGACCACAAGCAAAGTCCTCCACAATAACAATAAAATGATTATATATATAATAGTTTAACCGAGGTATGATAGGAGAGTATGGATGACATTTTATAGAGAGAAATATAATTAGAAATAAATAAATAAATAAATAAATGATTAAATAAATAAATAAATAAATGAACAAATTAATAAATTAAATAAAAAGGAATAATGCAATTAACGGATACGGATTGAAATAAAGGAAAAAAAAACTATAAATGTTGCTGCAATAAGGTAAAAAGAGGAGAAGCTTTTAGACGATGATAAAAGTTATATTTAAAATAAAATTAAAATAATATAATAGAATAATTCTAAATTAAAAGAAGAGTTAAATAATTAAAAAATGTAAAATGTTTGTTGCATTTTTTATGTAAGATTTTATAAATTATAAAGTTATATTATTATTAACAACAGTTCTTTCTTGTTGATGTTTTATAAAAATAAAAATATTATTATTATTTAAAAGAAAAAGTTGATTGGTGTTATTTTTTATAAAAATAAAATAAACACTATAAAGTAAAGGATAATGTGTGGCAGCTTATGAAGGAGCCAGGAGGAAGCTGTTGCAATTTGGGGGCTCAACCGGGATGTTAAAGGAAAAATATTTTTTTTGGAAAGGTTTGAAAAAAAAATTTTTGTTTATTATAATAAGAAATCCGAGTATTTTAAAAATTTTGTAAATTAATTAAAATTAAAAAGAAAAAAAAAGAACTGAAAAAAAAAAGTGTAGTAATAAGATATTTAAAAATTTTATTTAATATAATTAATACTTTACATTCAACATTACCGTTTATTAAAAAGTGTCGTTTTTGCATTATCGGTAAAATTATTTAAAAATTTTTATTTTTTTATTAATTTTATTATTTATTTATTAGAAAAAAAATCGTTTTGTGCTAAGTATAAAAGGTATTATATATTCTTTTTTCATCCTTTGTGTTAAATTATACATGATTAATTATATATATAAAAATTTATAATAAGTAGATGTTAAAATTTAAACTGCATTTTTATAATAGTGCATTAACGGTCGGTGCTCCGTTAGATATATTATGCAATTTTTTTTTTTTTTTGTTTTTTTTTGTTCATCACATTTATATAATATACATTTTTATTTCTTTTATATTGAAATTATATTGTTTAGTTGTTGTGCATGTAGTGCATAACATATATTTTGTTAATGCTGTTGGATATCAGTTCGGTGCATATATATGTGAAATGAATATATATTAGATTTGTTAGGTCTTTTGTTTCTATGTAAAATTTGAGTTGGGTTTATAATTTTGATTTTATTTATATATTATACGGATATACGTATAAATATATATAAGATTGTAATTTTTTTTTTTTTTTTTTTTTTCTTCTTCTTCTTTAAAACTTTTGAAAAATCATTGGTTGCTAATACTATTATTTTAATAAATAATTTTTTTTTTTTTGGGATCAATTATTGATTTATATATTTATATTTCTAATTTGGGAATTTTTTTTTTTTTTTTTTAATATCTTAAAATGTCTAAGAGTGTTCAGGTAAAGTTATTACCAGAATCCTATATTAATTATGAACTGCAGATTAGGAAATGTGCAACGGAGGGATATTCATTATCGGTCAGACGGGCCACTTTGGTTAAAAGGTTAGAGGCAGAAGAGGAAGATAATTGTTGGGCACTTATGAGATCGCACATGTTTTATATGGAAGACTTATTAGAATGTGAAAACTTAGTTGATGAAGTAAAACCTGTGATCGCTAGTAATAATCTGAAGCTAGTTACAATCGCTGATATTAAATTAAAATTTCTTTTGGCAAGAATATCAAGGATTGAGTGTCCAAATGCTGAGGCCACTTCAATGAAGGACAAATTAATGTTAATCACAAGAAATATACAAAAAGAAATCAGGAGTATTTGTACTAAGTTTGATTTTTCGCACATTTTGGATTCTATTTCGGAACATATAATTACTGATGTTAATATTGACAATGATGATATTGATTCCTCCATGAATTCAACTCGACCAAATAACATTTCTATTGGTCTAAATATAAATAATAACCGTAATACAACTAATCCTTTTGCTATAAATCATAATTCATCAAATTTTGAAATGCATAGAAATAATAATCGCTACGTACCTGTTTTTAAATGGGGTATTAAATTTACTGGAGATGATCCATCCGTCGCTGCTACTGAGTTTATTCAAAAAGTTAGTGAATACGGATATTCGAGACAAGTCTCCGATGAGGAAATTTTGCAATCTGTTGTAGATTTGTTGGATGGAACAGCTTTGCGATGGTTTCGAGTAAACTCTCGATCGAGGCCATTTAATAATTGGGTTGATTTTGTCGCTAGATTTTTAGACGACTTTGAACCTTATAATGGTAGTGACGTTCTTATTGAATATATTAAAAATCGGGTTCAACAACCAGATGAAAGTGTAGTAAAATATTTCACAGAAATGGAACATTTATTTACAAGATTACCTGTTATTCTCTCTGTGTATGAACGCTTGCGAATACTTCGTAAAAATATTTTACCGTGTTATATACAGGGTTTAGCATTGTTGGATTTTAACTCAACTCTGGAATTGAAAGATAGCTGTAAGAAACTTGAACTAAGTAATTGGATGATACAATCTAGAAATCTCTCATCTTCCAATTCTTCTACTTCTTCAAATGGTAGACATTTAAATCCGTTCATACAGTCGCAAGCTAACAATAAAATATTAAATCAGAATCCTCGTCCGTCGTCTTATACCAATTTTTCTGGACAATTTAATCACGATAACAATCGTGTAAATCATAATTTCTCAAGGCCAGCATATAATTACAATCGTTACAATATTAATAATCAAAATCGAGATAGAAGATTTAATTATAATAATTTTACAGCTCGAGGTGGAAATAATAATGGTCTTATAAATAATAATCGGAATTTTAATAATTTCAATGCTCAAAATAATAATTTTTCAAATCGTGGAAATCATCCTAATGTAAATAGTATTGAGAATAATTCGGTTATTCGGCCGGTAAATAGTAATGATAATTCGTTAATGAACGCTTCAAATTTTAACGATCACATGAATCGTTCATCTAATCATATGCACTCGCAATGTACGCGTGGTCAATTAAATGGCAATAATGATAATGGTGTGTTAATGTCACATTCGGGAAACGAAGGTGGAACAATGCAGACGGGTCCATGCATCGTTCAAAATTCGGATCCAATGATAGGAAAAATTCTTCATTAAATTTTCAAGTTCATGATATACATAAAATAACTATGACTACAGACAATAGGCCATTTGTAAATATAAAAATTTTAGATGCAGAGATCCGATGTTTAATAGATACCGGGTGTAATAATTCAGTTGTTGGTTATGAGGGAATTTCATTTCTTAAGAGTTTGGGATTTCAATTAGATAAAAATTATTTTGAATCCGTAAAGACTGCTGATAGCAGAAAACATAGTATTATCGGTGTGTTTTATATTCCTATAATTTATGGAAACGTGTTGAATACAATATGTTTTTTTGCTGTACCTTCTCTAACTGTGAAGTTCATTCTCGGTGTCGATTTTTTTACTTTGTACAATATCACGTTGTTTAATTTAAATTCGGAATGGTCTATTAATTATTTGGATGTGGAACGGCCTAAAATAAGCAGAATTGTAGATATGGATCAGCTGCTGGATTCAGATAAAAATGAATTGGCAGGCGTTATCAATAAATTTAAAACATTGAGCAAAGATAGTTTGGGTCGTACAAATATTATGATATACGATATAGATACTGGTGATCATCTTCCTATAAAGCAAAGATCATATCCTGTTTCGCCAGCCATTCAAAAAAGAATGGAATTGGAATTAAATCGAATGAAGAATATGGGAGTAATACGTCCATCAAGAAGTCCTTGGTGTTCTAATGTCGTTTTAGTGAAAAAGAGTAATGGTAAGGATCGTCTTTGTCTTGATAGTCGTGCCGTAAATGCAATCACGAAAAAAGATGCGTATCCGCTTCAACCTGTTTCTTCGATTATAGATCGTCTTGGTCGTGCTAATTTTATATCATCGGTTGATTTAAAGGATGCTTTCTGGCAGATACCACTATCAGAGCGATCTAAAGAAAAAACTGCATTTGTGGTTCCGGGGCTTGGTTTCTGGGAGTTTCAAGTTTTGCCATTTGGGTTGTGTAATGCAGCTCAAGCGATGCAAAGATTGATGGATTGCGTTTTTGGACATTCAACCGATCAAAGAGTTTTCGCTTATATTGATGATTTGATAGTAGCTACCGAAACTTTTGAAGAGCACTTGGAGGTGTTAAGTGATGTATTTAATCGTTTAGCTAATGCTAATTTAACAATTAATTTTGACAAATGTAAGTTCTGTAGACCATCTTTGAAATATCTAGGTTTTGTTATTGATAAACATGGGTTAAGAACAGACCCTGAAAAAATAAATGTAATAGTTAACTATCCTCGTCCTCGTACGTATACCGAATTGAAACGTTTTTTGGGACTGGTTTCTTGGTATCGTCGGTTTATAAAAGATTTCGCAAAAATTGCTGCTCCGTTGCATGATTTGACGAAGGGTAAATTAAAAAACAAGCGTATAGTTTGGAATACAGATGCTGATGTTGCTTTTTTGACATTAAAAAATGCTTTAATTAAAGGTCCTGTTTTGGCTAGTCCTGATTTTACAAAAAAATTTTCAATTGCGTGTGATGCATCTAATGTTGCTATTGGAGCTGTTTTGTATCAGGGAAATGGTGAGGAAGAACATCCTGTTGCATTCGCAAGTAGAAAGTTTAGGGGTGCGGAATTACATTATACCACTACTGAAAAGGAGTTATTGGCTGTGATATTTGCCATCGAAAAATTCAGATGTTATGTTGAGGGTGCAGATTTCGACATATATACTGACCATGCATCTTTATTATGGTTAATAAAAAAGGAAAATCTTAATGGTCGTCTTGCACGTTGGGCGTTAAGAATATCTCAATTTTCACCTAAGATATATCATCGCAAAGGTTCATCTAATCTTGTTCCTGACGCAATTTCGCGTGTTGATCTGAGCGAGGGAAATGCCGGCGATGTTAATTTAATATCATTTGAGGTAAATGAAACCGATACTTGGTATCTAAAAATGTTATCGAAGGTGGCATTATACCCTAATAAATTTCCACATTGGTCTATAGTCAATGACAAATTGTTTATTAAATTTAGGGAAAAACCTAATGGTTTAAATAACGAACCGTTAAGACTGGTTCTTCCTGAATCTTCAAGATTAATGGCTCTTAAAGAATGCCATGATGATCCAATGTCGGCTCACATGGGAATTAGGAAAACACGTGAAAAACTTTTACAGCGTTATTATTGGCCAAAACTTTCGTTCGATGTGGAGCGATATGTAAAGGCGTGCAACATTTGCAAACAAATAAAGATTCCAACAAATCGTAGAATGGGTTTGATGGGCAGAGCAAAACTGGCAACTAGACCATTTGAATTAATTTCACTTGATCTTATTGGACCATTGCCTAGATCGTCAAAACAAAATGTATATTTATTGGTAATAACGGACTATTTTACTAAATTTCCATTTTTATTTCCAATCCGTCGGGCAACCAGTTCAAAAATTATTGATATTTTGGAAAATGAGGTTTTTTTATTGATGGGAGTGCCACACATAGTTGTGGTAGATAACGGTTCTCAATTTACGGGTCGAGATTTCAAAAATCTATTAAATAAATATGGTGTCAAAAAACTCTGGTATAATTGCTTCTACCATCCGCAAAATAATCCGACTGAAAGAACAAATAAAACAATTGGAAACGCTTTACGTGCCTATGTAAAGGATAATCATCGGCATTGGGATGTAGAAATAAATAAAATAGCAGTCGCATTAAGAACATGCGTTAATGAAGTCACTGGTTATACTCCTTTTTTCTTAAATTTTGGCAGGGAATTTACGTTTTCTGCATCTGATCATGACAGTTATGAAAACAATTATGTATCGTCTAAGGATGCTGTCTCGGCACATACAAAATTTTTGTCGAGATTTCAAAATATTTTCAAGGATATTTCAGAAAGAATGAAAAAGTCTTATGATCGAAATAAGAAATATTATGACCGGAACAAATCATCTATATCATTCTCGGTAGGTGATTTTGTGTATAAAAGAAACGTTGTGAAATCTGATGCTTCGAATTACTTCTCCGCTAAATTAGCTCCGAAATTCGTAAAATGTAAAATCGTGAAAAAGATATCCGATCTTGTATATGAATTGGAAGATTACTCAGGGGGGAATATCGGTAGGTGGCATATTAAAGACTTAAAGTCCGTTTAACTTATTTTCGGTGATGGTGGTTAGCTTTATAATATTAATTAATCTAAGTCTAGGATTTTAATCTTGTTGCAATTTAAAATTTAAATCTGTTGAATCGTTTGTCAAAGTCATTAATTTGTTATTAATTTTCTCTATTATATATACTAATATTGATCGTCCTTACTCAACAATTATGCAGATATCAGGAGGGTAGGAGTTAAATGTTTAATACAAATGACTGGTGCGTTGTCATTAAATGATGGATATATTCAATTTCTTGGAGTTCAATAGTTTATCTATTCATCCAGGCCACCAAAGCAAAAATGGTGTTTATTATTGATTATCAGTAAAATGTTGATGTACAACATCACATTACTTGGAACACGGGGTTTAATGTAGGGTTATTAAAATAGTATAACGAATGGGAAACTAAATGGTTGATGTATTTCGTATATTGGTAATATTGTATTGTATAGCAATATGGAATATATGGTTTTGGTCAAATTGTATCGATTTACCAATTTACTTCTGTAAAATTTTTCTGAATATTTAGTTTATCGGATTATTGGTTAGTTAGTTTGGGGATAATAGTGTGATAATTGTTGAATTTGGTATCGTCAGTAATTGAGTCGTCATATGCTAATAATATATATTCATAGTCAGGAATATATGAAATTGAAATGGTTGTATATAATTGTATAAAACAATAATTATGTGATTTATATAAATGTATGGAAAAAAAAAAAAATAAATAAATAAACCAATGAATTAATTGAAAATTAATTAAACAAATAAGTCCTTGAATATTTATTTATTTTTTTTTTGAGAGGTTTGTGGAAAATGTAACGACCACAAGCAAAGTCCTCCACAATAACAATAAAATGATTATATATATAATAGTTTAACCGAGGTATGATAGGAGAGTATGGATGACATTTTATAGAGAGAAATATAATTAGAAATAAATAAATAAATAAATAAATGATTAAATAAATAAATAAATAAATGAACAAATTAATAAATTAAATAAAAAGGAATAATGCAATTAACGGATACGGATTGAAATAAAGGAAAAAAAAACTATAAATGTTGCTGCAATAAGGTAAAAAGAGGAGAAGCTTTTAGACGATGATAAAAGTTATATTTAAAATAAAATTAAAATAATATAATAGAATAATTCTAAATTAAAAGAAGAGTTAAATAATTAAAAAATGTAAAATGTTTGTTGCATTTTTTATGTAAGATTTTATAAATTATAAAGTTATATTATTATTAACAACAGTTCTTTCTTGTTGATGTTTTATAAAAATAAAAATATTATTATTATTTAAAAGAAAAAGTTGATTGGTGTTATTTTTTATAAAAATAAAATAAACACTATAAAGTAAAGGATAATGTGTGGCAGCTTATGAAGGAGCCAGGAGGAAGCTGTTGCAGTAGAGAGGTCAACTTAACGTATGATCATATTTTATTGTATATTAATATAGAATTTAATAGTTTATTTATTTATTTATTATTAAATAATAATTTTGACGTTGTGTCGTTTCAGCTGCATTTGAAAAGAAAATAAAATACTCTTAAAATTAATTACAATAAAATTATTTTGTTAGTAAATTAGTATTAGAATAAACATTATTATTAATATACAGTAATTGAATTGAATTGTGCTCTAAATATTCGCAACTAAGACACACCTGTTACGTAATCTTGAACTGTCATCAGCAAATAAATGTGAACGGAAATGAATACATTGCTACATTTATTTACTATAATATTTTTAATTTTCACAATTTTATTAAGAAAATAAAAATTTTAATTATGTATAATTTGTTTTGTCAAATGGTAGTACTTAAATATTTTGTATATAAAAACAACAGCTCTATGTGAATAGATGGTATTCGCTAAGCTTTTATTATTGCTATTTGTATAACAAATAAACATTTGATGCCAATTTAAAATAATCTGTTATAAGTTAAAAATTCATTCAATTTTAATAATAAAGTATTTGTCGCTATCTCTCTCTCTATATATATAGGAAATGTAGAATATTCAAGCACAATTATTAAAATATAAAAAAAAATATTTTATTTATACGAAAAAGCTACTTACATTTTCCTCATAGCAAAACTGTAGGTATATATTAGATAGAATAAAAATCATTTATTTATACTCATTTTGGTAATAAAGTATTTATTGTTATTGCCATTGTTGATGTTTTGATATTTTAATATAAAAATATATATGTGTGTGTGTATACATAATAACATTTTAATTTGATGCAAATACAAAAATATCTTAAAAATGTTATTGTGATATGTTAACAAAATATTTATTGTATGTGATAAAAATGGGTATATATCAGTTGCGAAGTCTGAATCCATCCATTCAATTTTCAATATCATTAAATTATATTTTGGGTGAAATTAAATGAAATTATGAAAATTATGGACGTTCACAATACTGAATTTTCCGGAAAAAAAAAACCACTTTTATTATGAAAAAACGCCTTTTTTAATTAAGGGTCATAGTTTTAACGGGTTACCATATATTTGTATACAGAATGTAAATTATAATCAATTTGCAATCTCTCTTAAAAGATATTGTCAACATTGATTACTACGTAGTTTTCTATGAAAATCCGTTAAACTAATGGTACGTATAATTGCAAAAGATGATAAATAAAAGTTGATTTGTTGAAAAATTTAGTAAGTTGTTTATATTCTACTCTACTTTCGATTTTGGCTATTGCAGAAAAATATATTGATATAGATTCTAATCTAAAAACATTTTTTCACATTTCGCTACGCCGTACAAATACATACGTGCATTCAAGATAAATCTCTATATATACTATACATCTATATAACTTAATAATATATCAAATAAAGATATGTATATATAATATAAAGTATACACATAAAAACATATATAAGTTGTTTTGTTTAAATTAAATTACAAATAAACTTGAATACACATAATATAAATACTCGTAAATATAGGATTACGTAAAAAAAGGATTTATCTCTTATATACAATTGAAAATAATATAATAGCTTTAATTTAATAAAATATATGTAATAAAAACAATGTAATAATGTACCAGCATAAAAATTTACATAAAATTATTATTAATTTAATATAAAACGTAATATAAGTGCAATGAACTCAAATATAAGCTGAAATAACATATTAAATACTTAAGAATCGAATTGAAAAAATATTTATTTTTTTACTGATTTGATATCATCCTACATACTTCACCGTCGGATATTTTTACCGAAATATCAAATATTTATTAAAAGTCAATATTGAATGAATACTATCACTCTATTTATATTGCTTTTAATTATATTATTATAAATATAATATATATTTTCTATTTCATTTATTATAAGTTACACGTTCAATGGTAATAAAATATATGTATAAAGTATTTTATAAAATGTGATTAATTTAATATTTTGCTGTTTAGAATTGATAAGTGTAAAAGGGTAGATGTACTGCAGGATCAATTGCATGAAAATAAAAACAAACAGGACATATATTTATATACGTTGAAATTGGTATATATTTTAGGAATGAAATAATATATATGTAATTGGTTGAAAGGTTCTTTAAATTGAATTAAAATTCCTACAATATATGTATAACTAAATAATCGACATTGACATGTGATATTCATATAAACAACTTAGTTATTTTATGTACGCGCGTGTCAAATAATAAAATACACACACAAAAAAACATTAATCAATCATTTGTATAAATAAACGGCATAACACGTAATTACATATAGATTTATAAAACAGAATTATACACACTTTTACTTTTATTTATTATAACATGAATATAGTAGAAAATAAACAAATGTATATAAAATTCTAATAAAGTTTTTCTTTTCTGATTTTCATTTCTTTTTTACCAAACTATGTTTAATTTTGATAAAAGAATGAAGCAAAAAAAAAAAAATAACTTTCATATCAACTTTATATAAAACTTTAGTTTATTTTTATTGATGTGGGACAGCCCAATATAATATAATTTTATTTATGCCTATAATGTATAATGCTGTATATAAATATAGGCATTCTTGATTTGTTAATTATCTTATAATAAATTAAAAGTTAATATATCCATATACGTCACCAAATATATACAATAATGAAATAATACAAGCGGCGTATACTGCGATTCAATATGTATAGGTATAATTTGTAATTATGTCCTATATGCGTTTACCTTCATTTTTACAAATCTTAGTGAATACAATGACTTAAACAATTATATAATGTTAGAGAGATTTTAAAATTTAAGAATTTAATTTTTATTTATATGCGAAAAATTGGATCAATAACAAGAACAAGAAAAAAAAATGAAGAAACATATAAATAATTGTTTTTTTTTTAATTAATATATATATTAAGAAATAATAATTTAAAAATTCAAATAATTTAAAATACTATAATAATTAATTTCTTTCTATTTTCATTTACAACTATTTCAGATTTAGAAATCCAAAAGTACAATATAAAATCATTTAAATATGGTTATGGTTAGTTCAGCTGTATTAGGTGCAGCAACCGGTACCGGTTTAGCTTTAGTTGTTGCTGTTACAATTGTTGTTTATCGTTATTATTTGGTGAGACGTCGCGGTAAAGAATGGGATGAACTTGATCGATGGGAAGAGAAAAATTTAGCAAGAAAACTTAATTTGAGGGTAAGTACAATTATTTGTTAATAAAAAGTTTATAAACCAATGTATATTATATATGGTACATAAACCCATACATAATGAATCGTTTTGTTAACTTAACAGCATTTATACGAACACATATTTTTGTGGAACTCAAATTCAATGACGATAAACGACGAAACTAACTAATCCTAATATAGATATTATAGAATATTTGATAAAAATCCTTTTGTAAAAAAGCTTGCTTGAATATCCTTTCAAGGATATTTAAATTAAAGAATCCTGGATAAAATCCTTTTTATTATATTAAAGTAGAAAAAGTTGTTTGCGTATATATCCTTGAAGGATATTTAAATTAAATTGCCATCTATAATTTAATAGTTGAAGTTATAATTTTCAAAAACCCATTACATATACCCAAATAATAATATGGACACATTGTTTTCGCCGTATATATTTTTAAACTTATAGCACATATTAGAAGGAAATATTTTATTTATGTTTTCATTTCAAAAGGATTGAAATGAATTTATTGCTTTAAATTATATTATATTTTTCACATTATCCAATATATACTGATATTTTATTTTGATATTTTGGTTTTTCGATTTTTTTCTAAATAACGAGTTTGGATGGGTTTAAAAAAATTGTAATATATCAAAATTTATTGCGTGTGATACAGTTGTACAATTAGTCTAATGTTTAGTGGATGTTTGTAAGCATAGTGAAATTTCTATAGGTCACAGATGTATTATATTATTTTTATACACATCGCATTTCAACAATTTTTATTAATATTTCCGAAAAATATTAATTTTTTTTAATATTTTAATAACTACAATAATTATATTTAATTTTGTAACACTCTAGATGTGTTTTTTTTTACAATTTAAACAATAATAATAGTAATTTTATAAAGAATAAATAACATTTTAAATGTACGTATTCTTTTCGCGCACTCTTTCCGGTGTTTTCAATTTAAACACAAAATATTTTTATTTTTCAGCAAAGGGTATTTGTGTTTAGTGTAAAAACCAGTGAACTGTGACCGCAACAACACGCATTTCATATGATTTAATATTTATAACAAAACACATAAGACTAATAATCAATTGTAGCACAGACTTGTGGGGAAAAAAAATCAAAAAATACACGACCGATAGATTGTATTTTTTGATATTTTGATTTTTCCGGCAAAATGAAAGTTCAAGCAATTTGCAATAAATATATTATTATATCAAAAATTCAAAATATCAATATAAAATAAAATATCAGGATGGTGAAGACCACAACAATAAGTTTATAAATATATAAGAAGGTCATTTATTACTTCATTTACGTGTATTCAAAGTATGGTTTATTATAAATATATTTATTTATTTATTTTAAATATACACTTTAATTATTGTGCGTAAAAAAATTATGTTTAACATTCAGTTTATTTGCTATTTCTATCAATTGTACTAAGCACTATATTTATAAAACTTTCTTAAATGGCAAATAATATATACTATTCAATATACTTTATTAAACAAAACTTTAACTCAATTATTACCTTTCAAATTTCTTCAATATAAATATAGTTTGAAAATCAAATTTAGGTTTTAATTTATTAGTTTAAATTTGCTTTAAACACACATAGTTAAAATTTTGGCTAATTTCAATTTTAGTAATTACTTTAAAGGCAAAAGAAATTTGATGACATATATTATATATTATCTGATCGACTTATAAGTCTATAATTAAAAATAAAACTTACATTTTTAAAACTCCTATATCGTCAAATAATTTGAATTTTACACCATTTTTCTTCACTTATTACTTAAGCCAGCAACTTGATGTTTCGTGACATCTTCTATTGTATAGATTTCTGAAAAAAAACGTTAAAAGAAATTGTTATTAATATTGAATATGAGATATTATATAGGCATTAAATATCTTATATATAAATCTTTTGTACACCATAGTCCTGCCAGACCATTAAATTAATTTCTAAAGCATGACTTGATCGACATTTTTGATCAGTTCAATATATTTAAATTAATTATTATGTTAAAGTTATTATAATGTAATTTAATATATTTATTATTTATCATATCATTTAATTTTTGTTTTAGAAAGCATTTTTCTAATTAGTGTATATTATTTAAAACATATATTATACAATCTTATTCGTATATAAATTCATATAAATATAGCCAAAATTATTAATGTGTGAATTATAAAATCTGTTGAAAATCTATTAAACCGCAAAAGTACAGAAAGTAATTAAGATGATTGCCATGAAGATTATATATATATATATATATATTTGGTATATACATGTAATACCCTAGACACATATGTTATATCTATATCATAGTTTTGATACTAATGAGATGATAGATATGCATAAACTACGAAAAAAAAAATATACATGACACACACACACAAAATAAACTTAGACATTGTAACAATAAAAGTTGTCATTTAAAAATAAAACTATTATTGTTTTTAAAATGGAAATAAATAAATTGAAAATACTGTATAGTTACAATAATAAATTAATTACCATTTTTGCGACAAAGTAACCTTAGGAGAAATGAATTTTTCAATTTATTTAAGTAAGTATATATGGTAAAGTTTTGATAATCCACATGGAAAAAAATAGTTTAAACTTGACACTACCGGCGGTATAAATTTTACTATATAGTTTTATGTATATACCACGAAAGCGCTTTTCTTTCTAGTTTACCACAATTTATACTACGTTTGATATGCATGGTATTGTGAGACACATATACGGTAAAACCACGAAATAGAACAAATTATGTACTTATAACTACATATATATATATATATTATACATTTTGTTAAATCCTAATTAATTTATACTAAATACAGAAAAACCCTTCTAACTATATATTATATATATATAATTCATAAATAATAAACAATATTATAATCAACTCATCTCACACACAAATTAAGAAAATACACATTTCAAATTATATACAAAAACAGATTTATTTTAAATGACTATGTACTACTAATAACACAAATATTTTCTAAAATTTAAAACCAAATTATTTCCAATTATAATATAATATTTATATAATGTATACCGCATTATAATATACAATTACATATATATATCATATATAAATTTTAATAAAATGAATAAACATTGTTATAAAATTGTATTATGTGCATAAGTTATTTATTATTATAAAAAAAAAAATTGAAAGAACTATATAAACAAACATTTAAATAGTATAATAATAATAATAATAATAATAATAATAATAATAATAATAATAATAATAATAATAATAATAATAGTAACATAATAATAATAATAATAATCATACGCATTCATCAAATGGAAAATTTCGATCAAATTTGACAAGCCTTTTTTATGGCATTTTTCATAAAAGGGATCATGTACATCATATACACGTTGAAAAGCAGTAACAAAACTATTATATACATATGTTTATAGATATATTTATATATATACTGTGAATATTATATGTATATAAATATAGTGTATCTGTATATATAGTCTTTATTATTGTTTGAATTTCTTTTCGGAAGGGATGAACAGATTGTAAAGTTACATTGTATTAGATTGAATTTGAATTATAAATTAAATTGATTAGTGGTTTCCATTTTGTATTTTTTTTTACTTGATATTTTACAGTCTATATATAGATTTATTTACATTTTCATTGCTCCTGTAATATATAATACATTTAAAACTTCCATTTGCATTACTTGTTAAAATTTGTTACAATATGTTAATTTTCATTATTTCTATATATAGAAATTTTAATCATCCGATATCGTATATATAAAATATAAAGATAGAATTTTAAATAATAATAATGCATGTATTTTTATATGCGAATGATTGAATTAATGTTTTTAAAATATAATTAAGAAATTCATTATTGCACGCAGTAAAATAGTTTCATTTTGTCAATAATAAATCATTACATTCACATAATATTTATAATAAATGGAAATGACAACAAATATAAATAAATATATAAAAATAATATAAAAATATATTGACAATTCAATTACAGTCAATTGGAAAATAATTTAATATAATATACGAGAATCGATAAAATTTAATAATATATTATACTATGAATATTTAATATGTAATTTATTTACTTTTACAAATGTATATAGATACTGAAAAGAATACTACAAAATATATATAGCAGCAAAGTGTGCGTGTTGCTTCAAAATCTAAATATTAATGTTATTACTCAAAACAATATTATCATTTATATAACATTATTAAATATATAACATATATTAGATATTTAATATATTAAGATGTTTTCAAAATCAAATAGACATCGTATGTTTGTTTTTTGAGTACAGAGCTGATGGCAAACTATTTACACGGGCTGCAGCAATTAAAACAATTAATAAAACACATTATACAACAATTTGTTTTAACAGATAGATTCATTATAAATGTTGATTGCCGCAATCTTAAACGATCTTAATCTATCTTTTAGCTACATATATTTATATGACAAAATGAATATAATGGTAAAAAAAAAAATTAAAATATGAAATTTCTAATATGAGCTTTTTATTTATTTTCATCGATTTAGAAATTAAGAAAATATAAACAAAACTGGTAGAAATTTTTACACACATATTTAAATAATGAAATCTGTTGTTTTCGAAAGAGATTATGAAATATACAATGAAAGGGGCAATACTCTAATACTTAATAATATTATTATAAATACAATATATATAGAAAATTCAATGTGAATCTATAGAAAAAGTAAAAGGAAAGGAAAAAACAAAAAGGAATACCTTTAAAAATAAAAAAGAAAATGAATAAATTTATTAACCATAAAAAGTAAAATTCAATATATTCTTCCACCCATTTATCATTATACATCTTGAAATTTGTTGTTGCATATGTACCGCATATAGCATATAACATATACATAAAGTAAATACAACATTTTTAACATATATTTACAATAAATTGCAGATGATTATTGCACAATATTATTTATAATAAAATATTATAAAATTTTACATGGTTTTATAATTTCGACACGAAAGGGCACAACACACATATTAAATATATTATACACATTATACACATTCACAAACACACACACACTATTTAATTTATAATAGAAAAGCAACAGATTTGTATACATTATAATCTTTTCAATTTGTCATAATTTGTCACATTAAAGGTGTTTATCTTGTAGTCATGCGAATATATTTATATATATTATATTTATAATAATAATAATAATAATAATAATAATAATAATAATAATAATAAAAACATATAAGCATTATCACTTACTTTCTCAAATTTAATATATATACTCGTCGTATATATAGTTAATATACACAAAAATCTTATTATATATGAATATGAATATGTTTATGTTTATATAATAAATGTTAAATGTAAGTATATGTGATATAGAAATATTATATTTTATATATATATATAAAATGGGAATATGAGATTATATATAATAGAAAAAAAGGTTGACACAAATTACAGTACCGTAGGCTACACAACAAAATATATCAGAAATATACATTTATATATATAATAATGTGCAATATATATATATATACGAGTAAATGTATATAGGCAAATACATATAATAGAGATCTAGAGTTTATTACATTATTGATTATATATTACCTTTTCGAATATATCGTATACATATTGTATATAACATATTACATATAAGTCAATATTTTCACAAAATGATTTTATTTCTTATAATATTATATATACACAATACGTAGGTTAGGTATACTTACCGAATAAGATTATATTCAATTCATAATTTTCTATATCGAACATCTTTACACACTTTCGTATATTTATTATATACATAAGGACATATAATACTCTTCAATAAGGTACATTATAAATAATTTATTATATATTATTGTATATATTATATATATTTAGGTAAATAGGTATAGGCATATTACAATATATATATATATATATATATGGAAATTGAAAAGAAACATTTTGAAATGACAATCTAAAATTTTATTGATGATGAGACACAGTCGACTATTATTATATGAAAATATTCAATATGGAAAATGATGATAAATGAATATGTAAATGTCAAGTCATTTATATTCAATTCATTTAAAATGATTATGTGTATAACAAATAAATATAAATAATGTATTGTATATATATATATATATATTATTACACACAGCACACACACACATATAGGCTCTTATAATATAATTTATATTTATGTTGGATAAGTTAAATTATTTATAACTTTTTGTCGAAAATGTTTTGTAAAATTGAATTTCTATAAATAATTTAAATGATTTTTGGTTTTTATTTTTGTGCCAATGTTAAAATAATATTATATTCTTCATCTTCAATTCGTATTTAATTTAAATTTTAATAATAATAATAAAGTAACACAAGTGAACAATGATCACCTTACGATCACAATTTTAAAACAATATAAATTATTATTGATCAAAAATTCTAACCAAAGAGGTATCACTGCACATGATAAGTTTGAATTAAATTAAATATTACAGAATTTATGCTTTCAAAATAATAATATATATTTCTTTTAAATAATTTTTTATTATATTATAATCTTACTGTAAAAATTTAAATGAAAACTTGATCTTGATCTATATTATATATTTCTGTGTATATTACAGGGAAGAAAAAAAAAGAAAAATAGAAAGAAAACAATTAGTAAAAGTGATGTAATTTAAGTAAAATTATTGTATTCAACAACGAATATGTTCAAGGGAAAGAATACTATAGGGAATAGATATAACTTCAAAAATATCAATGTCAAAAATAACATAACATTTGTGGATTTACTATAAATTAATGTATTTCCGAATTAGTTTTCGTTGTTATATCCATTCTGGGCTATAGTTATTATTCTTTATTAATACCGTTCTTGATTATTTTAAGTATAGCCTTCTTGATGGCTAACTTCTTGATTATATAGCATTCTCTTTGCTATGGTCGTTTCAAGTGAAAAAAAAAGAACAATCCATTTTTGATTTCAATTTGTAATTTTAAAATTATAATATATTAATTTAATTTCGATCAGTTTCTCGTATTGCGATGGAATAATAATTCCGCCTTTTCTGGGAAAATACCTATATGGGTACCATTAGATAATTTTTTGTACAACATACACATAACTTTGATGAGAAAATATTATAGTAATTAATATATATATGTATTTTTTTATATTATGCTGCATTTATATATGAAAAGTGTTTCCAACATTGGATTATTATTATTTATTACTTTGAAGCTGACAATATAATTATTGATGAATAAATACTTTTACCTTGCATATTATTTACACATATTCTTTTCGCCAATATAGTATTATAATCACGCAGTAATGTAGTGCGAATTCCGTAACACAAGTATTTTTAATTATTCAATTTATAACTTTACGTTAAAATATATCTATATATACGAAATAAAATATATATATATATGTATATAAAAGAATATATAGTTGACCCAAATATATTGTATATGAATGTATTATTACATTTATGTACGCGTTTCGTATAAGTATACAATTAGTTTAACAAAAGAAAGGAAATTCTTATATGTACGATTATTTAATTGTGGCGCGCTTGCCATATACAAATATATGAATAATTTATGAATAAAGGGTATAATAAAATAGTCTTTCAAAGAAATTATAAATATAATTAGCAGATAAAAATGAAAAATACAAGCTTTCATGTTTTCATTTCATTATATTACTATACATTTATATGTGATAATATTTTGTATAATTTTCTATAAGTATCAGAAGTTTTTAAATTGTTTTTTTTTATAAAATTAGTCAGATGTATAGTTGAATGACATTAAAATCGTTATTATAATTATGCATACAGACATTTTTTTTATATATAAAGGTTTAATATATACAATACTATAGTATAAACTTTATTTCAACATATTTTAACATAATGTATTTATTATAATAATGTAATTAATATGCTTATATGCTTCATATTCGATTTTAATGATTTTATCTGTGTAAACTGCAAAAGTAACTCGACATGCTCAAGTTAGACAACAATTTATTTTCCTTATCCCAGAGATAGTGGAATTTTAAATTTTACAAGAGATGGTTCACTCCTCACATGCAATTTTATTAATAATTATATAATTAGTAATTTTTAAGATACAAACAACCAATTTATTAATAACAGCAATGACGAAAATTTTTCGAATTCAGCTTAGATATATGAATATTTCAATTTAAATATATAAAGTTAATCGAGATAGTTAATCAAAGTATAGGATATATAATTGTTTAAAAATATGATAAAGTATACACAAAAGTCATAACAATGAATGTAAAATAATCCCACATCAAACTTAGTGTAGTAATGATTAACATCAAATATACAATATTCATATACGTAATTAATTTTTCTTTAAAAATTAAAATAGTAATATAAGATTCTCATACAAATATAAAGATAAGATTTAATTATATAATTAATATTATTTATTTTAAAACCTTACATATATATTTATATATTTAAAATTGAACCAGGTACATCGTATTATATTAAATAATTACTTTTTTAAATCAACTTAATATAAAAATTATAAACTAATATTTTAATGATGTTTTTCCTCCACACAAAAATTATTACATTGATTATTATTTAATAATGTATTTTTACAATAACAATGTTGATTTTGATGATAATTGTTAATATTATTATTATTATTAATATTATTATTATTATTATTATTATTATTACTATTATTATTATTATTATTATTATTACTATTATTATTACTATTATTATTATTATTATTATTACTATTATTAGCATTTGATATCGAATCAATGTCATCGCCGTTATTATTTGATTTATTAAAATGATATTTTTTTTGTTTAACACGTCGATTTTGAAACCATATTTTCACTTGCTTTTCCGATAATTTTAAATTTCTTGCAATTTCTATGCGACGTAAACGACTTAAATATTGATTTATTGAAAATGCACGTTCTAATTCTAATAATTGTGTACTTGTAAATGCCGTACGTATTCTTTTACTAGAATCAGAATAATCAATTGAATCAGTGCCATCATCGATTTTACAATCGACATTTGGTGAACGTGATAATAATAATAATGATTGTGGTGATGGTGACGGTGGAGGTGTTGGTGATGGTACTGTAGTCGATGATACTGATGATAATTTAATACGTTTTGTTGATGATATTTCATTTGTATGATTCAATTCGTTCAAGTTTTCATATGTCGATGCATTTATTGGATTATGATGATTATTGGAAGAATATTGTACGGTTGATAATTTTGGCGTTTCATTTACTGGAAATACATTTGTGTAATTTTGTTGAGCATGATATTGATGCTGTTGTTGATGATGTTGAGTAAAATATATTGATGCATCACAACCATATGGTATTATAGTGGCATGACGATGTTGGTGTTGTTGCTGTTGTTGCAAACCAATTAAAAACTGTTGATAATTAAAATATGGAAACATTTGTTCAATGTTTCGTGTAACAACTGGTTTATCATTAAGTAATGAATCCATTAAAAATGATCTAGACATTTTTAACATTTTTTCACTCATTTAATGTTATCACTAACTAAACACAAAAAACCCAAAAATTTCACTGTAATTCAATTGCGCTCTGTTTGGTTATTTAAAAAAAAAAAATAAAAAAAACGCAATGTATAATTTTCCACAATTAGAGAGAAATTATTTAACCAAAAAATAAGCGTGTGTACGTATCGATTACAAAACAGATACTGAATCTACTAAGTTGGTTGCACATCTTGATATATTAAAAAAAAAAATCGAAACTACCCTTGTGTATTTTTTTTTTTTTTATTAAAAAGTCCTTAATTTTTAACAATACATTTTAACAAGGATCATACCTTTATGTATTTGTGTATATGAATATATATTAAAAACGCGAACACGGTAGAGTGCGTACCGACTGGATATTGTATTTATTTTATATAGTTATTGTTAAACAAAATGTTTGCTATTGTTAAATTTATATATTATATTAAAAAAAAAAAAAAAAGGATCACATTAAATGAGGAGCTCCGCCCAAAACTTTATTTGTTACATGAAAAAAAAAAAAAATGATTTTATGCAATCATTTATTTTGTAAAATATTTAAGACCCTTCACATTTAACATATATGTTATTGGTTCTTTTTCAAATATATAATGAATGAATTATTATTTATATAAATAACTACGAGTACATATGGAATATAATATATCATTATATAATAAACTATCTATACTCTTATAACGGATCCTTTTATTCTACATACATACCATATATATATATAAAAACAGGACTTTTTGTAATTTACAATACATTAATAAATAGATGGTAAATACTTAAGCGTGAAGCCATCAAGTCGCCTTTATGTCTGGTATGATTAGTTATATTATTTATCCATTCTTTTTTATGCTGCTAAATGTTTATGTGTGTCATGAATATATACAAAAAAAAATGCATACACTGTTAAGAATTTAATATATTATATCTTGTGCATATATGTACTCGTTTTTGAAAATATTTTATATATATTTTTTTGTGCAAGTATGCATTAATAGAAATTATATAATCATATTATAGTTTTGTATGTTTATATCCAATATTTTATTAGAAATTATTTTTACATTTACTTATATTACTAAAAGCAGGGGTTATTTTTATATCACAATTGCATTTTAATTAAGAAAAATGATTGCATTATATTTACATTTCTTGGTAATATTTTTATTTGACATTTATTCTATTGTGTTTTCGCATTCGTTACACTTTTTCGGCAAATAGTTATTTAAAAAGAATTTTTTTTTTTTTTAAATTATATTATCATGATGATAGTAGAGTCGTCAATAGATATCAACGAATATCTGATACAACCGCAGACCATACAAAAGGAAGATCAATAAAAGTGGAAATAACATCAATAAAATATTCCCAATTTTATCAATTGTATAAAATATTCTTGGAGAATTATAACTTTTGCAAAAAAAAAAAAAAGAGCTGTTCATCTGAGACAAATGAATCTTTTTAATTTTAATATTTATTTTTATACAAACAAATTAATAAGAAACTGTTTATAAAATAAATACAACCCGTAAAGTAAGATTAATAAAATTTTACCAAATATACAAAACAACTTTATTAACTTTACTAAATTAATATATATGTTTAATATATCTTAAAGTTAATAAGATGGTTTTTAAAATAATTTTTAAGTGGATCCAATTAAAGTTAATTTAAAAATATATACAAACAACACACATATCATTAATTATTATTTTAAAATCAAATAATGAATACATATAAAATAGATTTCCCGTATATAAGCAATTCATGCACAATAAATGCACCCCCTAAAAATATCTATTGTATTAGATACTACGAGTATTTTATAATATTGTAATTATATATGAAATGAAATAGCAAAATAAATAAATAGATATTCTTCCACAATATATATTGTATATATTGTACAATAATATTTTTAACTGAATCGAATTATATAGAAAAGAAAGGTATATTTTCTATTTTATAATTTATCTTTATATTCATATATGGTATAGGATCGGGGATATACAAAAATGTTAAACACATCATTTTGACTCATTAAACATTAACACACATATGGGCAATGATTTAGCACCTTTTATTTTTACTCTCACTCAAACAATAACTAAATATATATATATATATATATATTTATAAATTATAATATAAATAAATGAAATAAATAATTTATCTCATATAAATAAATTATAAAATTTTACAGAACATTATTTCAGCAAAAAGGAAGAAAAAAAAATAAATATACGTCACTTATTATTTTTCTATTGATACACTTCATCAAAAAATATATATACAAATTAAATATATGTGTTCTTATACATTCATTTTCATTATTATTTTTTTGATTATCAACAAAATACTACTACCAAACCAAAACAACAATAAATATTAAATAAATTATTGTTATATTTATTTAATACATAATATATATACAATATATAGCAATAAATAATGAATATCAATTTCAATATTTATTTATATATACATAACATACATATATGGAATGAATAAATATATTTGTACAAGTAATAAAAAAGGGACATTTTAAAGGACCTCTAGAAGTTTTTTTTATTTAGAATCCCCTTACATATATATATATATATATATCTATACCTATGTGCATTAATGATTTATATAATATATATTACAATAAATACGTAGCAAAGTATGTGTTTGGTATTTATGATATATTGGATATAAAATGTGTATGGAATTACAATAAATACAAAATTTATTAATAAATGACTTCTGTGACAAATAATGCAATCGAATTTTTACATAATAGAAAAAAAATGTATACAGTAACAGTATTTGTTTAGTGGACACATAAATGAGTGTGAAATTTTAATTTACTTTACACGTATAAATAATATTATAATAATATTGAAAAACTTTTAATATATTGCAGTAGATAATATATTTTGTGAAAATATAATAATTGCTTCATATGTTTATTATAAATACTGAAATAAAAGGAAAGATATATGAAAACATTGATACATTTCATTCATATGATCATCATAATATCATAATATTTAAATAATGATTACAGTACAATTGGTAAATTGTTATATAATACTTCGATGCGGAGTAGTATGTTGTGGTAGATACAATATAAGCTCCATCTCAGAGTAATATGAATTGTTATACATACCTTCACACAATATAACATTTTAATATTATTATTTTATTATTAATATAATATTTCAGTAGTAAAATATCGAAAAATTTCCCATGTAAATAGCGGGAATTGAAACTGCTATTTATATTTTACGATTTATTAACATTAACGCTATACCACTGTACAGTTGAGGATGACCGCCTAAACGATATTCATATATGAAAAAATTTAAAAAAAAAACGTGTTAACGCGCTGACAACTTACAATGAAATGAAAAATCCATTGAAAAACACACAAAACATTAGTAAACCACTACTAATACATTGAACTATATAAAACCGAAATGGAATAAATTCCAATGATTTTATAATTGAAATTATAGATTATGTGACAAAGTATAATCAATCGATTCAATTCCAGTTCCCTTTTGGTAAATTGTTATATATTACCAACAATTCAGACGATATTATTCATTAATGATACGAAAATATGTTTATTTAGATCAGACAAAAGAAAAGTATCTAAAAAGTTATATCGAAACATATTCACCGATTATTAATACTTGAAATGGTTGTATCATTGAATTTTGTTTTCAAAAACTATGTTCATAAATGATATATGAATCGTTGTTCCATAATTATTAATACACCAAAGTAAAATGTGCGACATATAAAATGTTTGGTGCGGCGGTGTTAGTAGCACTTTTCCTTTGTTGTACGATATGAGAAGCGTGTGTGTAATATGTTAACTAATTTATTATGGGAACCGTAAATAATTTAGCACAAATTTGTCAAATATATATATAAAACCATATGAAATAATAATATAATATACAATATACAATATAAGTAATGTGTGAATATAGTT
The DNA here is from genome assembly GCA_910594885.2 of Bibio marci. Classification (NCBI taxonomy): domain Eukaryota; kingdom Metazoa; phylum Arthropoda; class Insecta; order Diptera; family Bibionidae; genus Bibio; species Bibio marci. The sequence goes on along the minus strand of OU343118.1, from coordinate 21,250,894 downwards.
TTCTTTTATTATGTAATTTTTATTTTCTGTTAAATATTATAAATGAATTTATACACAGAGCATACACAAAATGTTGTTGAACTTGAAAAAAGGACCACTCCAAAAATTCATTCATTATTATGTGAGTTTTTCTATTTTTTTTTCTATTTTTTCTTGTATAAATGTATATTATTTTCATACTAAGAGTATAATAATAGTATAATATATAATAATGGGATATAATATTTTGTATTGTGGACAACAAAAAGTGAACATTTGTACTTGAAATTATATTTATAATCGCGCAGCGAGAGAAAAAGATCGATCCAAGAAAATATATAATATAATATTTGATTTATAGAATAAAATAATACAATATATATAAAAAAATAAAAAAAAAAGCACAAAATTGTATTTAAAAATGGTATATTTTTTTATGAATGAAATCAAAGAAAAACTATATAATACATACAATATATGAATAACAATTTCATTGATGAACATCAATTCAATCATTTCTTCTTTCGTACATATAATATATAACAATATAATATAAATTCTAATGTTTAGCAACCAGCAAAACATAACTTAAATTCTAAAAAGATATTTTAATATGCCGCCTTTTGATGCGATCGCAATGTCCTTATATACCATTAAACAAGATACACACGCATTCATACATTTTTTTTTTATTTTTTCTATTTTATTTCTTTCATATTTTTTTGCTTTTCTATTTTTGTTGTGCATTACAATAATAATATATTATTAATAAATTATAAAATATGTATCTACTACATTTTTATATATATTATTTCTATTACTCTTCTTTATTTAAAAGAAAATATCGGTATTTTATATTTATATAAACCTTAATTTTTGGTTGTTTACCTTTGATTTACCATGAAATTATAATAAATGGATTTATTTTTTTTGTGAGAATATTAATATAAATTCTTTCAATATTACAATAATATATATATTTGGATTTCTATGTAGATCAAATGTAAGGTGCGTTGGTGAACATACAATAATAAACAAATACACATAAGTTCGACGCAATCGTGTATCTGCGTATATAATTAAATACATATATAATTTAAATTATTATTAATTTGTTGTCACTTCCTTTAAGAATTTATAGAATTTCAGTTACAATTCACAGATACGCTATAATGTGTTGTGCTAATTGTAAGTGAATTAATTTTAACATGTATCCAGTGATTTTCTCTAACTCAAATGTTTTATCCTACATGATAGTCTGAATCAATTCAATAGCTTTTATTTAGTCTTCGTCAACTTAAACAAGATGTCCGTCTGAACGATATTCAACTTTGAGTTATATTTAAAGGTTTCGTCGTTGAACATATTAGCGTCATATAGACAAAAAAAAGACAATGATTACCCTAGAAAATTCCATTGTCTACCTCAGAACAATGTATGTTAAAAAGAATTTTACGGCTTATATCAAAAATACTTCAAAACTTATATTCATAAATTTTTCGCATATAAAATAAACAATATCGAAAATTGATCTTTACTTATATAAACCACTAAATTTAAACAAAATACAATAAAAAAAACCAATCAATTAGAAATAAATATGAAGGAAATGTTAGGAAGTCATAATTTATCTATGACTTAAGTAGATGTATATTTAACATGCATAAAAAATTATCTTTTAAATTTATCTTTATCTTTTCGTAGTCAAATATTTATCTCTTCAAGTCATTTTTTAAATACATGGCTTTATCTTTTGGTTTTGATATATATTTTGTTTATTTTTCTATCGACTCTCGCGATTTAATGCATACTCTTTTTATAGCATATAAATTTTAAATGAATATATCTTTTCATATTGTCTTTTAATTTGAAATTGTGTGTGTTCAATATTTATGAATTTGAATTTGGCTTTGATTATTGATAAAGAATTTTCATTTTGGTTGGGTTTTAATATTATTTTATTAGTGAATTTTGACTCTATTCTCGTTTGATTTTATTTTTCTAACTGTAATACATTTGGTGTTGCAAAAACTGCATTTCCATTTTTTATTTTGAATATAGTTCTGGTGGATTGTGTTGATTTTATAGTAAAAGTAGATATAGAAAAAATTAAATTCCATTTAAGATAATTTAAAGAAAGGTAAAAATTCATATTTACTTAATTTTAATTTCTAATATTAGGTTGTCAACTATCTCCCTTCCGCCTTTTTGCTCTTTATTCAATGCTTTATAAAAAGTGTTACAGTAATCGGATTTAGTTCAAATATGCGCCGTTTTGTTCGATAATCTGTTTCCATCTAGACTGCAACTTCATAATACCTCCCCCGTAGAAGCCCCCCTCCTTATTTGCGAAGAACTCGGACAGCCACTTTTCACAAGCCTCTTTTGAGATCAACTTTACACCACCAAGGGCGTTCGCCATGGACAGGAACAGGTGGTAATCACTTGGCGCTATGTCCGGGCTATATGGTGGATGCGATAAAACCTCCCATCCGAGCTCCCGTAGCTTCTGACGAGTCATCAACGAAGTGTGTGGTCTGGCGTTGTCCTGGTGGAACACTACACCCTTCCTTTTGGCCAATTCTGGACGCTTCTGGTCGATCGCCTGCTTCAAGCGGTCCAGTTGTTCGCAGTAGATGGTAGAATTAAGCGTTTGGCCATATGGGAGCAGCTCATAGTGGATGATTCCCTTCCAATCCCACCAAACACACAGCAAAACCTTCCTGGCCGTCAATCCCGGCTTGGCCACTGTTTGGGACGATTCACCGGCCTGCGACCACGACCGTTTTCGCTTGATATTGTCGTATGTGATCCATTTTTCGTCGCCAGTCACCATCCGCTTCAAGAATGGGTCGAGTTCGTTCCGTTTCAGCAGCATTTCGCAAATGGAAATTCGGTCCATTAGATTTTTCACTGTTAATTCATGTGGCACCCAAACATCAAGCTTTTTTTTGTATCCAGCCTTCTGCAGATGGTTTAAAATGGTTTGGTGACTAACTCCCATCTCCTGGGCGATGTCACGAGATGCCACATGCTGGTCTAACTCGATGTATTCCATGATTTGATCGGTATTTGTCGTCACAGGTCTTCCGCCGGCTGGCTTATCCATGGTGTCGTTTTCACCGGCTCTGAATCGTCGAAACCATTCCTCCGCGGTTCGAAGTGATAGAGTACCATCCCCCAAAACACCATTAATCTCACGGAACGTTTCTCTAGCGGATTTGCCTTTAACGAAGGAAAACTTTAAAATAGCGCGAATTTCGGCGTTAGTGAACTCCATGTTTACACGTCTATAACTGTTGAACGCAATATCCAAACTAATCATACATAGCGTCGTTTTGTTTGTTATGTCAAGAGCTTTCAAATTATGTACAGTGTTGCCAGATACGAGCTCTGTAGCGCTTTGTACATAGCCGCGAAATTAAAAAGACAAAAAGGCGGAAGGGAGATATTTGACAACCTTATATATATAATTTGTATATATATATATGTTATATATATGTACTTCTATATAATAATTAATAAAATATGTCTACCCAAATCAATCAAGCAAGCTTCTTCGTTACTGCCCGCATAATATATATATATATATGCATAAGTAAATATATATATAATATAATTAAAATAGCGCAAATTTATAATTTAATCTAATATCATATACCAATAATCAAATAATATTGATAAATTTAAATCAAAATAATATTTTGTTAATCTTATGGTATAGCCATAGTACGGGTATATATTTAAATTTTAACAAGAAAAGTTTTCTAATCAAAATATTATAATAAAATACATAGATTTTTTTTGCTTTACGTGTTGTTAACACACAAAATACTGAAAAACTAAGCTTATATATATAAAAGATTTTCTTTAAGATATTATTTATTAATAATAAATTTATTACGATAAAAATATATAGTAATTTAATATATACTCGTACTATAATATATTATAATATAGTAAATTAAATTTCGTTAAAATAAAATTGAAAATAAATTATTTAATCAATGTAGTGTAAAAACATAATTTGTTTTGGATCTTATGAAATTGGTTACAACATATAGTCAACATTTTTTAAATAAATTTATTTATGTATATAATGTTAGGCATGAGTGTGTCAAAGGCAATTTCATCGTATATATTGAAACAGATTATATTTTCGTTTTATTTATAGTACGTAATCCATTTGGAATTTGTCAACCAATCCATATAAACATTTTTTTTACCTCTCTCTATAATACTAATAAACTATATTCATATATACAATAAACAAATAAAATGTAAATAGAATAATTGAAATAAATTCTAAAACGATATATAGAAACTCTTAAGTGTATTTATATAATCGTAAAATATCATGTTTAAATATAGTTAAAAAAAAAAATCATAATTTAGTTGAACGCAAAATTAATTATTTAATATAGAAATTGCGTGCTATGAATTTATTCTGCAATATAAATACAAAATTATATATTAAATGAATGTGTTTATATGCGAAGAGAAAACCGATAGAAAAAATAAATTGTATTTATGATGAAAAATTTTGATCTATTGTATTTTTATTATTATTATTAATGTTATTATATGTGTGTAAAAATTGTTTTCTGTTTATATATATATATATATATATATATTATAAAACATCATTAAATGGCACGTGGAATTAATTAGTCTATACATATATATATATATAAGCGTGATGATTATACATATAAAAATTCGATATTATTAAAATCTATGTAGGTATAAAATAATAGAGAAAGATAATTTCTGTATATAAAAAATTATTTTAAACATATATATTTCCACGTACATTATGTTTATTTATCTGTGCTTACTGTTTAGAAACACGTTGAAAGTATAACTGAACCATATTGTGTCATGTTATCAATAGTATCAATATATAAAACACGTGTAATTATTTCGAGTAAGATCTACATCATATAATAATCGTAAATTAATAATGCCAGTTGGTGTACAGCAGTTTTAAAAATCTGCATGCGTAAAAGCAATTGTAAACTATTTTTCCATTTACAGTATAATCAATATATTCTAATTGTTTCGTAAAAAAATATGCATTATAAAATATTCTAAAAAAAGAATAAATTGTGTAAGAAAAAAAGATATGGCCCTAAAATATTCTGAAAATATTATAAGAATAAAATTAATATTTAATTAAGCTGCACAGATAAATGTCCTGCTATCCATCTTAATCTATATAATAGTAATAATTTTTTTTGTTATTTTATTGTATATACTTATATGTGATAACATAATTTTTTGAAAGATGTGGGATGATTTATTCGTAAAAAAAACTATATATATATATTGTTTTATTAAATGTTCTGTTCTTATTGCTACTGCGAATTGAGACTTTAATCCCTCTGCAGTACCTATAATTACATTCTTTTCGCTTATTTTAACTAAAATAAGTATATTTAATATTTTAAGGATGTTGAGATTTACCAACAATATAGCGACATAGTATATATAAACATAGTATATATGAGTACATTTTTATGTTCATATATATATATGCATAAGAATAACATACAACATTCCACATTATACAAATATTATATAAACTATGTATTGTATATTTTCTAAAAACATTTCTTATATATATATATATACGCGTATACGAGTATATGTTGCTTAGTAATATACGTATAAAAATATATATATATTGCCTTAAGGAATTGTGAAATTGATGAAATATTTATGTAACTATATATACATACAAAATAAATTAATATATTTTGTAAACATAAATTTTTATATCTTATACTATAATATATAGTATTATTTTATAAAATATATTTAAAAGAAAAAATTCTAAAATTTGTAAATATTGTAAATATGTTATAATGAAGATATTTATTTACTTATTATATAATAATCCGTATAATCCTGTATCCTTTTTTTTTTTTTTTTTTGTTATTTTATCCGTAAACGCGTAATACCCCCCCATTACTTTGTAAGTAAAGGGTTTTTCTATTTATGTCATAATATAAAATAAAAAAAAAAGAGAAAACATTTTTATAATGGTTATATAGAAAAGGACATTTTGTATTATATAATGGTATAAATAAATGTCATTTAATTTTAAATTACATTTTGAAACATATGCTATAAATACCATACAACTTTACTTTTTCAATACAATAACACACACACACAGAAAGCTTAATCTTAAACAAAACGTAAATGTTAAACTCGATGTATTTATATAATAGTCTCAATATCGTCATTCATCATATTTATAACTTTTGAAAAAGTTTTGAAATGAAAATATACACACCGACCCGAAATAAAAGATTACTTGTATGAATCTAATTAACACATCCATGTACCAAAAATATATATATACATTAATATTATATATTATCTATAATATAACATATTAAAAATTTATTGTATAGAAGAATCATCATTCAATTATATTTATTAAATTAAAATTTCTAATAATTTCAATTAAATTTAAATAAATGGCAAAAGGGTTGTAATTTGTAATTTGGGTTTTCTAAAAAACAACCATATAGGTACAGCTAAACACAACTGTTATTCATTATAACAATTTAATGAAATTTTCTAGTCCATATAATTTTTTATTTTTCTAAAACTAATTTGTTTTTTTTTTTTTTTTAATAAATTAATAATTTAAAATAAAATTTGAACATTTTTATTTCCAATAAAGACATGAAGACTTTTGTATATGTCAATAGCATCAAACAACATTTTAATAATAAATATTTTCTACATTTCATCCTACATTTCACAAAAAAAAATATACATTTTTGTTCGCATAATAATAAATGTTATTGAAATAAAAATCCTTTATATATGTACTATTTTATTTATTTACATTTTATTGGAAATGTAATATTTTTCAAAAATTCAATATATATATAATTTATATATGATTCAATATTTTACTTGTAACAAAAGGATATATATTCTAATATACTATACTACTAAGGCTATATATATATATAGCTTAAAGAATATATACATAAATGTAATAAGTAAATATATATATATATATATATATATATATATATAGTTATTACAATAAAATCCTTACTGATGTATCTTAAGGATTTTAAACATCTGTCAAATAATAAATATATACCAAATCAATACTCCAAATACATATATATATTTTCTATGTAAATTTAATGTGACGCCTTCAATTTGTGTATACATGTTTATGCAAAATAAAATAAACGAAACATGAATAAATAAATAAATAAAATAAATAGCAATATACATTTGTGTCTATAGGACGACGTAATCAGTGGTTACAAACGCGTAGTCAGGACTATTTAATATATATTAATAAAGAAAATAAACATTTACATTTATACTACATGAATTTACTATTTTTTTATTATGCTAATTGTCAAAATAAAAATTTCTCAAATAATTAAACATATAACTCTTTTAATAATTCAACATTTTTTCACATAATTTTAATTTTATATATGTGACCATATATAGAATAATTTGTGAACACAAATAAGGTTTTAATCGACTGTGTTTTTTGAATACTTTAAAATAGATTCTAAATATTTGAGAATATAGTATATACACACGCATTTAATATCGACATTACATATTTATTTATTCTGTGGCGCATGTACTTTTAACATACAATATATAAAATAATTTCGATTATTTATATACTTTATATATGTTACGATATATATATAGGTCCTTATATATCCTGTTTTTATTATGTGTACTTATACTTATACTACACACATTTGTATATTTAATAAATATATGTTTTATATTGTACAATATATATATTATATTGTGTCTCAAAAAGATAGTATTAAAAAGAATGTTGGCGGAAATAAAATAAAATATATTTTTGATACTGATGTTACTGATGTTAAAAAAAAACCATAATTTTTCCAATAAATAAAACTTGCTGTGTCACTTATTCACTTGGGCTATTGAACATATAAATACATATGCAATATTTATTATATAGAATAAAATAACTAATGTAAAAATTAATATAATATACCATAAAATCTCATTTAATTGCGTTAAATCCTATTAATCATGAAATAATATAATACAAAACAATATTACAAAATAAATGTTTTATTAATATAAAGGTAAATTCTATATATTTATGTTAATTGTGTTGTGTTATTGGCAATGAGATTATTACGTATTAAATATATATAGATCCTTTTAAAATTTTATTTACATGCAATACCCACCATATTCGATTCAATTTAATATAATAGTTTAATATAAGCATAATATTTAATGATGAATATATAAATGAAAATATATATATTGTATATAATATAGAAAAAAAAACCTAAATATAAAACCTAATTTTTAATAAATATATAAATTATAAACGCTTGTCGGATTAATTTCCTGAAAATGTAAATAAACTCTATATGTACAAAAACATATAACATAATATTCTCAACAGTATTTGTGAGTGTGTGTAAATAAGTCAACATTTATTTATCATCATAAAACATGAGATTCTCAAATTATTATTGTATATACACATATTACAAATGTTAAAAACATTTCAATAATTTAGGTATGAATATACATAAATTTTGTAATCATATTATCATTCATTCTACAATATATGCTTTGGATCAAAATCAAAATAGCAAAGTGTAATATGAAATATTTATTAAGACTTTCTATCATCCAGATAACACAACAACAAGACATATACATTGTGTAATATACACCACTGTAGTGATAATGTGTTATTTATACTAAAAATAAATATAGAAAAAGTTTAAGAATCATCGATATATTGCCTGAATATTATATAATACATATACTAATTTCCAAAATTTATTTTTATATAATCAACATGGTTAACTTTAGTGTTGAAATATAAAGTATATAAGTTATGTATACAAAGCCCATGGGGAAAAAATGATGTATTTATATATATATTTATATATAGATAAAGCATTGTATCATTTAATAAATATTTATTTAATATTAATGTATTACATCATATGCAGGGTGTCCACGAGCGGTACGCATTCCTGCAAGGAGGTGATGGGCGACATAATTCTAATTCGAAATTACTAAATAACAATTTTCGATTTAGGCCTCTGTTTTGAGATACGACCCTAAGAAATTTTCTCGATAGTCCATCACTAAAGCACCAATAACTTCAAAAGTAAGGTAAATACAGGAAATTTACAGTAGACCAAATTTGTAGAGAATTAAATTCTGAATTAAAATGTGTTATACATTTTTTTTATAACTTGCTTCAGTTTCACGTTATTGAACAAAATATAAGTGAAAATTAACTATGGTTTCTCAAAAATATCGTAATAATACTATTTTGTAAAATATTTCATTTAGCTATGATTGCCAATTTAAAAGTTATTAATGTTTGAAAAAGTGGTGCAAATTGTAGAAATACAAAAAATAACAAACTAAAATTATAGTTATTTGGAACAAATCGAAAATTGTCATTTAGTAATTTCGACTTAGAATTATGTCCAACATCACCTGCTTGAAGGAATACACAGCGCTAATGGACACCCTGTATATGTCATTATCGTGTGTCTGTTTATTTTAAATTAAATTAATGTATCTATTATAATATAAAACCTTCATATGTTGATCACATTAAGTACACTATATTTAAATTTAATAAACTACAAATATTGAAAATAGTTATTTTTCAAATGACATACAAATGACTATATATTCAATGTAAATTATTATAGCATACACACATACAATACTTAAATTATTCAGCTACAATAATACAATATTTGCTTTTAATTTGATAAAAAAAAAAAAAATTATTATAAATGCCATCACTTATTTTTTTGAGTATATCCAGTACACCGATAATAAAGTGGATATACAATTCTCTCGTTATTGTCTATATGTGCTGTATACATACATGCCCATCAACGGGTGGGTGGTAATGATATTATTAATCATTAATATATGTAAGTAAATTACATTTGCATAAAAAAAAAAAAAACCATTTATTTTTTATGGCTTCAAGTAATAAAAAGAAAACAAATTATCCTGTACATTTTTTTTTTTTATGTTTTTAGTACATCATAACACCATAAAACAAAAAAAAAAGGACAAATGAATAAATAAACGAACATTTATTTATAATCACATTACAAAATACATCTCGTTATATTAAACTTATTTCTCTCTACCATATACCCCATATATATATTTAAATGCTAATGTACGTGTATTTTCTGTGGTATGGTTGTACTAAAATTCAACAAGTTTGTGTTAATATTAACCCACCGCCATACAAAGAAGAAAACAATGTATAAATACAATACTTCATTTTGATTAATAGTTCTATGATTTAGTCCCTTTTGTTAGAACCTCTTAAATATATTATATTTGTTGCTATAAGAGATGAAGGATGCTGTAAATATTCTTTATAAGCAGGGTCAGTTCCATATATTTTTGCAAGGACATTAAAATCAAGATGAATTTTCATGAAAATGCATAATTTAATTGAAAGTTTATTGATGCGTCGTATATAATTAATAACTTAAGAATATACATATATATATAAGAAGGGCTGTTCCCGTTTATAATACATTATATATTTATTGCATATAATTATATCAACTAGTTAACTGTGTCTCGAAAAATATATGCCTATACATATATATTCAATTGTCACAAATTTAATTGAGTATTAAATAATATATATAAAATTAAACTAAATTAGTATAAATAAATAATCATTATAATTTCATTTGCAGTAAATATCAAATATTTTCCTTTTTTGTATTTTATAAATATGATATTAATTTAAGAAAATTTAATATTAAGCAAAGAATTTAAAAAATTATATTCTTTTCAAATTTTATATATTATATCGTCCCACACACATTGCACATAATAATGATTCCTTTTACATACACGAATAAATAATAATCTTATATATGGATTTGTGACAAATTATCATATATTTCTTATATTTCATATAGCGTATCAATATATATGCACATTTGCATAGGGTGGGAGTTTAATCTGACATTCTCAAGCTTAACGCTTTCGTACGTAAAATAAATTCATTAAAAAATACAAATATATTGTATGATATTTATTACTGAATTTCCTTTCTCTAAACTCAGATCTCTGTATTTTTATTTACTAGATTTATATTTGATTAAAAACGATCTGCCTTTTTATCAATATATACGATTTTTTATATAATATATAAACTGTCTAATGTGGTTGTTTGTATATGGTTCAATTCAATGTGAATTTATATATAATAGGATCCAATATAAGGTTAAAAATGATTTATTTTATAAGAAAACAATTTATTTTTAAAGATTACATAAAATGTATTTATAGTTAATATTATGAAATTTGTAAGGAAATTTTATAAATAGTACATTTTATTAATTTAAAATTGTGATCATATTATCATATAGTTGCCACTCTATTATCCATTGACACAGATGATTATATTATTGTATAATAGTTTATTTATAGTTAAACTAATAAGTTTTAAAACTTTTATATAAATAATATTATAGATTACAAAATCATTTGTCAAATTTACATAAAATTACAAAAAAATTTTCATATAAATTTGTATATTAATAAACATTGTCTGTATATTTATACCATAGTCTTATCTTATATTTGCCATATACGAGTACATATATACTTTAAATGTGTATAAATATTATAAAATTCGAAAGAAAAGAGTTAACGACCTATTTTTAGTAAATCATATATTATATGTATGTATATTATGTATACGTCCTTACATATCCTTCTGAGGATACACTTCAATATTTTTAAATATATATAAAATTAAAATAGAGAGCTGTCACTTTGATTGATGTTGTATGCATATAAAGTTTTTGAATATATATAAAATTGTTTAGATTGAATTAATACAATTTTGTTCGGAATTTAAAATGTATACGCAATTTTAAAAGAACATCGCAATATTTTTCAAACAAATATTTATCACATCTATTTAATGTTAAATAAACCGGATTTAATGCTTTGCAAAACATACTCAAGTTTCCAAAATTTTTAAATATTAAAGCATTTATACATAAAAAAAAAAAAAACTTTAAAATTGAGCACATTTTCCATAATCAATTCTTATCTTACAAATTCTTACCTTATATAAATTTAATTTTAATAATCCCATTGGCATACCATTTAATAATTAATTTATTTTAATTTTATGGAATATGTTCGTGTTTTGCTCTCCTAAAAATTCGTAAAATGAGTATGCTTTTATAACAAATATAGCAGTGATCCAGAGTTTTTGATTTATTTTAGAAGCTTAATTAATTGTATACATCAAATTTACGTTATTATATAGATTAATGTCAAACATTTGAAAAGGTTTAAATCTTAAAATTAATATGGTTTATATAATCTTTATATATATATAGCAGTGATTAAAGTTATACTGTTATAGATAATCTACTACCACCATTCTGGTTCTATATTGTTTATATACAGTAGAGCTTCTCTATGGAAATATTTTTCATACATACATGCTATAAATAGTCGAGATTAAATTAATTATGCTATTTCACCATCTATTGAATAATATATCCAACATTGAAGCTGTTGTACCGTAGATTTCATTATGTATTGCATATATAGAAAAACGTGCATCTATTCGCGATATATTATACAATATGTAAGTAAATTTATCGTATATATGCAGAATAAATTAACTCTTCATAATAAGAATTTAATTTATAATTTACATTTACATTATAGGAATTAAAAAAAACATACATATTATATTTTACTATTTAATAAGATGTTTCCTATCCGCAGTGTAGTTATATATTTATTGGACTATGCAATATAGGTATATTCATTTACGAACTTAAACGAATAATTGTCTATAATAAGTATGTATTACAAAATTGTTTCTTCATAATTACAAAATTATTTTAAAATTTATTCAAATTGTTGTAACAATAACTATATAAATTACATTAATATATATTATATATGTACATCCTAAAAGTAATTTTAAATCACTCAATTAAAATGTAATATTGATGATATTTTGTAGATAATGTACTACAATAAAATAATTATATATAAGAAAATGAATTAAAACATCAAAATATTCATCATTAAAATTATATAGTACGAGGTATTATATTATCATAAATACAAATATATAAAATACGTTCTTGTTTACATCAAATTTTAAATAGCTCATAATACAATATTATATACTCTGCTATACGTATATATAACCTAAATACATATATATATATATTGTATTATATGATGTATACATAACATTAATGAAATAATAAATTTTAGAAACGAAACTTCGCATAAACGAGCAATTTCTTTGTTTATTTAATTTTTAAACTATATATATATATGTTATCTTATTTATCCTTTTTAAATAGGATAATTAAAGCAAATGGTTTACCAATAGTATCTGAATAATAAAGTATTATGCTCCAATATAATAATTACGATAACTTTGATTGGTTTTAAATTGGTTTATATTATTTTTGTAAATTTTTATTAACATATGAGATAACCAGATGCCAAAATGGAAATTATGCGTGGAGTTAAAAACACAACGATCTATCTATATATCTAGTAATACATTCATTGTATATACGATGGTGTAATAAATATATGTGCATTTATGCATATATATTATATATATATATAGACATTTCGTACTATTAGAATGTGTATGTATTATCTACCGTTTTCTTATTGTAAATATTGAATTTTGATTGTCCTCGCGCGTCTCCTGTTATATAATTATATATATGGGTACCGTCGCCAGCATCAAAGACGACGACAAAAAAAACCAACAACGACGAGAATAAGCGACGACATAATGTAAATAATATTGTTAACATCGGCGTCGTCCTTTCTACTTGTTATCATCAAAATATTTGCCTTCGCTCTCATTTTTTATCTTCGTCGTTACCACCATCAACATGTTCTTTTTATACACATGCAGATGTATAAGTTATACATGTATTTTGTATGTGAATAAATACAGTTATTTGTGTATGTACCAATGTTATACTTTATGAAACACTTTCACGTATATAAATATATACTTATATACTTATATACTTATATATATATAATATATACATTATAAATAAATTTATTTGGAAGTATATAAGGGAAAAAAACACCAGTTTATATACATGTAATAAAATAATATACACAGATATAAGTACATATATATATATATATATGTTATGTAGTAATAATATTTTGTGGAAGCTCTAGGCTGCCAGGGACCTGTTGCAATAAGCGGGGAGCAACAATAAACTAAAACCAATTTATACATATATATATGAATATAATATATAAATACGCATGTGTATTTGTGTATATACAATGCTTATGTTTATATATATACACACACATACAATTTAGGGAAAGAAAATTAAATAATGTATATACATTTTATACAAATGCGCATGTGTTCAAAACAGATACGTATTTTAAAAAGGATGTAAAATTATGTCCTTCACAAAAAAGTTTTTGATATTACATGTTTAACATATAAATTTAAAGTCATAGAAGATCTGGAGCTAGCGATTTATAAAGAAATTATTTCATTTGATAATAATGAGAATAAAGTTTCAAAATATAAAATTATTAAAATGCGAAAACATTATATCGGTAATATATTAAAGAAAAAAGAATTTCTTTATTTTAATATGAAATTGTGAATACATAATTATAAAATTACTAGTAATTAATAGTAATTATATTTCTACTAAATGCATCACTGTTTATCAACCGATCCCATCTCAGTTGATATTTTATGAATACACAATATAATAGTATACATATATAGATACATATATATATACACTTTACATATAGTTAATATAAAACACGCAAGTATAATACTCAATATACTACGAATACAGATATATTAATACATTATTTTTGAATGTTTATATATACGAGATACTCCATTGCGTATACATTACTCTACACATTATTGTACTACACAGTATATATATACATATATTTACAAACCCAGTACATTTGTGAAAATCATGGTTTGAAGGACTTTTTGGCTTTTCTTCATAATATATATATATACAATATAATTTTCCGTTTATATTTTATTATTTTTTATTTTCCTTTTTAATATTTTTTTTTCCTTTTTATTTCGTTTTGTTGTATTATGTTATTCATTTTACTATAGCATATATATATATATAAATGTGCTGTGTACATATAAACCAATGTGTGATATGGTGATTGTGTAGGACAAATTTTGTTGATATCGCAGTTCTATTTGTACTGTTAGGCGAACAAAGTAATAGTAGTAAATTAATCGTGGTTCAAAAAATAAAAGGTTTTTTTTTTTTGATTTTGTACCATCAAAGTAAAAAAGAAATATATTTATAATAAGCAAGGAAAAATTTTATAAAAGTCTACATTTTTTATTACGTGTTTTAATGAGTAGTTACCTACAAACAAATAAAGGTTTCAATAAATAAATATTTATGTTACATTAAAATTATTATCGTACGCGCATACCAAAATATGATAAAACTAAATAAAATTTAAATGTGTGAATAGTGAAAAAATTCCAAAGGGAATATAAGAAAAAAAAAATAAAATATTATTTTGCCTTATTTTATACCGTTCGTGTAAATATGTTCAACAGTTTGTGCGCGTTTAACGATGTGTGAAATAAAAAATTGTTATAAAAATAAAATTTGATATATGTGAAAATTTCTGAATGTGTTCAAAAAAAAATGTATATATAAAAAATTTCCATTATAATTTTATATATCTATCTGCATATTCTCATACCGATAATATACACACCTATAATACCAATAATATATACACACAATACCTTTATTTACATGTAAGAACTGATAAAAATCTCGATATTATTATGTTGACATTTTGTTTTTTTAAACATTTCCTTTAATTTGATTGATATTTACAGCAAATATCCGTAAAATGAAATAAATTATGTTCAAATTTTTTTATTATATAATTTGAGATTCAATAATATACATGAAATTTATTAGGGACAAATTGTTTTTATACGATATACAATATTTAATTAAATTTAATCATATATAAATATATTATTATAGGTTTAATTAATGGTATATTAATAATTTATTTAAATTTGGTCCATATACGCATTATAAAATAAAACTATTTAGGTATATTTATGAAATTAATATTTTTAGTGAAAATTGGTAGTTATAAAAAAAGGAAATCTATCAATAATCAATCAAACAGGTTTAAGAATGTATATTATAGCTTATTTTTTTTGTATAACTATATAAAAAATATAAAAAAGTATGAGTTTCTCTTCATAGATTACTTTTTCTCTGAAATACTACAGCCACCTACGATTTTAGTATATAGAAAATAATATATTTTTCTATTTTATTGATTATTTTTCATTTTCAGTTTAATGATGGTTGATATAATATATTATCCTTTTTTATATTAATATATATTTTCTATTATGAATTTACTATAAAAAAAAACATTTTTTTTAAACATTTACACCCCACCACCACCAACCAACAAAGCTTATTTTATAAAATAATAAAAATAATAATAAAATAGAAAAAATAAAATTTTGATTATAGAATAAATAAAATGAAAATGAAAATCCATTACAAAGTTTTTTGATCTTATGAAAATTAATATTCGTAACATGTTTATTATCGCACGCTGTTAGAATGATATGATTGTGTGGTGTACATTTTGTACATAAACAGAATTTTGTAAACAAATTTATATATGGATATATTTCCATAACATATAGGCACCAACATTATTATGGTATAAGTATATATTTTATAGGCTTCTTGCCATAGCCTATATATAACTATTTCTATATAATAAAGTTTGCTTATATATTATTATTACAAAGGTTATAATTTTCATCATTGAAAATTTTTTTAATTTCTCGAGAAAACATAAAATAAAAACTTTTTATTGAAACTTTTCATCTGATCTTTGTGGGTATACAATATAGTATGCGATGAAGGTGTGGTAGGTAGTGTGGTGGTATACAGAGAGTCGTATGATATTTATAATAAACGTATAATAATGGTAATAGTATTATTATTGCATATTCAAAATTATTTTCTATTTTGGTATTTAGAACAATTTATCAATTAATCTAAAATTATCAGATTCAATTCCATTATTTGTAAATACATTTTTAGTCCATATATGGTTTTGTGAGTTTGATGCTGACATTTTTAATATCTCAATATCATCTAATAACATATTTGGTTTCGTGTTTGTCGATTCTGTTTCAAAAACCAATTTAGCTGAATAATTTTAGTATAAAATATCGAAAAATTTCTTATGGAAATTCCTAAAATATAGAACAAGGTATTTATATCACTTGTTTTTCTTGCAATTAAAGAATAATTTTACAAAGACAAATGAAAGCATTTGTTCAATGGTGATTCTAATTGCAAAATATTCAATAAAACAATGTGCGAGTGATCGATAATCATAATAATCAAACATTTATCTGGTTTTAAAACATTTTTTAAAATAAACAATTAGTAATACGTGGATAGCAATAAAAAAAAACTACTTTATATCAAATGAAAAATTATTCTACAAATTACATATAGTTCAATTTAAGTGCTATATTATTCCACTTAATAAATTTATATATATTCACAAATATTTATTCATCACTCACATCAATTAAATATTACTATATATAATTTGTATATAATAAAGGATAATAGAGGATTATTTAAATTTTATATATTGTAATATTTAAATATTTAAAAAAATAAAGAACATATCGCAAAATTAAAGAAATATTATTGTATTTTAGAATTCAAATTTAACCAAATCATTATACATATTATTTTATTTATTCGTTCACATCTCATATAAACAAACACATACACCCACTATTTCCAAACATAAAAAATACACTCATATACATATATTCTCTATCTATCTATATACACATTATGTTGGACCCGATATTCAAGTCAATTTTCAATATTAAATAAACTAAATGATTGATAGAAACAATTTATATAATTTCAATAATATTACAATCGAACGAAATACATTTTATAAAATAATTTTCTTGATATTGATAGAAAAACGCACGTAGTACATGCCGGGGCGTCGCGTGAAAAAATATCTGAATAATAATATAATTCCATAATTCAAACTGATTTCAATTTTTAATAGACGAAAATTTTTAAAATTGCATTTTTTTTCATTTCATTTTTCATTTGATGTTCGTCAAATTAGTATAATTTTTTTGGATACTCATTTTTGCTAAAATTATTTCATAAAAAAAATTATCAGCGACATTGAATGGAAAATCGGCTATAATTTTTGAAGGCGTCAAGCAATTTTAAAAATGTCTTCAATGAAATATTAGAATTAGATGATTAAATTTTGCAATTCTATAATCAAAAATAAAACTCCCATGGACCATAATTAAATGAGATGATAGTTCTTAAAATGAAAACGATTTTCCCTTAAATTTAATAGATTACACTAATTATATTTTCAAAAATTACGCTATACATTCTTATTTCAGAATAACATTATAGTCATTATAATATTAAATTCAGATATTTTTTCACGCAACGCCCCTGTGAAACATCTACATAGCACATAAATAGAATATATATATATATGACATGTTAAGAAAGCCAGACAAGAAATAATACCAGCTAATAAAATCGATTTTTATCAAAAGATATATTTATATACGATTTGAGTGTATTTGCTTATTCTTTAATTTATATATGAATTTCAATAGACATTTATATATTATTCAAAGAAAATATATGTATACACAAATCATATTCAGGAAAGTACTTTGTCATCGGTATCATCAAATCTATATTAATGTAAAATATGTACTTATATATAATAATCTCTCGAATTCAAATCATTATATATTTTATCTTATGAATATTATATGTTATATATGAGGTGTATTAAGAAAATATAAAAACAATATTGTTAATAATAACAATGTATGGTCAAAAACAAAGAAAATATTAAAAAAATATATAATATAAAAGGTATAAAAGGAAATGTATATAAATACAGTAAATAACATTTGACCGAAACGTGATTAGAATGTATTTTATATTAAATTTTAAAACAAAAATGGTTAGGGTTGTTTTGTATGTATAGAGGGTAAACAATATGTTACAATATGAACAGAAACAGATATGAAATGAATGTGTCAGTACGTTAGGGATAAAGGTATAGTTATAGTATAATATAAAATATACATATATTAGTGACAGCATATAAATATATATAGATACATTTTATTGTATTTATAATTTATTGACCGTCGAAATATATTGAATATGATAATAATACTCAATATAAATATATTTATATTCAGTATATATCGTGTTCAACGCTGATACTTAAACTTACTCTATGAAATATTGATTTTCAAAT
This sequence comes from Bibio marci, assembly GCA_910594885.2. NCBI lineage: Eukaryota > Metazoa > Arthropoda > Insecta > Diptera > Bibionidae > Bibio > Bibio marci. Next base: position 21,231,433 of record OU343118.1, on the reverse strand, counting down.
TTAAATAAAATTTAATAAACCATATAGTTTATATGAAAATATATATTTGTATATATGTTTTAAGTTAACACCTTTCAATATACATTGTATAAAGGCGATCAATGTATCAATGACTTTATTTTCAAATTGTTGCTTTAGGAAAATATATTAAAAACATTATACACCAATGTATAATACGAAAATATTTACATACATATTTTAATGTATTTAGTTATTAAATCATTAATGGAATTTATATTTGTTTCTTTATTAGAGCTCAGTGAAAGGAAAATTGATCGTTTTTTTTTTTTTTTATTAATTGAATACAGTCTGTATTAAAATTCATCATAATTTACTTTTATAATAATCAATAATTTACAAATATTGTGATTGATGACCATCTAATTTTTACCTTATATTTGTTTTGTATGCGTTCATATTATTATCAAATTTTTCATATATATCATTTATTTTAATATTTTTCATATATATCATTTAGTCTAATCTATATAATGTTAATAATTAATTTGTCATCATCATCAAGTCATGTTACACCTATTGGTGCATATATGATGACATTTTTCACAGAATTTTATGGTAATACATATAACAATTCATTAATTGGATAATGAATTAATACTATTTGCAATGCATATTTAATTCTAAAAATACATAATATATTAAATTTTATTAACTCATAAAATTCATTAAAATTATATAATAACTGCGGAAAATTCGATATATTATAAAATTGTGAGACAATTCTACACAATAAAAACATGATTAAATATAACATATATTATTTTCATTTTTTATGTTTTCATATAACGATATAATGGGTGTGCAATTTGATACGATTGTTAACACAGAATCTTTAAAATAAATTTTTATTATATGGTACATAATATCCTATATATTATATTCTTTCAATAATTTTATATTTTTCTCACATAAAAAATGTTTTATTTCTAGATTTATTCGATTATACAATTCATCCCATATCAATTTAATGTTTTTATTTTAATTTTTACTATGCTAATATTTTATTATTACACATATAAAAAAAAAAACTTTTACAATATAAAAAAATAATATAGAATATATAAAGTTACATATACTTTTCTGGAATATATGGTGAGATATATATAATAACTAATATAAATTTAAATTATATATATTTTATGTATAAAAGAATAAAAGCTTAAAGCCAATCATAAATTATTACTATATCTAGTATCATAGTACATTAATTACAATAAAAATATGTATTACATTTTTTATTTTAAAATAAAATTTTTATGAGGTCAGCATTTTCATAATAAAAAATATATTATTATAAATTTATGTGTATAACATTACAATATACGTAATGTAAACATAATTTAAAATTTAATTAAAATCGAAGCTATTATATACACTGTATTAGATGGACCAAGATTTTGATAACTTATTTCTAGCATAAAGTATATAAATGATATTATTACATGTATTTATTTTATCATTAATCAACAAATCATGATTATACTATAGATTTATTTTTCTACTAAAATCTGTGTCATACATTGATCTGAACAAATCAACAGCTAATAAAATTGTGATATAATCATACATCAGATAAGTATTCCATATATTGTATATAGTATTTTTAATTTTATTATATTCATGTAAAAAGTTTTTCTACAATGAAACACAAACAAAAAATAACATCCCGAAATTGATGAAATGAAATGGAATTAATTTAAATGAGAAAAAACATTGTATCAAATCACAAAACAAACAAAACAAATACCAAATAATTTGGTTATATATATCCATTCAATTTATTGATTGTATATGTAACGTACGAGTAAATAATATATTTTTTTTAAATATTTTCTAATTAGAAAAGTTTTCTTTTAAATATTTTACGTACGTCATCATATTTTTCATTCAATTCCCATAAATAATATTGATGATTCACAAAGTTTTGACAATATGAAATTCTATACTTTGTATCAATTCATTATAAATATTATGCATTGCATATTCAAAACATATGTATTTTGTTTATTACATACTATTATTTTTCATCATTAAAATTTAGAAAAAAATTTAATAAAGATTTTTATATTCATTTTCTATTTTTGATTTATATTTATATGTTACAGTAATTAATGGTATATTCACGGTATATAAATTAAGGATTCAGTATTTTTTTTAATTTGAAAAATTGTTGTTTTTTTTATAGAATCATATGGGGTTATGAATTTATTATAAAATTTCAGATTTGGTGACTGAATAAATACTGTAAAGTTATCAAATATGTCCAATATATCTTAATATTGTAACAAGTAGCTATAGGTAGAAAGGTTTAATGAAGTATACAAACCAATACACATAAACACCACCGTGTGGGTGCATTGGTTAAAAGAAAAGGTTTCTATTTGATAGCACTATCATCGTATGTCATCACAGAGTGTTAAAAATATTAGATAACAATATAGGTAAATTGTCATGTTTACCCATTAAAATTGTAATATTATTAATTTGTGTGATTTTAATTTTAAAAATCATTACACTTATCACTAGTGTATTATTTATTGTAATTTATAGCTACAGCTGCTACTACCCCAACTGAACACAGTATATATTCTGCATATATTGTTATATATAATAATTTATTTAATTTTATAAAGTTCACTGACAATTGTGCCAGAAAATTGTATATCAAATAATATATAGTATATTATTTCTATACTAAAATTTAATTTAATTACTCGTATGGAAAATGCATGTATGTATACTTCACATACCTACGTAACTTTTTACATACAGTGTGTAAATGTATAAGAAAAAATAAATATGAAAATAGTATATTATTAATATAACATTTGTGTACATTAAAAACAAAATATATCATTCATTTATAATTAATTCCGTATACAAAAATAAATACTTATGTGAAATTTTACGGATTTCATCCATTATACACGTTAATAAATTGGGAAATACGTCATACACACAATATATATATATATATTTATATGGTATAAGTTATGAATGTTATATGCAATATTATTAATATTCATATTAGATTAACTTTTAAAAGAAAAATAATAAATATTTGTTGTTTTTTTTTATTTTACGCAAGCATGTCGTCAAATATTTTATAATAAATAAGTTATAATTTCATTATATGAATGAATATACAGAATCAGATTAACGTTAATAAAAAAATATCGGAGACATTTAATAAAGCATTGATATATATAATTAATTAAAAATTTCTAATAATAGGTTTATGCCAAATTTAATAGATATTTAAAACACAATAATTTAGGGTTATATATTCTTCTACAATAAAAATAAAAACTCTCCAAAACCAAAAAAAAAATAAAATATAAAAGCTAAAAATTTACAAATTGTTTCTATTTTTTTTTCCTATGGTTTTTGTTGTGAACATCCTTATTGAACATTTAGATGTATTTAACTTATTTTTCTTATTTTTAGTCCTATATTTCTATATGCGCAATTATGAACGTTTAGAGACACGAATACGACTTATTTTACTGCTAAAATCGGCACTGTAATCTCAGAAAAACGTATTTAATATATAAAAAGATTATATACAAATATTTAGCAAAGGGAAACATATATATTTTTCTTTTTTAACTATGTGTATACACTTTAACATCAACAAAAAGAAAATTTTCTTAAGTTAATTTAAAACATATAAACAAATATTATGTAAATAACACAATGCAGAGCTATATAAATGTATACATATAAAATATATATGAATATAATTAATTTAAATATATTAACGTCAATGTACTTTTTGTGCGTATAATTTATTGTAAATATTTTTGCATATGTCATGATTGTGTTCAATTTTATAATTTTAATTTTATATTACATAGATATAAATGTATATGTGCTCATATATTTACTATATGCTGTAATTTGATAATTTAATAATAATAGTCTACAAGAACATTTTATCGACAATATGATGTCATTTATATTATTGCATTTTGTACAAAAAGTATTTAATAAAAAATATACACTTATGCATTATAATTAATAATTAATATTCATGCGATTGTCTACAATTAATTACATACTAGTAAATAACTAATGATTAAATTGTTGGCATGACAATTAAGCTATTAGTAAGCATTAATATTTATAAATAAATTATATAGTTTAATATTATAAAAGTCTATTTACTATAAATAAATAAATAAATAAATACATATATTGTCTAAGAAATAAATGTAAAATGTATATACATTAATATTATATATTAAATATTTATATTTTCATATATAAAATTTATGTCTTTATATATTTTGTTAAAATTAAATTTGTAATATATGATTTAATGTTGTCAATTACATTCTATTCAGTATTTCACATCAATAATTTACACATAATTTATAATACAAGTATATAATTTTATATCTATATATAAAAACAAAATTGTAGCAATTATAGAACACATAAATTTGAGTATTGAATGTTATATATATGTATATCCAATATATTATTATATGTGTAGAATTGTATAGATAATAAATTAATTAATATATAGCTTTTATATACAAATTTAATTCCAAAAACGTATATAATAATAATAATAATAATAATAATAATAATAATAATAATAATAATAATAATAATAATAATAATAATAATAATAATAATAATAATGGTATAGTATATTGTTATATACTTATTAAATATTTACCAGGATATGACATAAGATTAATAAAATATAGTATAAATAATAAATTGAGCAAGTCATGTTAATCTAATTGTATATAAGTGAAGTTTATGGTATTTACCAAACGTGCATTACAGTTACATTTGTAAATTACTCCGCATGAGAGTATATTATATAAAAATTGACTAATTGGTCTGAAACTGAAACGAAGGGTATAGATATTTCCTAAAATTGCATTATAATTTGATATAATGGTGTGTGTGACAGAAATTATGAATCTTTAAATATAGCGTTCAACACAAATTGTAACCCAACTCAAAAATATCCATTTTAAAATAAATATCCAGTAATTTCAATAGTAAACTTAATAGAATCAAAAATATACACACACACACACACACACACAAAAAGATACTAAAATCATATAACAATTATTACAAAAAGGCAGAATCTGAATGAAAGTATCTTCACTCCTTATAATATATTTGTACATTCTTAAAATCGTATATGAATATGGCGTATATAAATATATTGTATATATTGTATATATTGATTCTTTTATATTATACGATTATTAATATTTATTTTAATAGAACTTGGATAATAATAATAATATAGATTACATTACATTGTATATTACCAGACATTACATAATATATATAAAAAGTACAATGTAAATTCTTCGAAAAATTCAGCTGTATTTCAATTCAGTAAATTTTTAGAAAACATGAATTTTAAAAGGCAAAACTCAAAGAATACTATTTTTATATGACAAAAATTACAAACACTATACACTTTTATATATAATAATGTGCATATTAAAAATAGTAATAAATAAAATTAACTATAATATACCGCAAAATGTATAACGTTTATCAATTATATATACTTGAATGATTAACAAATAATATAATAATAAATTTTACGGTATATTTAATAATGTATAATATAAAAAATGAATAAATTTTTGGCAAATATACATGTGAGGAAGAAGAAGAGGTACACAAAAACATATATTATATGGTAAAAATGAATAAAATTTCATCCCTAAATAATTGTTATATTATTTATTTTATTTTTTTTTCTCCTATAAATACTTGTAATATTATTATACTTTTATTTTGACAAATAATCATATAATAAAAATTTAAAAAGAATATAATAATGTAGAGAGATAGTTATATGATGTGAGGCCACCACCAGAAAGAGGAGATGAAATACATACGTATATGTATAAGAAGAACGGATCACATGAATATTGAATATGTTATATTTTAAAATATTTTTTATATATATATAAATGCCACTCAAACTAAAAAGTACGTAAATATTAGATACATTTTCGAATACATATTTTTATATTGTTACATGATAAATACATTATTGCCGTGTCAAATTAGTAAAGAGAGGTAGAAATTCATGTAGTTTTTATTTTATTATTATTATTAATATTATATATTTTATATTGTAATATTTGTTTGTTATATTTATTATATGATGAATCCATTCCGAAAAGTTATTTATTTGAATTATATTTACTGTGCAGATGGTTTAAATATATATATATATATAAAAAATTGTAATATAATAATAATAAATAATAATAATAATAATAATAATAATAAAATAATATTATTAATAGCATAAAAGCACGTTCATATATACATTTTGTATATAAATATAATAATAATATGTAATAAAATAATTATAATGACAAACAAAATATAGTACGTTCAAAAAAATATACAAATATATATATAAAAAACGAAAGGATAATAGAGAAAAATATAATATATATTAAGAAGGAAGAAAATTTGCCCGTAAGTTGTTCTCATGCTTTATTAATAATAAAATAACACAGTTTTTTGTTTGTATTTTTTAAATAAATATTACCTTTATAATGTTCTATTTAAATAACAGTTATTTTATATTTCTTTTTTTTTGCGAGCATTTCATCATATGCTAAAAAAAAATAATATTCTAGGGCTCACAATTAAATTAATTGATTAATTTATATGAAAAATATATAAATATTTTTAATACGAAAATAAATTTATCAATAGTTATGGTACTAAAAATCGTTTGAATATCAGCATTTACAATTTAAAATCGATCCTCCAGTGATCATCATATAAGTCATTTCACTGTATATGAATTTAAAAATAAGTGTATGAACCTGTTATCATATAATAAATTTCAGCAGTGTACGATAGTGCAACGTATGGATTATAAATAAAACATAAATGCGTCGTTTTTGTGTTTTCAGAGTTACCATAGATAAAATGTTATCCAATATAAACTATTCTGAATATATTCCAATATTATAATTATCCTTTATTTTTATTATTATGTGTGCGGTATATATAATACACAAATATACACTTTATTTTATTGTGATACAAATATATATAAATAATATAAACTAAGATTTCGATAAACATGAATAGTTTTATATATTGTATATGCTCAACATGGTTTTGTATAGCTAAAGGTTAAACACAATAGCACACAAAGGTCATTTTACAAGAATAATAAAAATATATATGTATACTATTTCTATTTGTATATATATATATAATAAATATTTAGTACACCTGCTCATACAATATTATGTGTATTCAACCCTCATATCCTTTTAAAAGATTTTTCAATACATATACATTTATAAGGTATATAAAATAAACATTATTGTATATAGAATATATGCACGTTTTATATATATTATTCGGCTAATAAATGATAATATCACATATAAATATATATATATAAATGGTATATATATACATTTTACTGGAATTTAAGAGCATATGGAGAAAGACACGAAAGTAAAGTACCTGAATAATATAACTAAAACACAGTTAAACAAAATCTATTGGAATATTCCTGGAAATATAAAACTATTTTTACTAATAGAATTTAATTTTTCATTTCATAATTTATTTTACAATAGAACAAATAATATAAGCTACAAATAGTAATTTTTATTAAACATAAGATTCTCGCTGTAAATTGTATTACTAAATTTGTTTTTATAATCCATTAATTATTGTATATATATAGTTAAAATTCTAATTGCTAAACTGTTTACTTAAAATTTATTTATTTCTATATTAATGGTTACAATATATAGTGAATATTCAGTAATTTTTAATTTACTCTGTGCTGTATGTCATCGTAATTGTTCGTTTATATATATATATATATATGTAAGATAATTTGAAGAGGTAAAATATGTAATTATATATACTCAAATGAATACGAAAAAATGATAGTAATTAGTATCAAGGGACTGTAGTATATAGTGAAATGTTTATATATTATTATATAAATTAATATAATTTTCTTTAGAAATTCTTTTCTGAAATTTTTAAAACCTAATTTGATATTCGTAAAATTCGTATACCCATAAGCATTGGGTAAGTCCAATTGGGAAAAAAATAACTCTGCAGATTAACGAACATTTTTCAATATATATATAGATAATAACATTAATTTACAAATGTAAATTGTCAATTCGTTTTCGATGTCAATTACATAATAATTTATTTTTTCCAAATAAATTACAATGTTTTGAAATATAGGTATTACTATATAGTATTATATATATATAGTTGCAAATTTATGCACAACTAATATATCTTTATTTTGTATATATTAAAATTTATTCTACAAAACACATTATATAGTCTCCTATTTTCTAATTAAGTAAATATATAATCTTGTACTATATATACAAGTGATGAAGATTTAAAAAAACACAAATCTTATATCCAATTAAATCGTCTGCAACTGAAACATTTGTGTGAAATCCTTAATCATCATTATTCTATAATGAGAGAGTTTCATATATATATATATATATATATATATAATTTTCTTATATACTACTGTATAATACTATATTATTAACGGAAAATTTATGAAGCTACACACATATAAGGAATTCTAATGAAACTAAATTTAATTTCATATATATAGTCTAATTGCATTATACATTTTAGTATACGGGGGATTTTTTTTTAAATTATATATTTATAATATATGGTAAATTGTGATGTAATAATGTGAAAAAATATGTTTCTAAATTTGTATAAATATTTTCAAATTGTTATTTCTGTTCTCAAACTAAATATCAATTAATTTAATGGAAATACAGTTGTAAGGAAGAAATATATTTTATATAAAATATATAATTTTCTGTATATATCAAATGTATATATTATTTATTTCAATCACTAAATTAATGACCTAATTAGTTTTACATTTTACATAGTCTTCTTTTTATTCAAATTATAATTAAAATAAATTTGATATGATAGGGAACTGTGTAAAGTTGTGCACAGTTATATGGTACATAATTTGAGATAAAATATAGAAAATTCAAAAAGCACATATATATAACAACAATTATTATATGCTCCAAGGAATTACATGTGTAAATTAAAAAAATATAAATGTTATATACTACAATAATTGATTATTTATAATAATTGCGAAATATAATTTAAAAAAAAAAAAAAAAAACATCTAAAAAGAAAAATTAAATAAAAATTTTATATTCATCTACGATATTCGTTAAAACGTATTGTGTTGACTTTAACTTTTACATAAAACATATTGTGTATATATTATATAATATATAACTTTTTTTTATATTATTATATAATTTAATACATCACTTATATTACCTACGCTATACACACAATATATATGTAATCATATTATTTTTTATCGTACTTGACCTAGATCTATTTAATAAATATTTTATTATGTGTATATATATCATGAATTATAGTCATTCAGTTCAGGAGTATATCTATCTAGTATACGAAATGAAATATTATATATCATCTGAATTGAAAAATTGTTCAAGCGTATTTATAGGAGCATTGCGTATATAATATTTTTATGTCTGAATTGAATTATACTTCAATTTTTTATATTATTTAATATAAATATCATTAGATTAGTATATTATATATACAATATTACAATAAATGCGTCTATAAATAAGGTATATTAAAAATGAAACATATATAAGAGAATATATTTAAACAAGTAGCTATCTAACTAAATTAACAGCTTAAACAAAACCTTTTGATATTATTAGAAGATTTTAAATAGAAAAAAATGTAAAATGTAAATTTATAAATTTTATGATTCACTTTAAATCGGTTGTAATATACGAAATTTTATACAATATTTAGAATATCGGATTATTCTCAAATGCCGCATATAAATCTATTTAAAAGAAAATGGGCCACTGTATAAAAAGTGTGCCCGCCCAAGAATTCCATTTAATTTTATTTATTCTATATATACAATTTCATATGTTAAGCCTATGTGTATAAAAATGAAATTTATTTAGTATCTATATAATACACATTTCTATAATATACTATCCATATTCTACTTAAATTCAATAAACATATTTTTCCATTTACATTGTATTATAATTTTTTTTTTGTCCAACGATTATTAAATTATATAAGCATCTGGCTAAGAACACGTCTTTTTTTTTTTTTTTTTCTTTCTTTTTTATAAGATATGCGATAACAAAGGAAAAATAACGTACGACACAAAATATTAAACTATTGAATATATAAGTATAAATATATATATATATATATAGAGTAAATGTAATACTACATATACAGGTAATATAAAAAGTAACAAAGTATCAAACAGAAAAATTATACAGTTCATTGTTAACCATAATTTGTAGGTATATATTTATAGAGAAACTCAATTTATTTATTTTTCTTGTAAGAGATATATACATTTCATTTCACAAAAGTCATTTTCCACTTAATTTAACATTCTAAGGATTTTGTCTTTTTATTTCTCTGTATGTTCAATTTGTGGCTGCTGAATTTTCTTGAAAACACGTGTGTTTGTGTGTACGTATATTTAGTGCGTTCTTAGATTTTTGTATACATGTATAACAACAATATTATTATTGTAAGTAATAAATTTCTCCTCCTCCTATTTTGTAAGTAATATCAGGGATTATAATAATAATAATCAAAGAATATACCATCGTATTCCTTGTATATATGGTTTATACATAAGCGTTTTAAATACATAAACGGTTTTTTTTTATATTGTATTAAATGCAGTCACACGTGCGTAATTTACTTTTAACTTTTAATTTTTCTATTCTATCTTACCTATCTATATAGAATTAATAATTTAGATTATTTTATATATTATCTGTCTGGTCATATATTATTTATTGTAATTGGCCATTCACAAATTAATAAAAAAAAAAAATCGATTGTTCATTTTTATTATTATACATTTCGTTTATTGACAGATGAGAACAACAGGAATATAAAAAAAAAACTAAATAAATAAATAAATCGATTATAAGTTATACGCATATCCCAAAAACTATATATATACATATATCTTCTTCAGTTAATTTTATTCCACATAAGTATGGGTCGTTTTTATTATGGTAAATAATCATTTATTTATCTATCTACACGTTTATCTTTTGTGGTTTTAAGCGAGTAGTTATTAAATGTTTCACTAAAGAATTTTATTTATTTATATTAATCATTTATTATTCAATACGTATATGGTGACGTGTGACAATGGTATATGTAATATCAGTATATGTAAATATAATATATGTGTCACATTTGATTGTGATCAAACATTTGTTAAAATATATTATAACGCAATATTATATTAAAAATATGTATAAATAATATTATTTTTTTTTATTCAATTTAGTTACTTTTACACAGCTTGTATTCTTTGTTGTACTTGTATCGCCTTAATAATTTCAAACTTAAGGAATACTATAGATCAAATATAATATCATTAAAAAATCAAGATCTTTTCGATATACCCTAGTAACAATTTGTCCATACTTTGAAAAATGAGGAAAATTTCCGTGGAAAAAATTTACATATTTTCCATGGATAAAATATATTGTCCAAAGAATGTCCACTAAATATAATAGTATTTTATTTAGATCAATTGAAATCTTTGGATTGGCAGGGTAATATGTCCAACACATATCCGCGGCATTGTATTCATAATTTATTTCACCAATTATCCAAGACAGTGGTTCAAATATTATATATTTTGTTTATAAATATAAATATAATCCTAACTCATTTAAATTTATATTCATAATTTTTAAAACCGCCAGCAACTCAAATCGAAATATTTTCAATGAATTTAGTAAGACTTTTTATAGATTTTATCTGCGGGTCTTTATTTTCTTGTTTATTACCAAAAAAAAATGAACATTCGATGAATTTTTGCCATAGTCATAAGAAAATTTATGCTGCTAATACGGATTCATGGGTATTACTTGCCAAAATACATTTACAATCCAAAGATATTTTTGTCGAAATCCGTGGATCTGATCACAAAAAATGTGAATATAAATTCTATAGATATTCTGTGGAATAATAGCCACGAGAAATACTTTCAACGAAAATCCGTAGAAATTATCATCGGAAATATACGCGGATAATCCAAGGACATTTTGTATAAAAATCCATGTACAGGGTAGTACTCATCATATAAAATTCCAGCGGACATCGTTAAGAAATCCATAGATATTTCCGCGGATTCAAACTAGGGACTACTACATATAATGCGGAAATATTGCGTACAAACTACCGACAGTGTTACTAGGGTAAATACAGAAGCTGCGTTGGTTATTTACCATCATCACATATGTTTCAATTAAATTTTCCAAATCGCAAACCATATTTCAAATTCCATTGTATATATAAAATATAATTTTAATTATATATTAGATAGTGTTTACTGGATTTTCTCATAGAATGGAATGACGGATTCGATGCATTAAATAAATTTCCAAACATATTGTATTATATAATATCTTATATATGTGAACTATTTTTTACACTATATATTTCTAATTTTTTCATAATAATAAATATTTTATTATAACAAAAATAAAATAGTTAAAAATGACAATAAATTACTCGTATTTTTAAGTGTATCATTGAATTTATTTATTTGCCGTACGAATAAAAAATATGAGGATCCTTCAAATCAATATACAATGAAAAATGAAATATCATCGGCATTTGTTATACGAGATCTTATATGTAATATTATTAACAATATTTGTACCAATATATAAATACCTACAATCATTTTCGGCTTTCCTTTTTCAATTATTTGATTTGTTAATGTGAATTTTTTGAAATAATATACCAAATGAACCGACGACAAGTAACAACAACAAATAATAAAAAAAAAAAAACAAATATTTATATAAAATTTACCGAATTCTATTAAAAATCATTGATCTTAAAATTTTGCACACACATAAAATGTTAACAATATACGCGATCAGTGCTTTTTTTTCTTATTTGTTTTTACCATAAACATTGTACAATTGAATAAAAAGAATTGGAAAAAAAAGGGTTATTCATATCAAAAAGAGCCCATCTTTTTATAAATAATAAATAAAAATTAACAAATAATATACAAATAATAATAATAGAAATGAATAATAAAAATATAATAACAATACATAAATAATAATAATAATAATAATATTTGTTGTATAAATAAAATACTGGTGAATATATTATATTACATGATTAGTGTATATGAGTAATCTTATATTATCAATAGTACAATATAATAATATATACAAAATAATATATGATTCAATTATATTGATGAGATAAATGTTATTTGAATTATATGTAATATTTATATCAGTCAACTGGAAAATTATACAAATTTATATATAGAAACTTTTCCATCTATTTATAGGTTAGGTATATTTATTATAAAATGGTATATATAAACAATGTTTGCGTAAAAATGTTTGATGATGATACAAAAAAAAATGTATACATATGTTGTCTAATTAATTGAAAGTTGAACAACCCAATATATACCACCTACTGTAATTTTCTAGGCTATATATTACTATCTATGAAAATTCTAAATATTTTGTAAGTGCACATACCTAAATACTATATACACACACAACGACTATAATTTATTCTGCAAAAGTTTATATACAATAATATTTATTATTATTTTTTCAAGGAAAATCAATCAATATTAAATGAGATTTTATATGTACGGTGTAGTGTGTTGTTTTTATATATTTACACATGTATTTATAAAAAAAAACACATCCTTTTACTCATACTATAATTCTACAATATATATATATAATTATATTTTATGTTTATCTATATATGATGTTACTTTGGTTTTGTTATTATAAGTTTGTATATATACGCACTCATATATGTATTATCTCACATAATCCTGTTCAAATGTAATATACCAAATGTGCACATCTATATAAATATATGTATAAAACTTGTAAAGGTTACCGAACTTTAGGAAAAATAATATTTGTGTTTTCTTTCCAAATTTTGCTTTCAGCCATATATAGTATTATTTCACCGATTTATTACATAGTGTTTCTAGTCTATATGAAATATGTATAAAATACAGTAGATATTTGGTTGTGTTAACTCGGTTTATTATCACAACATCCAGTCATGCATGACAACCGTAATATTTTTTTTTTACATGAAAGATTGATAGTGATAGTGATCGCGTGTTATCAACTAGACTGCAATGTTAGATGTATGTTCAAGAGGCACCACATGTGGTGCGAATGGCTAGCGGTATGGTTAAGTTATTAACTCGTATATAGTCACTCTGTAGAGGACAAGGGCGAGTACAACGGATCGAATGTGGTCTAATAAAAAATCAAATATATAAGTATGTTGACGTGGAAATTGATCGATTTTTATTGCAACTGGTTGTCACACAGCCAAAAATCTACTGTATATTTATTATGTTACACATATAATATAATAATAAGATATTTTTTGTCTGTGTATTCACGCAAAGCAAAAAAAAAAAAAAAGAAAGGAAAAATTTGTAACTGAAAAAATATAATAAAAAGAAATGAAAAATAATAATATGAATTTCCATTTCGTATTTATTTTTTTTTGTTTTTTTTTTCATTTTATTTATCTTTTCAAAATCACAAGATTTAAAATTGTTTTGATGTTTCTCTATATAATATATATATTTAATACACCATTGAATAGATTTATTTTAAATTATAATATACATATACATACACACATACGATATAGTACAATTTGAATATGCATTACTTATAGTAATATATAATATAAGAAAATAAATAATAATATATGTTTTTATGTAACTCCTCAGTATTCGGGCATTTATACAGAAAGAAATAATATATAAAACATCATCTGATATATTTGAATATAATAAGAACGAAAAAATAAGGGAGAAAAGAAAGTGAATGAAGGGAAAATAAGTTTCAAGTTTATATCAATTTAGTTTTAAGCTTTTATATGTATTTTATTTGCATATTATTATTACGAGTATTTATTATATTTTTCAAATTGTTGATTTAATATTAATTTATATTTGTGTATTTATTTATGTACGCAATATATTTAATTTATAAAAAACAAAAAACCTTTTATAAAATAATTACACAATTTAATATAAATAATCTAAATATTTTTATCATAATCGCGTTAGTCATTCATAAGATTGTGTGTTTAATTAATATAAACATTATAATAATACCGGTCGGTGGTGGTGGTGTTATCGCACCATTTTACACATTCTTGGCCTAAAACCAACCAATTGATACACATATTAAACTCGCATGTGTAATGATATACAATATACGATTAAGTGTGTTTGTTGCTGGTGCCTTAATTGTGTGCTTGTTATTATTTTCAATGATATTTGGTCACATAGTATTCAAAATGGGGAAAAATAAGAGAAATAAATAATATAAAAATTGAAAAACATATATAGAAATTCAGAAATCAATATAATTTATTTTTGTCAACATCAACTGTTAACATATATATACTTAAATTATATTATTTTTCCGTTTCCTATTTTCCAGAATTTTCCATTTAAAGATATATATATACAAAATATATGTAATATGCGTATACATACATAACATATATAGCTATAGAGTGTATAACATAAATATAAGTTTCATATTCATTATAATCTATATAATATATAGGGTGTCCACGAGTGTAATGTATTCCTTGTGTTAGTCCAAGCCAAATAAAATATTTTACATAATTGTAGCGAAACATATTAGGCGTACTTTTTTGAAAAAAAAAAAAAAACATCATTTTACCATAAAATTATATTTTATTATTATATTAATTATGTAAATAATTAATTATTTTTTAAATGGCTTGATTAGTTATTTGAAATTGAAGAAAGTTATTGTATAAAAAAAAAATTTACACCACACATTAATTAAGAATTTAATTCTCTACAAAGTCGTTTAAAATAAGTATTTATCTTATAGGTGTTGAAAGTTATATAGATACTATAAAGATGAGACTACCGAAAAAATGTGGGTTTAGTACCATATCTCGAAAACCGATCACTAAATCATAAAGTGTCAATATAAACTGGACTCACAGGCACCCTGTATACATACTCAAACATACTTTATATGGCTTCTGTTTGCGCATAGATTGCTACATATTTTCTATCCACATTTTTTTATCTAAAATATTTTCAAATGAATGTTTATGTACAATTTTTATTGTTGTTATTTTTCTTATGTTGTTAATATAGGAAAATTTCAATTTTTATTTATTATAATAATATATATTTAATTATAATATTTCAATGGAAAACTTTGAATAATTTTAATTTACATCGATGGACAAATAATTTTTTCATTTATATAAAATTAAATATAATGTTTATATGTATTTTTTAATTACAAGTACATAAAATTTTTATTGTGAATACTAAATTAACATTTTTATCGAAATTAAACGGCACAAACAGAAGAAGTCTTTTTTTTTTGTGTTAAATGATAAATTTTCTTTGAAATGAATTTACCAACATATAAAATGTTTTCTATATAATACCAACTTTGAAAACCACAAGCAAAAAAAGGAATTTATATACAAGAATGTCAAATAATAATTAAATTTAACCCAAATCCAATTATATTGAAAATATCATATCATCATCATCATCATCTTCCTTTTTCAATTCATTATGTACCTTTTAACTATATACTATATTATAATATATATATACTTAACATCTCATACATGATATATTGTAGATATAATATAATATGGTTAATTTTATATATATATCTAATTATAACTTGTGAAACGAAAGTAAAATATAAAATAAATATTATTATATAACAACCTAAATTATTTTTATAATTACTGCATAAGTATAGTATAATGAAAATTTAGTATGATTTTAAATCAACATACATAATACAAGTATATAAACATGAGGTTTTTGTATATATTATATAAATAAATATATAATAATATATACTCGTCGTAACCCTCCCAAATTATAATAAACATGTCTATTTAAATTTATATTTATAATATTATATATATATATTATAACATATAAATGTACATATGAGAAGAACAGAATCATTAATCGTATTCAAATTCAATATATAACTATTTAATATTTAAATTTTAAATTATTATTAATTGTTTATTTTGTCTATATACAACGTTTGAATAAATAATTAAATTAAATATTAAACATTTACAATTAGTTCTATACAACTTTTATGATTACTTTATGTATAAATGTAAAGGAATATAGAAATTTGTCTGCCGTAGTATATATGTAAGTGTTAATAGAACGATAAAAGAATATATTGTATATAACTTTTAAGTAAATATTAGAAAATATTAATATTAAACATTCACATTCAATCAAAATTTTTCAATATATAAACATAAAGTTTGGTTTTATATATACCATAAATGTTCAATTTATTTTTAATATTAAACAGTTTTCCAATAATTTTGTAAATTCTTATATGGCAATTTTTTTATTGTATACACATAATATAATTGTTACCTATTGTTACAAAAAAAAAATAATTATATTTCCACTCCAAAGTATTTTCTATACAATCTACAATAAAATTAATTAATTATATTAAATTTTGATAAAACGTAAAATTCACCGACATTAAAAATTTTAAATATATTAATTATTCTATTCAAATGGAATTAATTGTCGGCGGAGAATGAAATCCATAAAAAAAAAATTCCTATCTACACGATAAATCAAGAGAATAA
Organism: Bibio marci; assembly: GCA_910594885.2. Lineage (NCBI taxonomy): Eukaryota > Metazoa > Arthropoda > Insecta > Diptera > Bibionidae > Bibio > Bibio marci. Next base: position 21,213,598 of record OU343118.1, on the reverse strand, counting down.
ATACCAAATATCAATACATAATTTTTTTTAACTTATGTATATACATTTTATGTGTGTTCATCCGCATCGATTCATTTATAATTTTTAATTTGCAATATAAATTAATGAACAGTATATGCTAATACATATATACACACACACCTATTTATGTAACAAACACACAACGATTGTATTTATATACAATTTTTATCAGTATAATATTATATAAAAATATATAGAAAACATAATATCATATTATATATTATACAAAAAAAAAAAAAAAAAGGATCAGCTTTTCCAAATGTTTCATCTCATTTATAATATTATTTTAAAATTTTAATTTTTAATTTATGAATAAAGGATTCAATTATATTTATAGATATTTTTAATGGATAAACCTAATTGAATGACATAAATCCTACAAAAAAAATTAAAAAAAACCATATTATTTATGCGTCCATGAATATTTATGGATGGGATAACATATAGCATAAATATATACATTAAAAAAAATGTCAAATATTATTAAGGATATTCGATTGTAAATTAAATTAATCCATAAACAAATTGAAATTATTTTCCACGTACAAATATTTTTTTAATTTATTTTATTTTTTAATAAATTTATTATATACAATTTTGTTTATATGATACACACACAGCCACACGCACACTTAAACGGAAAGTCGTACATATATCTTTTTTTGAATGCATGAAACGATTTTAAAAATCTCTTTTATGAAATATGCCTATATGTAGTAATTGACAAATTCATAAAATATTCATAAAAAAAAGCCTATCTAAAATATCGATTTAAATAAAAATAAAATGTGATATTTAAAATTTAAAAATAATATAAAGTGATAGTGATTAATAATTATAGTTAAAATATATATGGAACATTCATAGACAAAAGAAAAATAATAATAATAATACAATAATAAATAAACAAAATGAGTGGCTTTGGACCAATGTGGTTCACCCATAAAAGTATAACATGGTCGAAAATTGCAAAAGAACGTGTTGTGGCTGTTAGGAGATCGGAAAAAAGTGAAGATAAACCAACAACACCAACATTATCTGAATCTACATCAATTTCATCATCAACAGAGGTAATCCTTATAACATGTATCCCATATTAGAATATATAATTATAATTTGTTCTTTTATAATATTGATCTCCTGTGTGTCTGCGCCTGTTTTTAATTATAGATTGTTTCATATACATTAATATTATTTATTATTTCAGTGTTTTAAAAAAACAGAAAGAAAAGAAAACAAAAAAAAAATTAAAAAAAGGAAGAAACCAAAAAATAATTAACATTAAATTGTTTTCAAAATATATATACCTTTTCATATTTTATTATGTATATATAGCAACAAATAATATGCGATATCCTTTTTAAGGTATATTTATGCATCGGAGGATTTTTCTTTTATCATCCCCAATTTTTGTTTCCCTTAATTATCTTTGAAGTGTATATAAAAAATATAAATATATACACTAACGAAAAAAAATGTTCATATCATAGAATGAGAAAGAATATTTCCTTAGTAAATACGCTATGCGATATGACATAAAATATAGGTAATTATTATAATGTTAAATTTCATATATGTGTAATTAGCTAAGAGTGATAACTAAAACTATGGTCTTACCGTATGGTAACTATATTTAAATAATTTAAAAAAACAGTCGCATGTTCAAAATATATTTTAAATAATATTAGGTTAGAAAAATAATAAATATGTTGAGTTATAATGAGTAAACTTCAATGAACCATGGTCACATATTTTTTAATGGTATTGTATATTATATTTTAAAAATTGTTACATAATATCATGCAAACGAATATTATATGTACTGTAGAAACCAAACAATAAATACACAAAAAATCCAATTAAGAAAATGAAAATATTTTTTATTTTTTAATAACAATGTGCGTACAAAATAAAACGCAAAATTATTGTGCCATAAAATTTAAAAAAATTACCGTTTTTCCAAAATATTTAATTATTCTTTTTAAAGTAATACAATTTTAAATTATAATTTAATAAGATTTTCGTTAAAATTTGATGTAGCATAATTAATATGATGACAAAATTTTTTTTGGATTGGATTCTATTGTATACAAATTATAAATATATTGTATTTAACAAAGTAATACATTTTTTTGTAAGGGTAAATGTTTACTATAGAAAAATTTCTGATTTCTATGATAAATGTATGCAATGCATTTATTGTTCAGAACTTGTTATAAAAGTAATGAAGAAAATTAATCAGATTAATATATGAACAAAATCATTTAAATTCCTATTCTCTAGTAACACTTTGTCCGTACTTCGAAAAATAAGGAAAATTTCCGTGGAATAAACCCACATATTTCCCATTGAAAAAAATATATTGAAATTAGTCCAAAGAATGTCCATAGATTTTCCACTTAATAATAATAGTATTTTGTTTAGATCAATTGAACTCTTTGAATTATCAGGGTAATATGTCCAACATATATCCGCCCGGTATTGTATTCATAATTTAATTCACCAATTATCAAAGGCAATGCTTCAAATTTTGTATATTTCGCTTATCAAGATATAATCGTCACTATTTTCAATTTATTTTTAATATTTTTAAAACAACCAGCAATTCAAATCGATATAATTCCGAGGAATTTTGTAAGACTTTTAATAGATTTTATCCGCGATTTTTTGTTCTTATTTATTACAAAAAAAAAATACACAATCGATGAATTTTTGCCATCGTTCGGACAGAATATTCATTCCGTGTTCATAGAACTTTTGTTTTATCGGTAAAAAACTGAAACAAACCGCAATTTCGCATCATCGTCATAAGAAAATTTATTCTGCTAATACGGAATTTTTGAAAATTATATAACTTAAATTAAATAAAATTCTTCAGACAATATTTTATGATGTGTATATACGCAGATAGTTTTTCATTATTTAAAAGCAGTTACGCTAATCTAAAATTATCGTTAATTTCAAACAATATAATATGTATTTTATCTAATCAATATATTATATTACTAATCAACAAAATACCTGTTATAATCAATGTTTATTTTATAATATTATATTATATTATTTCAATTTCCATTTACATAAAATAAAAAATAACTATTTTATTATAATTTGCTTATCATTTTGTTTTCAAATACCTTTTATCATTCAATTTTTTTCTGTTTTTTTGTTGTTTTGGTTATTATTATTAATAAAAAATTAATTTGTGTTGGTAATTTATCAATAAAAAATAGTTTTTTTGTTATCCCAACAATTGATAACTTATTATGTATAAATATATAGCCCTAAAATTCGCATATATAAAATAAATACTTATGTATATAAATAAAAATATTACAAAATTGTTTCATAAATATTCTATAACCCGAAAGACACATAATATTTTATATAGCTCAAAAAAAATGTGTAAACAATTTGTACTACTAATACAAATATGGTAAATAATATACGAGTATACATATATTGATTTATATAAAATGATGACGTCAATAAATCTGTACTGAACAACATAATACCTATCGAGTACACCATTTTTAGAAATTATACAGTACAGTCACAATGAAATAATATATTGTATTAAGCTTTTATTTATATAGATAATAACATTTAAAATTTAATTCAAAATTAATAATTTAATAACTTGTTTCTCAGATATTTCATAACAATAGATAATTTATTATTTAAGCAATTCAAAATTATTCATATTTTGTACATAAAGCTTGAATATTTGTAAAATGTAAAAGATTATAATTTATAAACATAATAATAATAATAATAATAATTTGAGGAATGATTCATTTCAATATACGATCTGATTCTATATGTTTCTATTTTACTTTCTACATAATTGTTATATACTTAAAATTATTTAGCTTGCAAATCAAAAATCAAACTTTATATAATTTGCAATTTTATGTCCATAAATATAAATTTGATTATATGATATATAAATAAACGAGGATTATTAATTGTTATAATATGTTATCTTATAAAATCTAAGATATTATCAAATTAGTATACCATTTTTGATTGCATACATTTGTTATAGAGTATTAAATATCTTTAAGTACTTGCGTGTGTATATATAGTATTCGTGCAAACCTTATCTATTTAATATGCAATCTAAAATCGATATTATAAATATATTTATTTTACTGTAGTTTTATATATTTCATATATGGAGTATAATTTTATAAATATATATTATACATAAATTGATTGACAACAAAACACTTTCATGTTATGATATAAACGATAATCTCACGTGTTTATAACAAAAATACCACACAACAGATTATACATAAAATAATAACAGCCAACAATATTTATCATCAACAAGAACAACAACTACAATATCAATGACACATTGTAATAATAAATTAGTATATCACTATATACTAAACATATAAATAAATATAAATGCTAACTAACATATAGTAAATAAAATTCGGAAAATTAAAATGAAAATGTCAATGATACATATATAATTCATACATAAAGCAATTATATTTCAATTTCAATAAAATATTTATTTATATTCATAATATTATAATAAGCATCACTTCATCGCATCGGAAATAGAGATGCTGTCAAATAAAATAGATTTTAATTAATTGGAAAATGTATATATATACAATATATTATAATTATAATTTGTGTGTGTATCTGTTATTTATTTATTTATTTATTGATTTTTTTTTTCCAGGACTGTAATGTATTACGTGAACCACATGCAATTCAACCATTCTCATCAGTACCAGCTCAATCAGTTAACACGGAATTATTAAGAGGTCCGTTAGAGGGAACACCAAGTCCTATGCATTCGCATCTGCCACATCAAAATAGATCAGTGCCACCACGTTTACAAAGAACACCATCTATTTCTAGTCAAAGTAGTTTAGATAGTGCACAATCAAGACAATCGGTAAGAAGTTATTCTTTTAATTTATTGTAGATAATTAATTTTTTTTTTTATTTTGGTAAATTTCAAATTTATAATAAATAATAAATAATACATTTACAAAATGAAACCAAAATATAATAAATTAGGGACATCGGGGATCTTCACCACAAATACGTGCGTATGGACCCGATGGACGTACAACTTTCGCCGCTGAACATGCACCATTACATTGTTCACGATCACCAAGTCCAATGCGTGCTATAAGTTTGGATGCACGTTGTTCATCGCCTGCAAATGATGCTTGTGATTTACGTGCTGTAAGTCCATCACAATGTAGTTTAACATCATTGGCTAGCGGCAGTGTATTTGGTAGCTCAGTATGTTTGTCACCAAAAATTGGACGTTGTTTATCACCACTATTAATACCACCTAGATCACAAGCTGGTAAAAATTGTACATCGATTTTTATTTTAAAACATAAAATATATATTATCAAAAGTATTTTTGTATATAATAAATAAATTTATTCTTAAACACACACACACGACACACATATCTATATATAGGCATGGAAGCAGGTTGTGGTCCTGCAAGTCCATTAGGCGCATTACAACCAGATTTGTATCATCGTCCCGATGGACCAATATATCTTACGGCTCCCGAATCTAATTTAGCACTAGGACGATTACACTTACGCATTAAATATGATTCACATTTATTTGATTTAACAGTTCATTTAATTGAAGGTAACTAAACTTAAAAGATTTCCATTTGTGATATTGTTTTAAAATAACTTATAGTATATACATAATTTTTCTATTTATATATTTATATATATATAGCTCATAATTTATGCTCAATTGAAGATGGTGGTTTTCGTGATCCGTATGTTCGTCTAATGTTATTGCCAGAAGTTGATAATCGTAAACGACAAACATCAATTCATCGTGGTGCAACAAATCCATATTTTGATCAACATTTTAAATTTCCAGTTTCACGTGATCAACTACAAGGCAAAGAATTGATTTTACAAGTATTAGATTATGATCGTTATTCACATAATGATGTTATAGGTGAAGTTCGCATTAATATTGATGATTTAGATTTATCGAAATCGGTTGAGGTAATTGTATATACAATACAATAAAACTGATAGATGTTCTTCATATATTAAGAATATTTTAATTTGAAATTTCATAGATTTGGGGTGACATGTTACGCATTAAAAAACCACCAGAAGATCGTCCAGAATTATTATTATCATTAAATTATTTACCACAAGCTGAACGTTTGACCATTGTTATTATGAAAGCTAAAAATTTGGATACTGTACAAGAACCATCTGTTAAGGTATAAATTACTATATCAAAAAAATATAAATATTATTATAAGAAAATGTTATTAATTCAATTCGATTTTATATATATGTGTGTTCTTACTGTACTGCAGTTGTATCTTATTATAAACGGAAAACGTGTTAAAAAGAAGAAAACGGATTCTATAAAAGCAAGTGATCCATCGAATCCCATTTGGAATGAAGCATTTACATTTAATTTACCACAATCAAGTGTACAAAATGCTGCAATTGAGGTAATAATAATATAATATTTTAAGAATCAAATTGACAATTAGAAATATATGAAAAAAAAATAGTTCTGTGTAAGGAAAATAAAGTCGATCAATTTCGGTCAAGTTATTAATATTTTTAAATTTCATTTCATTTCAGATTTACATTGTTTCATCAGGCGGTGAATCAAATGCTATTGGTAGTTGTGGCATTGGTCCACAAGAAAGTGGTCATGGAAAACAACATTGGAATGATATGATACATAACGCAAGAAAACCAACTGCAATGTGGCATTATTTAAGATAAAGTGTTAGCATCAAATACAAATCAACATACTATAAAAATTTATAATATTAAACATATTTTACATTAACAGCATAATAATTACATATATATATATATATTTATTTACATAACATATAAGTATTGGATAAGAGATCAAAAATAAGATAATATGAGATAATCAAAAATCTATAAAACAAAGAAAATTAAATCAAATTAAGTAAATGTATTTAAAGGCCAAATAATTTCATTTTCTTTTGGACATAATTTTATATTATATTAATTAATTAAATTAATTATACACATATAGAAAAAAAAAGTACTATTTATGGAAAATTTCACTAAAATAAAATAAGTATATAAAAATTAATATAGACTAAAATAATGAAGAAAGAATTTGTATAATAACTTTATATTACAATAAGAAAGAAAACAATTTCATTTCATTTAATAAAATCTCTTAAATCTTTATAATAAGAAAATTAAAAAAAAATCGAACAAGAAAAGTTATTCAAATGAATAACAAACAGTATGTGGTCACTTAACTATGTGTAAACATGTAATTTATAGAATATCAATTAAAATTTTCCTATTATCGCAGTTATTTCATTCAATTATATTAAATTTTATGTTTATCTTGCGGGTATAGTTCTAATAAATATTTTCATTTATATTACACACAAATTTGTATATGGTACAATTAATTTTAAAATAGTCATTAAAAATTTCTATTTGCCATATCATGCAAGATCAAATTACATTTTCTTTTCATTTTCCATTCATCATACTGTCTCTGCGTATATAAAATAAAAGCGGTATAATACGAAAACAATAAAATCTTTCATACACATAGTTATAAAATCTGATGGCAACCCCATACTGTACATAAATAAATTCATATGCCGATAAATAAATATAATATGTCACCGCATTTTAAGTTATTTTTATATTATGTAAATTTATTTACATGCATTATAATATTTTTTTCATTCGTTTTAATCTACATAAATTTTATATTGATATCCACTTCAGCTATATATATATTCCATATACATTACATTTCTAATATAAGTGTATATGTTTATTTTTTAATTGTCCACAAATTGAAAACGAGATTGACATTTATATTTCAAGAGCTTTAAAAATGAGTTTAAAAAAAAATTGTAGTGAAATTCTAATATAGAGAAAAATAATGTACATGATTTTTTTTGTATATGAATAAGGAAATGAAACACAATATAATTGTATTTTTGCTTGTTGTTTTTCGTTTTGAATAGTTATATATAATTATATATTAATGTATATTTATGTGAATATGGTAAATATTCATTCATTTTAAATCTTTATATTGTATATTTTAGGTATATATATATATATACTTATTTTAATAGAATTCATTCTCATGTACTAATAAACGTGTACATATAATCCCCTTTTTATATCGTTACGTGTTTATTTTCTGTATAATTAAAACACTTTTTCACACAAGATTAGTAATTTTAAAATAATAAAATATCGGTTAATATAAAAAGAATTTCATAGAGAAATTATTGAGAAAAAGTTAAACTATTATATAATCTATTTTATTATATTTATTGCAAAGTACACAGATATATTATAATTAACGATATATAATCGAAACAATTTTTTGAGAGCTGCTAATCATTTATAAATATGGATATATGTATATCTAAAGTATATTATATTGAATAGTAGCTGCGCCTATAATATTGACTAAACAAAAATAAAGAACAATATTTGTTCTAAATATACTAAAGATAAACAATCATTTTACATTTTTATTCAAAAATATATATACATTAATAAAAATAAAATTCATTAATTATTTATATTAAATTTTTGTATGAATAGTTCTCTACTAACGCACATTTAATAACATTTATTTTATTTTACTTCCAATACAATTTAATTAGTATCTTAATCTTAATTGGTTTTACACAAGTTTAGAATTTTTCCATATGTGTGTGTAAAATAAATAAAGCCAATTTGAATGCTTGCAAACTAAATATACTGTAAAAATTTACGTTTAATATATGACTATTGAAATAATAATAGGTAATTATATAGTAACGTAATTCTAAATTCTTTTATATAATATTGAAAACATAATCCCGCCTCTGACACAGAACAGATTTTTCCAATAATTATTTTGGATTTTGTATGAAATAATTCGAATTGTAACGTTGACTATATAAGCACTGAAAAAATTACATACGTTTGGTCTACATTTACATAGAATTTTCTAATGTATCTTCATATTGCGCGTCAATATATGTAAATGACCTAATTTAAAGAGAAATTAACATATCTCACGTTCATCTATAATATATAATCTATATATATATGAACATTTAGTTACACCGCATCATTTTTATAATATATTTTCATACAGATTTTCATATAATGAATTGGTATATTTCGTAATTATTTATAAAGATTTGGTAGTGGTGTGTCTATAAATAAATTATAATTACCAAATTTAAGCTTAATGTTGTTTGCAGCATATTCTTAAAATATAAATCATTAGATAATAATGATTATATTTATGTATATAAAGTCCTTTTTACAAGTCTATCGAAAGTCTAATCTTATTTTTTCATTGTAAAAATCTATATGTATAGAAACATATAATTCATTGGTTTCAAAGTTACAAAAATCTATTATAATAACATTTAAATTGTACTATGGCATTTATAATATTTTTGCACATTTCAAATATAACGTATACATACAATAGTTATTTTAAATTTTTACATTAAAAATGATATATATTCACACAATATTTTAAAATAATGTTTCAAATAAATTATTTTTAAAATTTTCGTAAATTTTTTTTTAAGTATTGTAATACATAACTTTGAAGATTTTATTTATTTATTTTTTTTTTTTTATATATATATTTTTTACTTATACATAATATATAATACGCGCATTTAATATAAAAATTCATTTTTATTATATATATATATTATTAAATAAAACAAATATATTTGTATACATCGATTATAACAATATTTAAATTACAAAATATAAAACAACCACCAAATTTAAAAGTATTATAAATAATTTTTATATATAATTATATTTTAAATAATTAAATTACGTATTAATTAATTTTGTATACATATATAAAAAATATTGCACTAACAATTTTATATTTATTTATATATATATTCAGATTAAAATAATATATATTTGCATAAAAACAATTATATTATATTTATATAAATTATAAGAATAAATAAATAAATAAATTTCCATTTGATAAATAAATGAATATAAATAAAATAATAATAATAATAATAATAATAATAATAATAATAATAATAATAATAGTTATAACAATAATAATAATAATAATAATAATAAGAAATTTTTCATAAATGCCAACATAAATTTATTATGTTGTAAAATGTTAAAGCTTAATTTTATAGTGTTTCCTTATTTAACTTTAGCGCCATCAAGTTAGTAAGCATAAAACGAAATACCATCTTATATTCAAACACATTATATTGTTATAACATTATATTGTATTACATCCAGCAATACACAAAAGTAAACATGTTAGAATTTTTAGACAAATAATTTTTGCTCTGTTTTTATTTGTGTATTTATGTATTTTATAAAATAATATTTCTTTCTAACACGATTTTAAATATATTTATATATAAATAATCATACACACAGTATATAATATATAAAGGATAATACAATACATTTATATAATTTTAAATACTAAAATATCTATAACATAAGAACAAAAATGCATACATTTTAAAAGTATTGTATATTTACAATAAATATGTATTGCACTTATACTTCTTCTTTCCCTATCTGCATTTATATATATATATTTATATGATGATAACATTTAACATTATGTGAGGTCTTGTACGATAACACGTAAGTATTAACAGAGTTCAGAAAAAGTCACAATATGTTACAAAACTGAGAATACACAAAGTCCAAACAATTACATCTTAAGAGCATATATTTATTTGTCATATTTTTGATAATGAAAATTATTCAACTGATATACGAGATATGTATTTTCATATATTTAAATGTACAAAGTTGGAAATCATCAATAGGAGTCTAACTATGAAATATAAGAAAAATTAACTGTTCTCACTTTATCAATTCTCCATAAATAAATCTTCTATATCTAAAATAAAATAAATAAATCTTCTATGGTATAGGTTTCATATTTTTCTCTTATTTTCAAATTTTGTGAAACAATATGCCATTGCAAGCATATTACAAAATTGGAATTGTATAAATAAACATACTATAAACAATGAATATGAATTGTAAATAAGGATAATAACAAGGATAATTATTATTATTATTATTATTATTATTATTATTATTATTATCATTATTACTATAATTATTATTTTATTATTATTATTATTATTATTATTATTACTGAAATAAATATTTATACATATATTCCTGATGATTTATAAAATAAAAATAAATTTTAGAAAGTAAATAAATAAATAAATAATTAAATAAATAAATAAATATAATATATATAAAAAATTTAAATTTAAAAAAAATAAAAGAGAAAATAAATATATTGTTTATAAAATTATATATGAGATAAATTATAATTTAAAAAAAATTCTAAACTAAACTAAACTATAATTCTATTGCCACTATACGCTGCTATCCCACATTCCAACTTCATTAACATTCCTGTAAATCATATAATCGTATAATTATTTTAAAATAAAATTTAATTACTCTCTATATAAATATATAAATTATTATATATATTATTTAAATATATTATTAATCAAAATTATATTATTAATATGAAAATTATATAATCAATAATAATATTACTATAAAATAATCTAAAATCTAATAACTACACAATTTTATGATAAATTTATTAATATCTATCTATCTATGTATTTAATCTGGTGTATTATTATGTATTGTATATTAAAATTTATTTAAAATGCTGAATTTATTTTACACTAAAGTAAATTTTTAAAAATTATATATAATTATATAATCTATTAATAATGGCCATAAATATATTAAAAGCAAAAAAATAAAATAAAATATATTTATAATAAATATAAAATAAAAATACGAGTATATGTCCAGTCCATATTATGTTTTTATAAATTTTTAATATAAATATTAAAATAAATAAAGATAAAAACACAAACCTTCAGATAAAAAATTTATCTGTATATAATATAAAATAGTAAATATAGCACATAATAAAATATATATAAAAAAAATTTATTAATAAATATAAATATACCAAACAAAATTAATTTATAATAAATCAAATGAAAAATTACAAATAATAAAATTAATAATATAATTCATGTTTTTCCAAATAATTAATCAACACACACCCCGCGACACCACATATATACAAAAAGATACAAATTAATAAATAAATTTTGTTTTATTAAATGGATAAATAATAAATAATTGATATTTGTTTTAATTTTTTATAAATGGTAAATTTGCTTATTACATATTTATGTCAGAATAAATATATTGTGTTGGGTTAATAACTAATTCATTGTATTTTTTTTTTCTATGAAAATATAACAACAGTTTTTTGCTAGAACGTAATAAAACTTTATTGACAGACAGCATCATAACTCCGTGTCCATAGAATTTCAGTTTCTTATCGGTCAGGAATTTATGGTGGATGTGTAAGTGACAGCACATCCCAACCCCGCAACTCCATTAATTTTTGACAACTGACCATAGATATGTGTGGCCTTGTGAATTGTCTATGTGGTGCTATGTTACAAGTCGATATAAATTGGCAAACCATTTATGACACTACCGTTTTTCATAATTTTTTGATTTTTGTCACTAAACATTGTACATTGTATACTTTGCAATACGTTTTTTCTTTTTTTTTTGGGAAATAAAAAAGCAAAATATTTCGAAAATACTCATTTTGATTTGATCAACAAGAACCAAAAAAAAACATACACTACCCGATCGATATAAATTTTTTTCCTGAATTGAAGTACAAACTATCAAAAAAAAAATAACTATAAGTATGATTTTTATATTTATTGTTATGTGTTAGAAGCTGAAAAAAAAAATGTGTCAACACAACATTTAAAGTGGATTTTCTTAATAAATAAAAAAATTTTAGATAACGTCCAATTTACAAATACTTAAAATAAATAAATATCGCTTGTTTTTCATATATTATCATAATCTAAAACTAATTTCTAATGCATATAAATATATATTAATAGAATATATAATTTTTATATTTTTGTTCTATTTTATCTTATAAATATCATATTTTATAAATAAATGTCTATCTTCAAAATGAACCAAAAGATAAACAAAATGAAAAAAGGTCAAATAATTTATTGTTTCTTATATATATAAAAACTAATATATATCAACAACGAACATATGCTAATGTTAAAATAATTTCTACGATTTTTACAAATATAATGTAAAATTGTTGATTTTATACAATGTAAAAGTTAATGTATGTATAAACGGAGATAGGTATAAAGTGTTATATATATATATACAGAATAAAGAGCTATATGAAGTATAGTTCACTTCACTTGGACTACAGATTTTAACAAACATATATGTATTGAAATAACATAATTGATATGGTAATTTGTAAACTAATATTTCAATAATTTTTATAAATTGTTTTCAGGTGATTTCAAGTAAAAATAAAATAATTTCGTATAATTTCAAAGTTTTCTATTTATATATAATATTAAAATGTATATATATATATATTTATATTGTAAATAAAATAAATATTCCTCAATACATATTTGGTCCCGTCAAAGAACAGAATGGTTAGAGGCGAAGATATAATTTTGAATTAGACAAATTGTATACGGTCAACAAAATATTGTCAAAACAATCAAAAACAATAGGTTAAGATGGTTTGGACACGTATTCCGCATGGAGGGGAAGCGTGTGCCGAAAAAACTGTTGAATGGTAATGCAGAAGGTTGAAGGAGAGCCGAAAGACCTAAGGCGAGATGGCTTGATGCAGTAAACTGAGATATAAAGATCCTTAAAATTAGGTCAGGTTGGAGAAGCGTGTTGGAGAAGACTAAAACCGTACCTGGGTTATAATGCCATTGAGTAAGTAAGTAAGTAATACATATTCCAGTACTGAGATTACACACACATAAATAAAGTTAAATATTTGAACTATAAAAAAATGGTAATAAAAATCTGATTTTCTTTCTTTGCAAATAATTTGTTTTTGTACATACATATCTGAGAAAAATATTCATATTATACCATATTTAAATACAGATAATATTAAAACCATCAACGATGATATATATATAATTGCATTCTGTGATTAATTATCTTTTGCACATACCATATATAAACTTGTTAAATTTAGGTTTAGCAAATATAATTATAAAAAAAACAACAAGATAAAAATATAATATAATATTTTAATATAAAAATAATAATAATAATGTAAAAATATACATAATTTTAAAAAATCAGACAGTTCTCTGAGTGGTAATCTGCAACATAAAATACTAATAACAAGTTTATATTATATGTTATAATATATTTTAAACATTATATATTTATTTCATATATATATATTATTTATATTATATATAATATACGAGTATATATAAAAAGTATATAAGGAAATATCAATTCGCATTTGATTTATATAATCTTAATATGTATATAGAAATATATAATATACCTATTTATTAATATTTTATATATCATTTAAATTTATATTTTAGAATTATCATTATATCTCGTGACTATATACAATGCTTTGTACTTGATAATTTATCGAATTTATTTAGATAAAAGTTATACGATTATATTTGTACACACATATAATATGTTATTTTTTTAATATAATATATAAAATATAAATAATAATAAAGAAATAATTAAAACATTTAATCAAAATGTCAATTTTGGTAAATGGCAATACCTTTCAAGCGTATAAAGAATGTAAAAATTAATTAAATTATGTGTGCGTATACAGCCGGTACACTTATAAAATATTTTGAAAAAATTAATATTCATATTTATATAGCTAATACAATTTATTCGTTTAAGCTATAGCATATAAAATATTTGTTTATTAACTCTTACTGACATGCGATTTCTTCGTTTTCATTAAAATACATATGTACATTTTAACAAACAACTGACAATTAACGATACACATTATTTGCCATTCTCTGGATATACAATACCATATTGAGATATAGCAATACCACAAATTAACTATTTTTTAAATAGATATATGTAAATACATCTCACGTGCGTTGTGCTATGATGACTTTAATTTATTATTGCTTACATTTGGCCATCATCAATTTCAATTGCGGTTGATCTGAATTGAACGTATATTGCTGTTTATATTAAGTGAAAAATCAACATAGATCTAAATTTAGAAAACCAATCCTCTGGACCGACATGCGATTTCTATATAATTAATTCTATAAAATAATTTCCTATTTTTCATAAGTTCAAACAACCAAACAAAAAATGTATAACAGATCGATAGCCCCCTTTTTTTTATCGAATAATAATTTAAGTATAAAAAAATACTTATTCTTAAAACGGATGATGAATATTAGGATATTATAGCCTAGTAACAATTTGTCCATACTTTGAAAAATGAGGAAAATTTCCGTGGAAAAAATCCACATATTTTCCATGGAAAAGATATATATTGCGATTTGTCCAAAGAATGTCCATAGATTATCCACTTAATATAATAGTATTTTATTTAGGCCAATTGAAATCTTTGGATTAATATGTCCAACATATATCCACGGTATTGTATTCATAATTTTTTTCACCATTTATCCAAGACAGTGGTTCAAATTTTGTATATTTCTCTTATCTAGATATCTCACTCTTTTTAATTTATTTTAATAATTTTTAAAACAACCAGCAACTCAAATCTATATATTTCCTTGTAAGACTTTTAATAGATTTTATCCACGGTTTTTAGTTCTTATTTATTACCAAAAAAAAATGCACAATCGATGAATTTTTGCCATCGTTCAGCATCTTCATTCCATGCTCATAGAACTTTTGGTCTATTGGTAAAAAACTGAATCAAGCCATGATTTGGCATCATTGTCATAAGAAAATTTATTCTGCTAATACGGACAATTTATGGGTATTATTTGTTAAAATACATGTACAATCCAAAGATATTTTTGTCAAAATCCGTGGATCTGCTCACAAAAAATATCAATATAAATACTACGGATATTCTGTGGAATAATAGCAAAGAGATATAATTCTAAGGAGAATCCGTAGAAATTATCTTCGGAAATATACGCGGATAATCCAAGGACATTTTTTTATAAAAATTCATGGACAGGGTTGCGCTGATCATGTAAAATTCCAGCGAATATCCGTAAGAAATCCATAGATATTTCCTCGGATTGAAACTATACGGACCACTACATATAATGTGGTGGAAATCTTACTTACAAAATACGGACAGTGTTACTAGGGTAGGAACGATAATGATTGAATGATTTATATATGTAAAATTCTTGATGTAATAGCTCGTGAGCAGACATATTAAAGTATATTGTGAAGATTTCGGCAAATGCTATTATATGGTGAAAGCATATATTAATTGAAATGTCGTAATGTTATGAAACGTATATTATATATTATAAAAATAAAAAATATAAAATCGATTTATGTAATCAAAAAAGTAATTCAGACAAAAAATTTGTCAATTAAATTATTAATTAAAACTATTTCAATGTTCAATTTACATATTTTAAATCACACATTGGCACTATATATATATATATATATATATATATATATATATACTCTATAAAACAGAAAATATATATATAAATATTACATCTATCTATCTCATCATTATATCATTTAATATTCCATATATTATTATATGGTTGGATTATATATATATTATTTTCTCCCGCATATTTATATACTTCATACATATGTATATTTTATATAAAATATATATATTAGTTAACATGGTATCGCGTATCTTGTTAAATTGTATGTCTATATATATCTTTATATATAATTTTATATAGATATAAATGCTATGTGTATTTACTGGCAAACGAAAAAATAAATAAAAAAAAACATGCTATATAGAGATAGAGCAAAAAGATATTTAACTTGTGTGCTGGCTGTCTTTTCGAGTCTTGTAAAGTGTAAAAGACAGAATTTTGTTTATGTTTATGAATTAATATATAAGATTTTAAATGTTAGTATGTTAGTTGTTAGTAATGTGCGGTTGTGTAAAGACGTATATAGTTTGAATACAAATTTTTTTGAAATATTTAAATAACATGTGCGTGGTTTTGTTTGATTATTTGTTTGCTAGTTTATTGAACAATTGATTTTCATTGATAATTATTTTTTCTCATTAGATTTAGTATATATACTATAATACGTATACTATATAATATATAAACAAAATACTATAAAAAACTCGGTACATATACACAAATGTATATATAATTATATGTAATGACATTTTTTACTGATTCATTCCAAAAATTATAGTATATTTTATATATGTGTTTATAAAATAATATCATATAAATCGCAATCGCAAGTGACAAGTAACAAAGAAAATAAAAAAAAAAAAACTAATAACACAAATAAAAGAAAAAATTCAATAAAATTATGCAAAGACTTTTTTTTTTTTTAAATAAATAAATAATGTATACCCGGTCAAAAGCATGTGTATTTATTAAACATATAGAATTTAAAATTTATGTTTAATGTCAGTACATTAATTTAAATCAATTTATGTTTTATATATATTCATATCGCGTTGTATTATTATTATAATAAATATGTTAAACAATAAATAAAATGAAAGAAAAATGACAAGTTATATTTTTTAAATAATATTTAATTAATTTTTGTCTTTATTATAGACTGTGTATGTGTTTTGTGTGGTTGATTTTATTATATATATAAATTAAAATATTTTATGTAAATGATTATTAAAAAAATAAAAAATAAAATATATGACTTAAAAATGTAAAGAAATATAAAAATAAAAAATTATTGCTTATTAATAATTTCAGCATATGTACGAGTAGTTTTTTTTTCTATTCTCTAGTAAAATTAAACAATGAATAAATTTAATGTAAATACATTTTATTTAATAATTACGATAACATATATTCTATTGAACGTAATAGTTAATGTTAATTGTTTTGAATATAAAAAGGATAATAAAAATAATAATAAATATAATGGTAGGTTTTTGATAAATAATTTCTAATTATAAGTATAAATTATAAAGAAAAAAAAATGATTGAATTCAAACCTATTTATTAAAATTATAATTTATTTAAATCGTTTAAGTATATATATATATATATATTAGCTATATACCCTAGTAACAATTTGTCCGTACTTTGAAAAATGAGGAAAATTTAAGTGGAAAAAATCCACATATTTTCCATGGAAAAGATATATTGGAATTTGTCCAAAGATTTTCCACTTAATATAATAGTATTTTATTAAGATCAATTGAAATCTTTGGATGGTCAGGGTAATATGGCCAACATATATCCGCTCGGTATTGTATTCATAATTTATTTCACCAATTATTCAAGACAGTAGTTTTACAATTTTACAATTAAATTATTTTTTGCATAAGAAAATATAAATATCTTATTTTTTATTTATTTCTTACGCATTTATTACATTAAATTTTGTTACAACCTGTTATGACAAAATGTTTGTGCGAGTGCACTTGCCGCATGACATATTTTTGTCAAAATCCGTGGATCTGATCACATAAAATATGAATATAAATTCTACGGATATTCTGTAGAATAATAGCAACGACAAATAATTCTAAGGAGAATCCGTAGAAATTATCATCGGAAATATACGCGGATATTCCAATCAACATTTTTTATAAAAATCCATGAACAGGTGTTGCACTCATCATATAAAATTCCAGTGGACATCCGTAAGAAATCCATAGATATTTCCTCGGATTTAAACTATACAGACTGTTACATATAATGTGGAAATTTTGCGGACAAACTACGGACAGTGTTATTAGGGTATTTCATTATTTTTCAGTAAATTTATAGCTAATGAAATTTCTGATGATATGGAAAAATGTAGCAAAAAAATAGAAAAATTAGAAAGTTTTACTTTTAAACATTAAACAGGGTAATAATTCTTACGAATAGTTATTCTTTGTACAAATTTATTAATTTATTTATGATTAATCAAAATAGATTAAAGTAAATGTGTGAGTGTTGAAGGATAATTTCTTATAAGTAAATATATTATATATATGTAATAATAGTATACATATAAATACTCAATGGCGCTGTGGGTATAGTATTCATGCTAATCAATCGTAATGTGCCGAGATTCCATTTCCGAAATTTATATATGAAATTTGTCTTTTATATAGATGAAAAAACAGATGGTTTTTCAGATGGGTTACCATTTGTTCGTTTAAGCGAATGTGCAGATAGATTAACAATGTCTGCACGCACACCATATTATGGACTAATCGCCCATATCAAATTAATGGTACTCAGGAAACATTTCTTTATTTTTCGATAAATCAATTACTGAATTTTGGAGTAATTTATGTATGTATCATGCTCATTATTATATGTAACATCAATATAATCGCTCATATACAATAGATAACAATATAGTAACAATTAACTATATAAATATAGCAATAATATCTATATATATAAATTAAATTTATAGACTATTTAAAACAAAAAAGAAGAGCCCACAGAGAATACATTAAAATTAAATTAATTAATTGAATACTATAAATATATATATATAAGTAAAATAAATCCGCTGCCCTTAAATTAATAACGAATTACTTTCATTTTTATACAACCAGCATATTAAATAATTATACTTATATATTTAATCATGTATTAATATAGAAATACACATGTTATACATAAAAATCATTTCATTTCATATATATCAAATATATGGTATATATTTCACTATATACTTATAACATTCACGTGTATATAAAGTACTAAACGGAAAAATTACATTTTTATTAATTATTTCCAATTTCTATTTGATAACATATACAATTTTTTTCTATATTGCTTTATACTCGACTGCAATTACATGATTATATAGGCATTTAATATTATATTTATGTATATATAACGTATAAATAAATGTATGTTCGTAATTCGTATATAAATTATATATATATAAATTAATAAACATGCTCGTATGTGTGTATGTGCATATAATAAATGAGTGAGACATGCAACTTGTTAATTTGATAAATATTTCAAATGATTTTAAAATAAAAAAAAAAAAAAAAAAAAGAAAAACTTAACGCTAATTGATATTTCCGGTTACAAGGACTATTTTATATTGCGAGAAATATGTCATATGGTAACTTATTTTATTTTATTTATTTTTTTCCAACTCGATAGTGTAAGTATCTAACTAATACTATATTTACAACGATACGCAATACTACATATAGTGAAATATATGTGCACGTGTATATATTTCAATTTGTAATCGATTGTATATTATATAGTAAATATGATTAAATTAATATTGACAAATTTTCACTTAGTATATATAAACTTTTTCTTCCCGAATTTAATTAAACATAAAATCCGTTGTCATCTTTTAATCATGTATTTATGATAATGAAAATTATCAATTCTTATTGTATTACTATTCACTCAATCTTACATATAATTGATTGATAGTGCGTATAAAAAGTGGTGTGCAAAAAAATACATAAATATTTTCAATATACGTAACTGAAAATAATAATATTTGAATATATCTATATAATAATAACAATAATCATAACACTTCGTGAATAATTTATTAACACATGTAGCATTAGAATTTGTTTATAAATTATATAATTTAAAAACTTTTTGCATATATTATTTATTTGTATATGGTTGACACAATGGCGCCAATTTAAAGAAAAAAAAAAAAAACACACATTATAAAGTTTCATGCACATGCAATTTTTTTTATTATTATTATAGATATCGTTAATTGTGTTATGAATAATAAATGGATATATGAAATATTAATTTATATGGTCTTTCAGTTTATCATCAATTATTCGCTATATACATATTTGGTATATACAAAGTGACAATTATATAGTATAAATGACTAAATAGTAATTTTAATATTATTATAATGTTTGCCCTAACGATTAAAAAAAATAAAGTTTTATAATATATATTTATATAATTAAATCGTGCTGTATAATAATTTTTAATCGATATTCAATATATTTTTATTTAAAGGTAAATATATATCGTAAACTCGAAATACATATATGTATTCACCGGGGTTGATCCCTTTTGCGATCGATGCAGTCCATCGATTATATCAAAAGTGGAAATTAACAATTGATTAATAAATATTTGATACACAACCAATTCTATAAATAACGATATGGATTTCGCAAGATATATTTATCGAATATTTTGAATATTAACTTTTATTTATTGAATTTGTTTCAAATAAATGTGATTGTTTCTGGAAAAATAAATACACAAAGAATATATCCACAAACACACACAGACCACTATAATAATAACTTTTATACATTTTAAAATTTATTTGAATAATATATCATTTTAAAGACCTTTGACCACGTATGATTTTAAAATTTCTTTTAATCATTTGCCAAAAAAAAATTTTTTTTTTGTTTATTTTCTTTTGCCTCATTAATTTTAATGTAATATTTTTGTTATATGAACAACGCGGGCAGAAGAATATAACTTATTTATTTATATATTATTTCTTAATTTTATCAACAAAAATATATCAGATAATATATAGAAATAAAAAAAAAAAAAAGACTTAAAATTTAAAAGAAAAATGTAATTTGTTTATGTATAATAATTACGAGCATGTCATATGTAAACAATAACAAACTAACCATAACACATATAGATACCGATCCAAAAATATATATAGTATTTGTGTTAAGCGGAATTTATTATTTCCATTATGCTTTCCACTTGTGTCGATCGATGTTGTAATATATATTTATAATAAAGAATTATATTTTCATCAAAAATTATAGCACTGAACACACACATCAACACTTTGAGTTAAGTTATGAATATATTGTTAGTTATTTGATAATAGACTATTATTCTGTTAGATATCGTTCAATGAGCAAGTCATTATGGTGAAGTGGTTGACTTAGCGTATGTTTGTTTTGAATAATTAATGGATTTTACGACAGAAGAAAATGTTTAAAATATTCGCAAAAATTTTAAATTTCCAAATATGAAATTCAAACCGATGTTGACATTTCTTCAAAATATAACGCAGATAGCAACTTAAATCACCATCACAATCTGATTAAAAATGAAATCTACATAATCCCAAAATAATTACTGCATTTATTTGAAAAGTTAGATGATTTCACAAATTGTTTGCATAAATAAATTATATATAAATATATATATTTTCGAATAACATCAAAAGTAATTATTTGCAATCTCACATATATTATTTATTTATTTTTATCTTATAGCTAAGGAAAAAAAAAAAAAAAAAAAGGCACGCGAATACGAACACCAAGTTATTTTTGAAAATATATCTAGAGAGAGCAAGCAAAATTAAAAAACAAAATATAATTTGTTGCGAAGATGTGCTTAAAAAAATGTCTAGCGTTTTCCAAATGAAAACATTCTCTCTCAAATTTATATATAAATTTATATGTACTTTAAATATTAGCTAAAATAGAATCTTGAAGATTCATCATCTTTGTATATAATATAAGTAAAATTATGTATAGTTGTTGTTGTATATATATATATATATATATATTTACACATATATGTACTATGTTTACATGAGGTGTTAAAAATTAATTCTATATATATATATATACAAGATTTATATATAACAACAAGCACATTCGAATATGATATTTAAATAAGTATATATCATTACATTTGGTTGAATTTTTGATTTACTTACATATGTACTTTTAACTATATACACTCTCTATACATATATTATATTTTATCATTTATTTGTGTATTACATACGTGCACTGAAGATCTTTAAATCTTAAGTTATTTATATTTTTGGAATGAAAGTGACAAATCTCATCAGACAGAAAAACACACTTATATAATTTTCTTTCAATATTTATATATATAGCACACATAAGTGTATAATTCACATAAATTATGCAAAATGTTAAATATAATATATTTATAGGTTTGTGTGTGAGTTATATGGCTGTGCAAGAAAATTTATTTTGTGGATGCGGATTAAATTTTTTAATAAATTTTCTAAATTATTTCTTTAATGCAAAGTGACATTGACAAAGATTTATGCATTCCACTTACATTATACTATGCATACTATACAATTATATACATACTCGAAAATGTAATATATTATTTTATCTCGTATATTATATTTTTTCGTATATCTATATTTATTATTATTTATCTGACTTATGTAGATATTTTACAAATACAAATACAAATACTAGTTCTTCTATATACTATTATTTTATTTTTCAACGTTTCGTTACAGGAACTTGACTAATCTCACTCTTAATCTATATTGTATTAACTAAATTAGATCATATATATATTTGACACAATTTTTCAATAGCACACATGAATTATCGATATGTTTTTGTTGTATCATATTGCACGATTAATCATATATTCTTCGTTATTTTTATAAATATATATATACTCGTAAAAACTTCTTTAAATTCCAATTGGAATGCAAAAATATTTTATTTCAATTAACTTGAAACACATTGCTATCGAAAAAGTAGATGGACGACATGGAATATAAGTAATTCTGTCATAACAACCATTTATTCAAAGATCATATTATTATGTTTGTAACAAGACAAATCAACATTCTTATCTTAATATTCATACATTTTTGTTGAGATATAATGTATTAATTATAGATTACTATAAGATAAGTATATTATCTATCTATAAATTCGAATATGATTAAAGATTGAATATATGGAATTATACTTTTTTTATTGCAAAAAAATTACTAAATACATAGTTGAATTGATGAGTAATAATAAAAATATTATAGATATTCATTCCCATAATATGTACAATTAAAAAAATAAATATACATTTCTGTGGTCTCTATTAAAATGACATATATCTTTAAATTATAATTATACATACAATATATATATATATATATATAATAGATTAATTAACATTTTCAATATTACAAACAATTCACGTTCATACATACAATAAATATCAAAAAATTACAATTCAATACACATGATTTTATTCAGTTCTATATAAAAATGATCGCCATCAAAATCGTGATTCTCATGTAAAAATAGTATAAATGAATAATATTTATGTTAATTATTTGTATATAAATTGTTCGTTTTGCAATGCATAAATAAATTACAAATTATCGCAATAAACTGATCAACAATATATATATATATTTTAAATTAATATTGTATATTAGTTATAATAATAGTATAGTAATTATAATGAAGTTATCAACATCATTATTATCTTATATAAGCGAGTACATAAGCTGACTCCTTATGTAAAATATAATAACAGTTCTATGTAGAGTTTTGTTTAAAAATATTTTTCTACTAGTACTAGAAGTATATATTAATTGTTATGTAATTCATGAGAGTATCATCGATAAATAGAAACTATCAACTAATTTATTATTAATACAAATTCATTGCATATAATAACAATATCATATATTTATTTATGAATATTCATGAAGCATTTTCAATGCGATTTTTTATAAGAAATTCTTTAGCTTCTTGCATATATTGGACATTCTCTTTAACTGTATTTAAAGAAAGAAAAAAAAAAGTAAACAAATGTGCACAGTAAAATACATTATTTATATAAATATATATAAAAAAAATGTAATCAATTTAAAAAATCAGTTTTTTATTTGCTTTAGCGCCTCTCTTGTGCCAACAACACTTTTGCATTTTAAATTTAAATTATATGCTTTAAACCGTATTATTGCAGATGTTAACTTTAAGATTCCACATGTGCATGTGCATATGTATAATATAGTATAAACTCATACTTATACACAGCACACAAATTTACTTATGTTAGTTAGTAAATAACATTGAATATTTTATACAAAAAACAGAAATAACAAATGCATAATTTAAGAATTGCTATATTCAGAAGAGGCGTCACTATTTGTATAAGAGAGTTTAAACGTTGTACTGTAAAAATAGAATTAAACTATTTTAATCAATGGTGTTATGGTTGCTGATAACAATTTGAGGAATTACGATGACAAACCGACATATAATAAATTTTGAAAATATCAAACAATAATATCCGTACGTTAGACCAGTACCAGTATTAAAAAATATAAGTATTCAGTTAAAAATTTCGATTCAATTGTTACGAAGAATTTTAGAATAAAGAGTTAATGTTAACAGAAAATTCTCATATTATATACAACCAATATATTTTTCGAACAATAAGTTTATAATTTCTAAAAATCCATTTATTTGAATTTGATAAAATTTACTATTCTTAATTGAATCGTTGCTTATGGTTTTATTCTTATTTATAAATTATAGTATCGATATAAATAATAATTTTTAACAATTTACGTTTATATACTTTTTACTTATTTTTATTTAATTTACCATATATATATACTCGCTCGAAAGGAGAAACTTATATATAATAAGAAATAAATCTTAAGAATTAAAAATCAAAACATACATAATATTGATTATAGTTAATAAATTGTAAAATATATTATATGATGTTTATGTATATGTAAATGCGTGTAAATGGTTAAAATTAAAGATGTTGCATGTTTTTCATAAGAAAATAATGTTTAATTATTGTTGATTTTTAGTACTACAATATATGTGCGCCCACATTGCACATGCACATCCTGATATTTTATGTATTTTATATAAATAAGTTATTATTTATTTTTTTATTAAATGAAAATTTCAATTGTAATTACTTCACTACCCTAGTAACGCTGTCCGTAGTTTTTCCGCAAAATTTCCGCATTTTATGCAGTAGTCCGTACTTTCAATCCGAGAAAATATCTATGGATTTCTTATGTAAATTTTTTCCACGGAAATTTTCCTTATTTTTTAAAGTAAAGACAAATTGTTACTAGGGTTAATCAATTTTCTATATATAAGTATTTTGGTATATTTAAGATATCTTAATTATATATTGTATGTCTGATAAATTTTCTTCATCGCAGTGATTTTATTAATTTTGTTTTTCAAATCCGATAAAACATCTATAATTATTCTAAAGTGTATTTTTGCATTTCTGTGCAAATTCAGGCAAAAAAAAAATTTTTTTTCAATGAAAAAACCGAGTTCTATTGGTAAATTGTTGACATACTCCTTCTTACACAAAGAAATTTATAAAAATTAATGTTTGGTAGATGTACATGACATGAACATGTCAATTATTTTTTTTTAACTATTATTAATTTTTTAGATACAGTATATTATTATTTCAAAATTAAAAATTTCAATTAATTCTAATAGAAAAACGGCTATATTTTATAAATTCAATTTTTTATTTAAATTTTGTAATCATGTAAAAAATATGGAAAATTGAAAATTCTATGATTCGTATAACAAAATTAAAATATGATAATTCATAAAAGACGATTTACCGGAGAAAATTATATCTTCATTATATTCATTGCAGAAAATTTTTCGTACCATACACCACCCCAGTCTATTTATAAACATTTATAAACATCCAACGATATAAACACGAAATGCATACAAATGAATAAAATTCCACATGGTTAATGTGAGATTTTTGTACAAACGTTAATAAATTATTTACAAAAATAACGATCTTTATATAAAATTAAAATCCATAAGCAAAAGAATATAAAATAAAAGGAAATATCAAATTTCGATTTGCCTTTTTCTACAGAAAAAAAAAATACTTTTTTATTTCTTACGTAATCTTGTATTTTGATTATATCGATCATTAATTTAAATGGATATCTAATAAAGTATTCTTTATAATATTATATTGTCCATGCAAATATATAGAATTATACATAGAGATTATTTATATTTGATTGTCAAAAAACACAAATCCACTCTTTCTTTATTGTTTTTTTTTAAATATAAAAAATATACAAATATTTTACAAATTAATTAATTATCATAAAAATTCAAGAAATATTATATAGCAAAAATCAGGTTTGTTTTTATTTATTTTATTTTGTTTATTAACTTCATTCCAGCTTTATTATGAATTAATATATTGTTTGGCGAAAGAATATGTGCGGACGAGTGAGTGAGATTGTGAAAATACGCTATATTACTCCTCAACGATAAGAATACAAATTACCTATATTAAGATAAAATGTATATACAAAAAAATAAAAGTTGTAGGAGCATGAATAAATATAAATAAATTAAAATTTTTTATAGATTTATTGTAAATTATTCAAATAAAATCATATCATATTATTTCCAAACACATATACCAATGTTTAGTATATAGATTAAAATTAATAAAAAAATATCTCAAATATCAATTCATTCATTGACCAAAAAAAAAAGGAAAAAAACGAAAAGAACAAAACAAATAACAATAAAATAAACCATTTAACACAATAATTTATAAAAATTTTATCAATAAATTTTAATATTCAAATTTTTTTCAAACAACAAATTGAATAAGTAGTAAATATAAATTTTAAATGATCATTTTACAAAACAATTAATTGAAACGATGTAATACATTAATAGTAGAATAAATAAATAACAATTTGAACTTTATAAATTTTAATTTGTCAAGTTGTCTTCAGTATACCATATAAATAAAAGACTACAGAAAATGCATATAAATGTTCTTCATTGAATAACAAATTCATTTAAAATTCTATTATTTTATTATACGTAAACATAAATACTATTTTGTTGTGCATACAAAAGTTATAATGTTTTGTTTTTCTATATTTATTCACAGATATATTTAATTGTTGTACAGAAGTATTTGGATCGTGTCGAACATCATGCGAAAATGTATGTATATAATTTAATTTATTATTTATAATTATTGTTATTATTATTATTATTATTATTATTATTATTATTATTATTATTATATGTATATGTAAACCCTAGTAACAATTTGTCCGTTCTTAGAAAAATGAGGAAAATTCCCGTGGAAAAAATCTACATATTTTCCATGGAAAAGATACAAATTTTATATATTTCGTTTATCTAGATATAATTCTCAGTATATCGAAAAACTCAAATCAATGTATTTCCTAGGAATTTTGTAAGACCTTTCATGGATTTTATTCGTGGTTTTTTTTTTCTTGTTTATTACAAATAAAAAATGCACAATCGATGAATTTTTACCATCGTTCAGATTCTTCATTCCGTGCTCATATATTCTAGTTTATTGGTAAAAAAAAACTGAATCAAACCGCGATTTGGCATGTATCTGCTCACAAAAAATATGAATATAAATTCTATGGATATTCTGAGTGGAATAATAGCTACGAGAAATACTTGTAAGGAGAATCCGTAGAAATTATCATTGCGGACAGAGTTACTAGGGAAATGTTTGTGCTGATAAGAAACTAACAGTTGTTCAAATAAAATTTATATATACGAAATAAGAGATAACAAAAAAATAGCTTCGATAGCATGAAAGAAAAATGTTAATGTGTTGAAAATTATATTAACATCAAATTAATGTAAAATTTAATATAAATCAATGTTTATTTTTTCATTTTATATTAAATGTATTTTAAGGAAATACTTTTATATTTTGAAATTATAAAATTATATATTTAGATAAGATTTCTATATAATTTTATTGGATTTAATATTGATTTTGTGAAACATTGGATCACAATCATCAAGTCCAAGTGGAGTATATGACAACAACCACCAGAAACATTAAATACACTTAGTAGTTGGTAAATTTTACAATTACCGAAAGATAGATGTTTCCTTAATTTCCAACACTATATATATTTTTGTTGAAAGATATATTTGTATTTTTTTTTATTCCATTTAATGTTTTTATAAAATCCCAAAATATAAATTAATAATTTATCGTTAAAATCATATTAAATTAATTATGCGTAATTAATGTTCTATATTTATTTCTCTATATATTTAACACAAACACACATGCACACACATCATAAAACTATTTGTCTATAAATTTACAGATGCACTATATATGAATAAATATAAACTATTACAAAGGCATTTTACACACAACATTTTTATGCATATACCAAAAAAAAAC
Organism: Bibio marci; assembly: GCA_910594885.2. NCBI lineage: Eukaryota > Metazoa > Arthropoda > Insecta > Diptera > Bibionidae > Bibio > Bibio marci. The sequence continues at coordinate 21,184,464 of OU343118.1, read as the reverse complement.
CATGTATATATTTTTCTGGCTCATTGAAAATGTTAAACTTCTTTTAACTAATCGGAAAAATATACATTTCTATTTTGTATATATTTATATGAGTACCCTAGTAACAATTTGTCCGTACTTTGAAAAATGAGGAAAAGTTCCGTGGAAAAAATCCACCTATTTTCCATGGAAAAGATATATTGGAATTTGTCCAAAGAATGTCCATAGGGTTTCCAATTAATATAATAGTATTTTATTTAGGTCAATTGAAATCTTTGGAATTGACAGGATAATATGTTCAACATATATTGTATTCATAATTTATTTCACCAATTATCCAAGACAGCTGGGTTCAAATTTTGTATATTTCGTTTATCTAGATATAATCTTCACTCTTTTTAATTTATATACGGATAATCCAAGGACATTTTTTATAATAATCCACTTTGTTGCACTGATTAAATAAAATTCCAGCAGATATATCCGCCAGTAATGCTTAGATATTTCCTCGGATTGAAACTACAGACTACTACATGTAATGCAGAAATTTTACGGATAAACTACGGACAGTGATACTAGGGTATATTTGCGTTATAATAAATGGCAAAGTATATGTGAATGTGCTTTTGAATATATATATAGACAATATAATTAAGTGGGAAAGCCAAAAAAAAAATGGAAAATTATTTTTGAAGTAAAATTCACATATAATAATATATATTATTTCCAATAATAAAAACATATATTGTATATAGGACGCACATTTGTATAAAAGAAAATTACTTTGATGTGTGTTCCATTCGAACGATATATATTTATTTATAATATGTATATTATTTTATATATCCTACTCGTATATATGAATATGTTAACTATATACTAAAAATAAATATATAATAAACATTTTGTGTTTTGTATATATTTTCAAAGTTTTGCTATAAAGAAAATGTCATATTTATATATATCGATATATCTACATATCTTAAAGTCTAATAAAATATAAATATATAAGGAATATATCTAAATACATTTCGAAAACATCCGTCGAAAGATTTAATATTTTGAAAAATCAAAGAAATGAAAAATTGTGTATGTGTTTGGTATTTATTATGTATATATTAAAATGTGTAATTATATATAAGTGTACCTGTACAATATAATAATACATATATATATATATTTATAATATATTAAATATATAATTATTATTATATTGGCTGTTAACTTAAAAGTGACTGTTAAATTATTTGGAAAAAAAATATTAAATAATTGTAAACCATCCATTAAACCAAATAGATCATTTAATATTTTTGAAATTTATAATATAGCATTTGATAAAGTATTAATTTTCATAAAATTATAAATAAATAAAAAATAACTTTCGATTTAAGTACGCAGGATATTTAACTTTAACTTAATTAATCGTAATCACTCCAATTATTCACATTTTGATTTTGATTTAAGTTTATTGTTTTTGATACCACAACTAGTTAACAAATATATATTTGGCTATTTTAATATGCCCTAAATATAGCATTTTCCTAAAAATTAATATATAGGCTTTAAGTTACGCAAATCATATGTTACTCCAACTGAAGCTTTTCGCATCTACCGCTGAGTCACAAATTTTATTATGTGTTATATATATATATATATGTTAAAACGTCACAAGATAGTAATTACATAAAAATATAAATGTGTTAGAAGGTATTAATTAGTTAAATGTGTATTAAAGATTACATTAATTATTTTATATATAATTTATTATATAGTGGTTCATTCGTGACATATTATATTCAAGTCACATATATGTGGAGGGTGGCCGTCTATAAGAGTTATTAGAAACACAATTTTTCAACTACAACATATATATACAACAAATTATATATATGTATATTGAAAAATTAAATTTCATTTAAATATAAAAGATAATAATTAACATTAATTGACCTTTTGTTTTTTTATATATCTTCATATTATAATCTCTTTTTATCTCGTCATAATAATGCATATAAATTTATTCAACAATATAATTTAACTTATATGAAAAATGAAAAAAAAAAAAAAGGTTTTGTTTTTAATATACAATTGTATATGTATTTGTGATTTATTTATCATAATATAACAATAGTATATTCATATTAAAGATGAATTTTAGAATATTGCAAAAAAAAAAAAAAATTTGTTACATTAAATGTTTGTATAAAAATTATCTGTGACATTGTGATTGAGTAAATAAATTAAAAATTTAATGTTTCTAAGTTATAAGTACATGTAGAAACTTTTGTGATGCGATCTGGTATTTAAAAATTATCAAATGGTAAATGTCTTAATGAGCTAAATCTATTTCTGGATATAATTATACAGCTATATACGTGTTGTATATATATATATATATATGTGTGAACTAATAAATATAAGTCTAAAGAACGTATAATATTACATATGAATATAAAAGATCAAAAACAAATATAAAATCAATAAATAAGTAAAATTCTATATACTCTTTATATATTCATATTATATACTTCAAATACTTTTGAAAAAACCCAAACATTCATTCAATTTATTTGGTATATTATAGGCATCAACAGCAAGCACCGTGAGTCTATTATTTTATTATGAACTCTCATTAAAAATGTTTATTTTGATAATTTTATTATATACAATTTTGATTTGGATTTTCAATATATATATAATTTAATGCGAATGTTATATACACGATATATTTATTTATAGATCAAATGATTAATTTTTATCTTTAATTTTTTTTCATATATTTTATGTTTATGATTTTATATATGGTGCATATATAGTGAGAGTAATATAATTTTTGTAAAATTTTCAATACATCAGAGATCAGACAAAATGTTATAAAATATATTATGATTATGATAATATATAATGAAAGAATCCCCCGTGTATTTGTATATTTGATATTTAAATTAATGGTATAAATATAATAAAATCTCGTGTATATAAATATTGAAATCTAATAAAATATATAGGTAAAGTCAAGTCATATTTTTTTTATATATATATAATCAGTATACATAACCTAAACTGAATTATAATTGTATAGACAGTATATTTAAGATAACCACCGCATTATATCAGTGGCTAAGCGTGAAAATATGTTTTCAGATTACAGTATCACTATATTTTCGGCGTAGTCAAATTGAAAGTATCCTATATTCATTATGAAACGAAAAAAACAACTGATAAATTTCCTGGAAAATCGACTTTTAAGTAATTAATTTCCATTTTTGTTTTTTCCGAAAATACATAACACAGGAAAAATATAGTGATATTAAAAACTGAAGGCTATTTCTCAAACTTCGCCACTGTCATATATAAATTAATAATAATAAATCATAAAATTATTATAAGAAAAAAAAAAAAATCACTTAAAATTTCTTCTTTCTTTTGATCTTTATATGAAAATAGATCACACCGGGCAAAAATAAAATGAAAAAATTGTGTAATATAGCAAAAAAAAACAAAAAAAAAGGAAAGGAAAAACAAAAACAACTAATGAAGAGGAAATTCATTCTGACACATAAATATACTAAATAAATAAATAAATAAATAAATAAATAAATAAATAAACATTTTCAAAAAATAGATATTATAAGGTTGTAATAGTTATAACAAAAATTGTAAAAATAACATTTTTATTACAACATTATTATTATATTTTATTTTTATTCGTAATGTCAATGTGTGTTCTCAACAATTTCATATCATTATTTGGTATAGAAACGGAAATCTGCCACAATTTGTTATATTTTGTCGATTGCTGGATAATATCATTCAATCATTTGTTGATGGGTATGAATTAAACCACAATTTCTATACGATTTTTATTTACATTTTATAACAACGAATTGCAGTTTTAAAAAATGCTTCTAAAATCAAAATATAATCATATAATCCATATTAACACATGGAATTTCCAATAAATTGATTTCTCGAACAGAGACACCTGACATCCCCGTGTATATAGTAAAATATAATGAAGGGATATATAGGCGAGCAAAGAGATTTAATTTATTCGACATTTACATATAATATTGAAATAGAAAGAATATAATTTATTTATTAAATTCTACAAATAAATTATATGCGACAAACACAAAAATTATAATAATTATTTATTCTTTCTTTATTATTATTAATCTATAGAAAAATATTAAAGAAAATATTTTAATAAAAGGGTGTTTAATTTACTACCGTTTTTTTTCTCTTCGTTTGTTTGTTTGTTTCTGTACAACTGCTTTTGTAATAAATATTGTAAAAGCAAATGTATTTGTATGTAGATTTTAGGATATAATATAAATAATAGTGATGATGAATGAAATAAATATAATAAAAAAAAACCAATTCTCAAACGTTTTTAACATTCATTTTGGACACGTACAATAGATGAATACAAATTATTTGAGGTTGTACACACTTTTATATATATACAATATATTCTCAATGTTTCATAGGTTAACAAAAAAAAACCTACACACACAATTTAGATTATAGTTTTTTTTTATTTCTATCTTATTGTTATTTGTTATATAGCATAGAAGAAATAAGGTACAAAACAATAAAATTGAAATTTAATATTTGACTAGAATTTTAAAGTGATTCTCAATATGAAAAAAAAAAATATCTTAACTATAAGAAATTATTTATTATTTCTTATATTCATTCATTGAAAAATATTCCATATGTATTTGGTAAGAGAGAAAATAAAATACATAATTCAATTCGTATTATTTTCTATTATTTTTATTATAGTGCATTTTTAAATGACAAATGAAATGTTTTGTCATAACGATAACAATATAAATAAAATAGAAATTTAAAAAGAATATATAATAATAAAAATAATAATAATAATAATAATAATAATAATAATAAATAAATAAATAAAAATAAAATTGAATTAAAATTGAATGTGTTATGTGTTTAATAAAAAGGAAATGAAAATATGGAATTGAATTTAATATTATTATAAAAATTTATTATCAGATTACAAATAATAAATAATAATAATTGTTTGGTATTCATTTAAGATTTTGTTACTTTTTTAAGTTAAGATTAAACAAAATTGATAGATTATATAACATTTAAAAAAAAAAAACGTATAAAATCATATGAGAATAAATGCGTATATGCAAGTCAGGTACATTTTATAGATTGATAAAATGGTTTTAAATCAAACAATCGTAAATATAAAGAAATAAAAAAAATTACATACTTTAAACATTATTTTGGGTATATATGTATAATTTTTTTTATGTATTATTAAAATGCAATCTATTACACGATCTATAGGCCTCCTGTATTTTACATGGATAAAAGTATAAAATATTTTGTTTACAGGAAATGAAACGATTATATGATTTATTTTCATATATTAAAAAAAATAAATATATATTATATACATGTCAAATATATATGTATTGAAATCGGAATGTTTGAAAAATTTTCGCATCCTCCTCAACAAAAAAACCATATACTTTTAAATGAAAGAAAATGTATTTTCGAAACACAAATGTAAATATATAAAAACTAATAATAATAATAATACTAATCATATATAAATAACTCTATAACAAATATATGTATATCAACTATATCGTATTACTTATATTAAGAAAACGCATGTGATAATAATAGACAATGTTAATTGAATTGCGGTTATCTTCAAAATAAAAGTATGTACTAAATCAAACTTTAAATAAATGCATTAAGATTGTTGTTATATTGTAACGCAATATTATCGCACTTGTTTATTGAAACAATATACCAAATATAGATGTGATGAAAAGAATATAATATTTAAATTTAATATTTAAAAAATACAATTCTAATATAATAATTACTCGTGTGTGTATATGACATTGCCTGCGGTTAATTTATTTCTAATTGGTAAAAATATCAATCAATTCATCATTCATGGTCTACAATTATATATTTTAAAAGTTATACTTAAATATAATTCTTGTATAATAAGTGACAATTCACTTGAGTAATTATCACATTTAAATATACTGAAATTTTTTCTCATTTACAGATGAACGTAACCACCGCATGAATTAATGTAGATTAATTATTATTAATATTAGTAAAATTGACGCAAAAACCTAAAAAAAAAAGGCAATAAAGCCTAGTCACTACTCTGTAGACAAAACTTAAAGTGGCTATCTGAAACACAGAAAATCTGCTTATCCGATTATTTTAAATTAAATTGAATTTGAATAAAAAACAACAAATTTTTTTTTGCACATTATTTTATGTTTTAGTTTAATTGGTGCGATTTCATTAAAAAACCTATTTATTTTATTTTATCAGTGTAGCCTTTTAGTCTTAACTGATTTTAAATGTATAGTCTATATTCAGCTGTAGCTCTCTGTATAGATACTAGCTAACATTTTCTTTATATACAACATTTATTTATATTAAAATTTTAATTGTAAACTATGAGAATTCGGTCACACCAAATTCGCTACACGTATATAACGTAAATTTTTTCAGTTCTATAAATAGTCATATAATTTATATATAGAGACATTTGCAGTTTATATATTATATATGCAAATATATATATATATATATATAGGATGTATTAAATAATACCACCCAAATTATATAAAAACATTTTTGAAATATATACATTACATTACATTATACTAACGAAGCCATTAAAAACATTAAGGGTGGAACAATTGAAAATTGTCTCTACAATATATTATAAATATTATTTATTTATGTATTAATCCGTATATCTGCATATTAAATATTTATAGAACATAAATTTTATTTAATACACACCCTGTATATATATTTAAAAGAAAAGTACAAAATACAAGAAATTATATATTAAAATGGCATGTAAATGTCACATGTGTCACAAAAATCATTTATACAATATTCTAAAGAAATTATTCTATTATTTTCTTGAATTTATTATTTTTTTACTATACAGTAAGCTTTCTTACGGTTATGAAATTAATGGTTTTTTGCTTAGTGTGGTGTGTGTGTGTGTGTCTACTTATTTTATGTATTATTCATATAGGTTTTTGCATATGCCTTAAATTAAATTAAATTACACTGTAATAATATTATAAATATTTGTATGTTTTTGTTTTTATTTATTACCATTGTCAGAGCAGTCATTTTACAAAACAATTTCGTATGTATGAATACCGTCGCTACCAGCAATTTATGTACATAAATAATTTCTTTATATTTTTTTTTTAAGAAAAAAAAGCACAATTAAATGTTTGTTGCAAAAAATTATTTTTGCATGTTAAGAATTATTGAATTTTTTCTGCTTTATTTATTTTATACAATTTCCATATATTTTATATATATCGCCTACAGATTAATAAAAAAAAAAAGGCAAATAATAACAATATTTATGTTTTGTAATTATGTTAATTTTTAACTTTGACATAATAATTAATTTAGAAAAAATTTAATAAGTATAAAAATCAATTTAATATTTTTATTTATGCGTACATATAATATATGTATAGGAATGTACATAAATGATTATGTATACAAAGCTCCCTAGTAACACTGTCCGTAATTAGTCCGAAAAATTTACGCATTATATGTAGTAGTCCGTGGTTTCAATCCGAGGAAATATACATGGATTTCTAACGGATCTCCACTGAAATTTTATATGATGAGTGCAACCTGTCCATGGATTTTTATAAAAAATGTCCTTCGATTATCGGCGTATATTTCTGATGATAATTTGTACGGATTTTCCTTAGATTTATTTCTCGTTGCTATTATACCACAGAATTATACGTATAATCTATATTCATATCTATTTTTTAGGAGCAGATCCACGGATTTTGACAAAAATGCGTTATGCGACAGGTGCACTTGCACAAAAATTTTGTTATAACAGATTATAACTTGTTGAAATTACAAATTTAATGTAATAAAAACGTAATAAATAAATAAAAAGTTAGATATTTATAATTTCTTATGCAAAAAATAATTTAATTGTAAAATTGTAAAACTACTTTCTTGAATAATTGATGAAATAAATTATGAAAATAAAACCACGGTTATATGTAGGAAATATTACCCAGACCATCCAAAGAATTCAATTGACCTAAATAAAATAATATTATATTAAGTGGAAGATCTATGGACATTCTTTGGACAAATTCCAATATATTTTTTCCCTTGAACTTATGTGCATTTTTTAAAGTACGGATAAATTGTTACTAGGGAGTATAGAAAACAATTTTTATATTAATGAATAATGAATTAAGTTAAGGTATTGCGTATATATACACAACGACTGCAGCAATGTATTAGATTATATAACTAACTATGGTGTATAAATTTGAAGTTGTTTTATTTTTATTTAAAATTTCAGAGCCGGCACAACACACAATTCTTATGTGCATTAATATATATGAATTGAGTTTATTTTAGAACAAATAGAGACGTTTTAACGATAACCTATTGTAGAAATATATGTCATGTGAAATCTTTGGTATTAACATATACCTATAAAATTAAAGATATACTCAGCTCAAAGTCATTGATTGACTAAACAAATTATGATAATTTTAAAATTACAATCTTAATTGATTATTTATACGACTATCAAATAAAATTTTATATTTTTATATTATATAAATTCTGTAGGTTTAAAGATAAAGATTTCAAATTATTAGTGTGACGTCGATACGATTCAACTAACTAATTCATATCTGTGATTGTGTATCTGTTGTTTTTTTTAACTTTTATTTTTATTTTTAAATCAAATAACAAGGCATTCAGAAAATAATGATATATAGACGTCAAAAAAATAATTATAATCATTTATTAATACAATGAATTATTATGTATTTATTATTATTTATTTAATATAAATAAATACGTATAGAATTTTTTCAATCGGTCAATTAATGTCATATTAATAATGAATATATATATAAAACCATAGTTTTTTTTCTTTTTTATAGTTAAGCCAAGCCATTCATATTTTATTATATATTAATAAATATCTAAACCTACTAGTAAATATATAATTTATATTCGAATAAATATTGATTTATATAAATATCATATACGTTAAATGGGCAGCGGTGTTGACCTTAGGGTAATGGCATATATATATATATTTATATATAATTAAAATGAAAGAAAAAAATTAATAACCGGTTTCATAATTTCGCTACCAGATTTGTTTTCAATAAGAAAAAAAAAATAAAACATTTAAGAAATTAATTGTATTTTTTAAATAATTGTTATGAATTTTTTATAATCGGAAAATAATAAATATTAATATAATTAAATTTTATTTACTCAAATCATCATTATTTATTGCATAAATGAATTTAAATTTTGCTGATAAATAATAAAATAACATTGGAATTTTTATTGGCAATGTGGTAGCCCTAGTAACAATTTGTCCGTACTATAAAAAATGAGGAAAACTTCGGTGGAAAAAATCCACATATTTTCCATAGAAAAGATATATTGGACACAGAATGTCCATAGATTTTTCACTTAATATAATAGTATTTTATTTAGGTCAATTGAAATCTTTGAATTGTCAGGGTAATATGTCCAACATATATTTCCACGGTATTGTATTCATAATTTAATTCACCAATTATCCAAGACAATGGTTCAAATATTGTATATTTTGATTATCTAAATATAATCCTGACTCTTTTTAATTTATTTTCATAATTTTTAAAATCGCCAGCAACTCAAATCGATATATTTCCGAGGAATTTTGTAAGACTTTTCATGGATTTTATCTGCGGATTTTTATTTTCTTGTTTATTACCAAAAAAATTAACATTCGATGAATTTTTGCCATAGTCATAAGAAAATTTATTCTGCTAATAAGGACAATTCATGCGTATTACTTGCCAAAATACATGTATACAATCCAAAGATATTTTTATCAAAATCCGCGGATCTGCTCACAAAAAATTTTAATATAAATTCTATGGATAGTCTGCGTGGAATAATAGCTACGAGAAATAGTTGTAAGGAGAATCCGTAAAAATTTTCATCGGAAATATACGGATAATCCAAGGATATTTTCTATAAAAATCCATGGACAAGGTTGCACTCATCATATAAAATTCCAGTGGGCATCCGTAAGAAATTCATAGATAATTCCTCGGATTGAAACTATACGGACTACTACATATAATGCGGAAATTTTACGGACAAACATCGTACAGTGTTACTAGGGAGTGTCCTATATATATATATATATTCTTGTCCCATATGTATTTATTTATTTGTTATTTGTCAAATTATCTATTATTTTAATCTATAGCACGGTAAAATTTATATCGTTTTAATAAAAAAGTTATTTTTAATAGAACAGTTCAATTTTCATTGGATTTCTATTGATGAGAGCTGAGAAGCTTATAAATACTTGTGTACATATAAAGGTGTGCTGCTTTTATTCAAAATTCAATTTCTATGCAATAAATTTTATGATTTTATTTATATATTATTGTAAATACAGTCTCTGTGCACTAATAAATATAGACATTTTATGAACAAAATACAACTTTCTAGATTAATTTTACTTATTATTTATTAATTTTTTTTTATTTTCTTCTATGCACTTCAGTAAAATGTTAATTCTGATAAAATTATACCGAAATTATACATATACGACACATATAACACGATTTTACTGTAGCCTATATGAACACATGATGCAGAAAATTGTATTCTGAAAATTATTATACGACATATAATATTAATAAATGAATTATTACAGAATGAATATATTATTTATAGAGTAAAAATATGCTACAGGCAATATAATTATTAAGATTATAAAGATAAAACAAAAATTATCTTTGTCTCTGAATATATTGTATAAATATTTAATAAAATGCGAACATATATTGGTTTGACAACTAAATGAGTGCACATTTCATTAATACGAATACATCTTTAGTTGAATTTTTTAGCTATACATGTTGGTTTACGTATTTGTTTTCAAATAAAATGAACAAAATCAAAATTGAAAAATAGAAAAGGCATTATATTCAGACTCACATTGTTCTTTGCAAAACTTCTTTTACCATTCAATAACGATAAGGATATCAAAATGTGCTTGATTTATAGTTTTTTGCTACTATAGGATCCATATATGAGCAAGGAATTTTGAAGTTTTCAAGCAAGGTGGCCAAAAGGTCGACAATGCATTATACTGAATAAAATTATTTCGTTGCATGGAAAAATTAGTTTACATATAAAAATATTGCAATAACTTTGTGTTCAAGTGAATATTATATATTTATATATAAAATATAATTTAATGTTTATTATAATAATGTTTTAATAAAGTTTATTTTCTCAATTTTATGTATAAATTTATTAAATTTGTTATTATTATTTATTTTAGAATTTTTTTCTTTTCAACATATTTAAATATGGTGTATCGCATGTTTTAGTCATCATTGAAGATCTCATTTTTACACTCTATTCTCTTCATTCACGTCTTGTTTTAGTCATCATATGTGTAAAATAACATAAAGATATTATATATAGTCTATAATACAGTGATTGGTCGCTATATATGTGAATACATGATATTGTTTTTATCAATTTATTAATTATATAAAAATACCAAATTTAATTTGAAAATGTAATTCATATAAATAATATATATGTATATAGCTTAATTTTTCAATAGAAAAGTAAAATGTGATTTTACAAAAAATTATATATAACACGACTGACTATTCTTATATATTATTGATAGCACTGTAAAATACATGCTTATTATTACTATTTCATATATACAAATAAAATAATAAATAATATAATAAATAAATATGTGAATATGTGTACAATGAACTAAAATTAACATCGAATATAATATAAATATAAAACATTATATTTATAGCTTAAGAATAAGAAGAAGAAGAAGAAGAATATATGTGTTTATGCCCACAGAAAAACTATATATATAAATATAACATACAATAAATACGAAAAATATAATATCGCATTTCGAAACCATGTACAAATAAATGTAAGGCGACAAGTGTTATTCGAAGATTTATGAGATGTTATGGAGATCGTTAAAAAATAAAAAAAAAAATAATATTATTATTAAAAGAAATTAAATTCGATATAATAAATAATATAGTTGATTTTATGAGATTGTATTTAATAAATATCTAAATATATATATATACCAATAACAAACAACATACTTAAATAATTAATTTAAATAAATAATGTATAATTTGAAACAGAAACACAAAATTGACGTAATGTGTATAAGTATAATAATTAATTAATTTATTTATTTACATATAGTCCCTGTAATTATTATATAACCGTTAAATAAAATTACATATTTTACATAGATTACTCAGTACCAATGCAAGTTATGTTACATTAAAAATAGAACTACATATGGTTTTGGACAGAATTAAAGGTATCTATCATTTCATTAAATGTTGTCGCCAATATTATTTGGTATTACTTGAAAATTTTTTTTGTACAATGTGCACCTTAAATTTTTCCATATGTTTTTGTTTATATATGAGATGAAAAACAATTGGTAAAATCTATAACGTATCCGAATTTTTAAAAATCTATTGATATTATATCCAGTGAAAAAAGTTAAAAATGGATTTAATTTTTATTAAAGTATTATTTATTTTCTATATAAAAATTTAAATGAACAAATTCATTTTACAGATTAAGATTTTTTAATTGATTAACGTGTCCGTGTCATGTGTGAAGAAAAAAAATTATCTATTGCTTGGCATTTTTGAAGACATAAAATATATATACATCTCAATTAATATAAGTAGCATTGAATAACGTATTCAAAAGAGCTACAACGGATATATATGCAGTTTAGAAACTGTTTGAAGGTTTCATACAAACTATATTTATATAGATAGAATTTAGTCATATATAAAATATAAATATTTCCTGAAATTTGTCGGCTAGAATATTAATTAATATTTTAAAATTCTATTCTATATATTTGTTTAAAAAAAAAAATATAAATAAATATTTTTATGATATAGTTTTTCTAATGTTTAATTTTTTATTATTGGAAACCGAAACAACATATAGCATTAAAGTATAATATATTTCTTTTGATCGTATATACACAATTCTTTTGTAACCACAAATGTTTTTAAACAGGATGTTTAACTCCCGTATGTAATTTTTATATATATATGTACTCGTATAAATATAGGCAACACCACACCGTACATTATAATGATTACATCATATGTCGAGAAAGAAAAACAATTGTGTATATGTATTTCTTTTACAATATAATCTAAATTATTATAAACGTAAATATTTACATAAATGTTTATATAAAAAAACGTGCACACACATAACAATTAATTGAATTTTTATTATTTTTTTTATTTTATTAAAATTATAAATTCAATGAATTGACATCATAAAAATATGACAGAATATTATGTTTTTCCTTTTATTATTATTACTATTATTATTATTATTATTATTATTAACGTTTGCACACGTAAAAAAGATTTTTTCAAAATGTATTTTTCTCTCTAATATTGTATAATATACAATATTATTATACAAAATTTTACAACCTACGTTAGATGTGATGTGCATGTTAATAATTTGTAAATTAAAAATATATGAGTATGTACGAAAAAAACAAAGAAAAAAAAATTAAAAAAATATAAATCATAAAAACGTAGGAGGAATCACAAAATCTCAGGTGTGTGTCGTGTGTGTGTGTGTTCTCTATCTATATAGAAATATAGTTATAGTCTATGATTTTATTTAATATATTTTATTGCTTCGATTAGAAAATCTTTAATCGGTATACAAAATCATATATCCTTTTTTATGGATGACATCAGATTTTTTTCGTAATGATATTATATAAGCAATTTAATTATATTTGAAAATTTACAAAATTATATACATTATTCTATAATCCATTATACTACAATACAATAAATATTTAATTACATTCCAACAATAAATTTGTAAATTTCTGAATATAATGGGGGGATAGCTTAAAAATTTACGGCCCAACACAATGAAAGATAATTTTTGTTGATGTGAAATATATGTTTTCAAAAAAATCTGCTAAAGTTTCAGTAACGTTTCGCAATAATGTAATACCGCTTCATTAGAGTGTGATTCCGAAAGTTTTGCAAATGATCCATTCACACAAATAGCTTCAACGTTTTTCCAGGAATTTTTTTTTACACGTTTGTATGTTGGAATATAATTCGTATTTTAATACGTTGAATTTTGCCATCGTCAAAAGAACATGTACATTTTTTTTGATGAAGATCTTTTCAGTTTTCTCTCAAAAAAATACTATCCAATTGATTCAAAAAAAAATATTCAGTGTAAATTTTTGTACTTAGCTGAAGAAAAATCGATCAACAAAACACCTTTATAATCAGAAGAAAAAAAAACTGTTTCCATAACCTTTCCTGTTCTTCTGTCCACATGGACTATAAATGGTTTGATGCGTTATAGCAGTTTTTGAACGACTTTCGTGTGTATCATGTGTAAGACTTAAACGACTAGATTTAAAAAGACCAGCTCATTTTTTCACAGTTAAAAATGGAATTAATGAATAGTTATGCACTTTTAACATTTTTTGATGAATCTCTGTTGATGTTAAACCATCCATGGTCACAGAAATTAATCATTGCACGATATTTATTTATTTTATTTTAAATTAACAATATCTCTCAATATTAAGCGACCACACACAATATATTCACAGATTAAAATAAAAATTTACATGTATGTAATGAGACGTTCCAATGCAATAATGCTTTCACAGTTTCAAACACCATTTCTGTGTATCATGTCGAAAACTATAAAGACACGTAATTTCTCTAATATAAACCTAAACAATTCCCTTTGTTTTATTTATAATAATTATTATATATTCTATAAATTTATTCCAGATAATTTATGATTATTAAATATAACCGAGACCGAGGATATAACATTATTATAATGTTTGTATAAAGTAAAACGTCTTGAATATTAAAGCAAATTTCTATAATATAGCTGCGGTTATTCAAAATATAACAATAACTACATTTAAATTTTAAAAGAAAAATGATAAAATCCTTATGTTTTAAAAATATAATGGTATTAACTAAAAATGTCATTTTGAAATTTTATTTGTAGTTAGTTAGTTATTTCTCCTCTACAGCTATCTATGTAGTATAGGTATACGCAATAACTAGTAACATAAAATATTAATAATAATTTCATTTCATACACACAAATATATAAAATCATGACATGAATTAATGTTTAACCATTATTTTATGCACATTCCACATAAACTTATATAAAAATACAACAAAGTATATGAATACGAAGACACTTGACTTTTATTTTTTTTTTATACATACGAGTTGTATAAGTATTCTTCAAATCTTAAATAAACATCTTGATATGAATATAAAATACTCCGTAAATTATTATAAGAATATAGATACGAAATGAAACGTTAAAATTAAAAATCTAATTTGTATTTATCACTATTAAATGTTTAGATAATTTTTCAATTTGACTTTTTACTGTATTCAAAGTTCTTCTATACAAATATATTTATTATTATTATATTCTCAAATTAATATATCTTCTTTCTACAACGTATATATATCGTAAATATATATAATATATGTTTTTGATTGTTTACATATTGTTTACATTATTTATGTTTCATTCCAACCAGCATGTCCAAATATTATGTCATTATAATGATTCAATTATGTGATTAATTAATTATATGGATTAATCAATTATTTATTAAAAAACAATAAATAATAATGAGGTTTTTTTATGTTTTTGATTTATATTATAATAATATTTATATACAAAATATTATATTTGAACAGTGGGTGGTAAATCTTTATAATGCTACCATACCAAAATATGGAAATATCAGAATATACAAAAATATATTATTTGTATTTATACAAATATTTGAAATACAAATAATTGTTCTTTTTTGTTTAATATTTTTAAGTACTCAATTAATATGAAATTTTAATGTATATATCATGAAATAAAAATATGTATTTTATAATAAGTATCTGCGATTTGAGGTTGTTATATACAATTATTTATACAACTGTTTTGAGCATCAACAAAATATATATATATTAAACGTATATGCTAGTGGTTTTATTTAAATTTTTAACCAGTTCAATAACTCGCCTAATCACTTATGATACATAGATTAAAACGTTTACATATTATTATATGTCATTATGCTATTATTGGGATATGATCTAAATCAAAATAATATGTGATAAGGATTGATTTTTAATATTATATTCTTTCATTCATGTGGGCGGTACGTGTAAACTGTAAAATAAACACGATAACCAACATCTCACTTAAAATTTAAATATATGGGGATGTTCATAATAAATATGCTTATTAAAAATTTTAATGAACCATTTTCTATCCAATTTAGAATTTTGGATAAATTTACAATAAAATATAGATTATATTAATTTCTGTTTGTGCAACTGATTCATATCTATATAGTAATACTATAATTTAAGAACAATTCCCTAGTAACACTGTCCGTAGTTTGACCGTAAAATTTCCACATTATATGTAGTAGTCCGTAGTTTCAATCCAACAAAATATCTATGGATTTCTTACGGATATCCGCTGGAATTTTATATGATAAATGCAACCCTGTCCATGGATTTATATAAAAGATGTCCTAGGATTATCCGTATATTTTCGCTGATTTATTATTATTCCACAGAATATCCATAGAATTTATATTCATATTTTTTGTGAGCAGATCCAGAGATTTTGACAAAAATACGTCATGTGATAGGTGCACTAGCACAAACATTTTATTATAACAGGTTGTAATTCGTTGAAATAAAATTTTTGTAATAAATAAATAAAAAATATGATATCTATATTTTCTTATCTAAATTGTAATTAATTGTAAGATTAAATTAATAAATTCATTGTATAATTTTGTAGAAATTTGGCAGATAAAATACTGACATAAACAAGAAAAAAAAACGCAGATAAAATCCATGAATGGTGTTACAAAATTTCTCGGAAATATATCGATTTGAATTGCTGGCGGTTTTAAAAATTATGAAAATAAATTAAAAAGAGTGAGCATTATATGTAGATAAGCGAAATATACAAAATTTGAACACACTGTCTTGGATAATTGGTGAAATAAATTATGAATAGAATACCGCGGATATATGTTCGACAAATTACCCTGACAATCCAAAGATTTCAATTGACCTAAATAAAATGCGCTATTATATTAAGTGGAAAAACCAATTCCAATATATATTTTCCATGGAAAATATGTTAATGCTTTCCACGGAAATTTTTTACTCATTTTTCAAAGTAAGGACAAATTGTTACTAGGGTTATTACACGCACCTTTTCTCTATAATTGTGTATATGTAAGTGCGTTGTATATATGGTAAATAAAAAATGTAAATTAATCATTGTACTCGTTGTATACTCCAAAATGAAATGAATTATATTTAAAATTATTTGAACAACTTATTTAAATATAAAATATATTTGCATTGTATGGTGTGTGCTAAATATAATATAAAATAATTAATTTTTGTAAACTTTTACACCATTTTGAATAGAATATAATTTATTATTTAAATCAATTGATTTGTATGTAATGTTAAAGACATTTCAATTACAATAAATGGAATTTGTAAATTTTTATATAGTCACTCAGTCACATATGCGAAATAAAAGTTTTGTATATTATTCTATTAATAAATTATTTAAATTTATTAGTAAGAAAAAAGTCGGTGTTTTTTTTTTTTTTATTTATTTATAATGAACCACCACACGATCTTCTAATTTTTTTTTAAATTAACTGGTTTCTCTTAGAGAAATGAAAAGCACATTCATTCATCATCATAGATCAAAATATATATCATAATATTATGATAACTTTTTTTTTCATTATTATTTATTTGATTAATTTTTTTCTCAAAATATATTTTATGTATATTGTCACATTTTTATAACAATAGTAATAATTAAATATAAAAATAAAACCAAAAATATTGTTGTTTAAATTAAATTTTCGTTTTTTTTTTTTCTAATAGTTATCATTGGTTCAATTAGCGGCCGATCCAAATGGAAAAGAATCAAAATTGGCTGAGTTACGACGTTATTGTCCCCATATGCAAATAGAATTTTGGGCTTGTATGAATCGTACATTACATGGTAAGAAATTTATGTGTTTTATAATTAAACAATATAAAAGTTAATGTTTTTATCAAATATTATTTAAATTCTACTAAATATTATTTAAATTCTACACGTAGTTCTACTACGTGTACAACGCACAATATATTCAGTATATATATATTCACAATATATAAGTAGAGTGCAGTTTTATCTGAGAAACCAATTTTTTTTTTATGTTTATTGTAGATTGTAGTTACTTTCTTCATTATAGTTAAGTACCATGTGGGAGTATGTATATAGATAAAATGAAAAAAAATAATTACACTTACATAAATATCGAATATTTCGTTGATTATTTGGTAAATTTACAAAACAATTTTAATTTTGTAGCATTAAATTACCCAATTTTTTTTAACTATTATCATTAACTATCCGTTCATTTATATGCCCGAACTATTTACTATTTGTATTAAAAATATATTTCTTTTGAAAGAAATCAATAAAAATTGAAAATATAATAAATCGTATAATTATCATAGAGAACGCGTTCACCACTTAAGTGAAAAAAAAAAAGAAAAAAAAACCATCACCAAAACTAAATACACAGTATAAAATAATTTACTGTTGACAAAACTTGATAAAAATCGAAAAAAAACAACTTTTTTGTTGTATTAAAAATGCTATTAATATAGTATTGATATATTATCATACACAGACACTTTGGAGAATTGTTGTAAAGTGGTAATTTCTGTCGATTATTGATCCCAATTAATTCAATTGTGTGTAACACAATTTAAATTGTTGCCTCACCCGCCTCACCCATTTCGTACGCACACGATTACCTCAGCTGTATTGTTTAATATTTTTGTTGTTGTATTATAATTGTCAAATATTTTGGGATTTTTTTTTTTTTTTTTTTTATCTGATTTTGTTGGATTTAATTTTTATTGGTTTCATAATTCCATTTTCTAGATCTCTATGATTTAATTATACAATTTATAGCATTTTCAGTAAAATTTCTTTAAAAAAAAAACATAATATTTTTTATGAAATTGTAAAGGATTATGGTTAAAAAAAATTGTTTCTAAATTTAATGCTACAAAATTTTACACATTAGCATAAATCCATTGTGAGACGTTCAGCCCACATAAAAAGGATAAAAAAAAAAAAAAAACCTATTCATGAAACATATAATTTCAAAAATTTAACAAATTCATATGAAAGTTACACACACAATTATTTTTTATGTTCTTATAATAATATATATGTAAATGTAATGTACAATGAAATCACGTAAATTAATTTTAATTACAATTGATACATTCCATAAGCATTTGATAGTTAAAAATATATAGAATATAGAAAAAATATAGTTAATATCTCTATAAAGTAAAATGTATAAATTGTGTAGGAAAACGTATAAAATGTATATAAATATATATAATATAATATAAAAATATAACAAAAAATGTGTAGCCACTTACCAATGCATCAAAAAAATCATCGGGCATCAGATGTTATGTGATCATGTGAGACGAATTAATCTTTTTGGATCAATTCGACCATAATCAACAAAGTAACATTGGGATGGATATACTTTACAAAAAAAAAAAAAAAAAACCGATACCGAACCACCAACCCGGCACATAATACATTAAATTTATTTATTTTTAATAACTCTACTAACATTTTGATTTAATCAATTAAAAATGTTATAATTTTTATATATTCAGACACGCAATGCGCGATTTTTTTTTTTTTTCTACCAGAGCAAAAGACTTTCTTTTTTTTTCTACTAAAGAAAAAGAACAATTTTTTTTTTTAATAAAGAAGAAGAACAATTTTTTTTTTTTTCATTAATTATACTAAAATCTAAAACTGAATATCTAATCTCTTTAATATATGTTATTATTTAATCATTTAATTCGTTTTATGATAATTTATGGAGGAAATTCTAATAAAACATATCTAATTTCAATAATTATACAAAATTATGTACATAACCAAAAAAAAAAAAAAAAACTTACATGGTAAAAAAATGTGTTCGGGTGCTCCTTTTTTTTTGGTACGTAAAACATACTAATTATGTTATTTTAAATATATATATTTTGTTAGTATTTTATTACTAATTGTTTATGTACTTATAACTGAATTAATAAAATTTATTACAACAAGTGGTTTTCTTTTTTTTTTCAGACAAATTTGTTGCGACGCAAAATATAAACGCGTGTTAAAATAAAACCTCAATTGAACTATGAAGAAAATTGTGTACGTGCAATTTTAAAGGAAAAA
The DNA here is from genome assembly GCA_910594885.2 of Bibio marci. Taxonomy (NCBI): domain Eukaryota; kingdom Metazoa; phylum Arthropoda; class Insecta; order Diptera; family Bibionidae; genus Bibio; species Bibio marci. Next base: position 21,163,947 of record OU343118.1, on the reverse strand, counting down.
AAAAAACAAAAACAAAAATAAAATAGAAAAAAAAAAAAACAAAAACAAAATTATCGAGACTGGTTTTTTTTTGTCTCATGTAAAATTCAAATTTATTTCTTTTTTAACGATTTTACAATTTTCAAATAATTTTATATTATTTTATTTTACATACAGCGAATTTATGAAAATAAAAAAACTTACCGAAAAAAATTAATTCGAATAATAAAATAACAATTTATTCGTTTATCTTGAAAATCTGGAACTGCAATGTTTAATGATTATAATTTCTAAAGATTGAACATAGATTTGCTTAAATATCATGTATGTATGGGATTTAAGTAATCTCATAAACATGTTGCACATCAAATATCCTATAAATAAATTTGTTCAAATTAGCTATCGAATAATCTTGATCAACTTACCAAAATTGATTCGGTTCATGGAACCTCGAAAATTATCAACAAGAATTACTTTTGTTGTATTTTCCTATTCCTTTTTTATTAGTTCATAACCGATTAATAAATTCATAGAGTATATGTTTTCCATATCCGTGTTAATAAAATCATATTTTGTAGCTGTTAAGTTGACTCTATTATAAAAAATAAATTAAATAGAAAAATTAGCATATTTAATAAATTTGAATTAGGAACCGTGTTATATATATTTATATAAATATCTGAATATAGACACAAAATATATACGCAACAACATCAATAATAATATTATCATAAAATAGATAGATATTCAAATTAAAATGAAAACAATTTTTTAAATGTCATGAGTATTCCATTTACAAATATGTAATACAATTGATTTTTGAATAATAACAATTATTATTATTATTAGTAGAATTAAAAAAAACCAAATACAATAATAATTACAATAAGACCACCACTAACTACACCTTCCTTAACAATTCTGCCTACATAACATGTAATAGTAAGAGCAAATTAATTTAATAAAAAATTTGAATTATTGAATTTTAATTTAATGAATTTACATACAGAGAAGCAGTTAATAATATAAAAGTATTAATTTAACACATTGAGTGTGTCGTGTTGTATAATGTTTTACAATAAAATCTCAAGGGATATGTATGTGGGAATCGTACTTCATACATAAATTTTAATACTCTGATATGAGATTCATTTTAATAATAGATTTCTACGAACATTAGTTCAACCAGCTGATGAAATTTACATTTTAAAATTTCAAGGAAAAAGCAATACAAACAATTTAAAACAATTTAATTTTGTTCTTATACGATGATAGAGAGAGTGGGTACATAATTGTAGCATTTATTGGATTAATCAAAGTCGTCTTTCCTTGGAATAATGGAATATTATAAAAGTAGACAAAAATAACTTAATAAAAGTTAAACAACAAATATTATTGTATATTATTTTTTTGTAACCATTATGAAAATCACGAAAAGACATAAAATCTTATAGTATCTCCTTCATTAATGTCGTATTCGTGCTGATTAGAATTTAAATAAATTGATTATTTATTTGCATATATATATTTTTATTATTATTATTATTATTTACTTATTTATTTCATGTCTGTTGCATATTAAAATGGTACACCAAACAAATATGTTTTTATTTTTATTGACTGGTTTGTCCCGTCCGTGTGTCTCTTAACTTTTATCACATTTATAATATCGTTTCACTACTCCACGTCTTCCTTCCTTTATTATTGTACACTTATACTATTACAAACTTAAATGTGTATAAATATAACATATATTATAAAAGATTTTACAAGATATATTCCAACTATAACTAAATTAGTGTTCTTTAAATACCATTTATAATATTATTTGTTATCCACCACGTTTCCTTTCTCCTCAAAATACTTTTTAAATATATTAAAAACGTAATATTATTATTCTTTGTGTATCTATTTATAATTATATACATTATAGGAAATGAGGTACACATAGGTCTTTAATAAATAAATGTAAATGTTGACTTTTTATTACATCGCAATCAAGATGTAATAATTTTATAATAATATTATAATATTAATAAAATAAAATAAATAATATAATTTATGTTCAAAAAAACAAATAAAAGAGGCGGGCGGAACAATAGAATCGTGATTGCTAATTTTATTTTATTATTTTATTATCAAATAATTGTTGTCTATATAATATTTAAACTTCTCGACTATGCTCTAGAATATAATTCATATAAAATATATGTAACAACAATAATAAATGTATGGTATGATTGAAAGAAAGTTGCTTTTCCAAAATACGAAAAATTAACCAAAACAATGTGAAGTAGTAAACGTAAATTTCTAATCAATGGTGATGGGCATTCATTTTGGCAAAGAACTAGGGTGGCGGACGTTAGTTAGATGATTGATTTATGTAATTATAAATGTTGTATGAATAAATAGCACATGAACATTAACAATTTATGTTTACGCACACCTATCTTATTATAAATTACATTCAAATTTCTTAATAATATACAAATATATTAGTGTTACATATAAAAACTTATTAATTATAATACATAATTTTATTACAAATGTGTTGTTGTATAGCGATAGCAAAAGGTTCACAATGGTCTGGACGCTTATGTTGTCCGTTAGCATTAGCACCGAGATGCCAAAATACATGTGCAACATCAATGACAAAATTAGAATTAACAAAAGGTGGATGCCGTCAAAGTGATGAACAAAATTTATACAATTGTTTTGATCGACAAGATTATGGCGATGAATGTTGTGGTAATGCACGTACATCAGAATGTTTACAAGTGAGTTACTGTTTATATAATATTTATATTATTTAATTTAAAAACTTTTATCATTTTTTGTATTTTTCAGGCATGTCGTGATATATTTCAAAATCAACATACACCAACAAAAAAACAACGTACATTACTTGAACAAACGTGTAGTGAAAATAATACAAATTCCAAGGTATTACAATGTGCTAAAAGTTTTACCCAACTTACACCAATCAATAATTCAAAACAATGTAAGATGGAAATATATTCAATATTATATTTTATGTAAACAATAAATGAATTTTAAAAATATTATAAACATTTCACATTGTATTTATTACATATGCTTAAATTAGATTTACCATGTTGTGAATACTCAAATAATGACACATGTAAGGCATCATGTAAACATATTTTAAAGACTGATGAAACAACACAAGAAATGATTGATTATATTGAAAAAGGTGGTTGTGGGCCACCGTTACCACACGATCCATTATGGCAATGTTTTATGTCGGCTGAACGGAAAATATTTGTACCGATATCGTCTAATGAAACATCACAAATAAATCAAATTGGTATGGATTCAGCAAAATTACATTGTTGTCACAAAGCATATGCACCAAAATGTCGACGTTTATGCATACAAACATATACAAATGATTGGACGCAAACAATGGGTGACTTTGAAAATGATTGTTTGATTGGACAAAATACAGAAATTTCATTGCAACAGTGTTTGGATGAAGGTATCTCTTTCGATAAATCATTATAGTTTATTATTTAAATAAATTTATACTAATAATAAACTCATTTTTACATAGTTGATGAACCATGTGAATTAGGATGTGATGGATTATCTTTTTGTACAAATTTTAATAATCGACCAACCGAATTATTTCGTAGCTGTAATAAACATACGGATGATGCAGCTAAAGCCGATGTAGCTTTATGGCAGGAAAAAGTAAAAATTTACATATTTTATTTTTATGATATTTGTATTGGTTGGATAAAAAAAAAATTATAATCTATAATAACAACATTTTATTCAATTTTTCTAGAGCGTACTCAGTTTACCGGGATTAAATTTGCCAATTAAAAATATAGCACAATGTTCGCCGGAAACATGGCGTGCTATTGCATGTGTACTACAAATTAAACCATGTACACGTATCAAACATATAACACAAATATGTCGTGAAGATTGTTATGATATATTAAGTGATTGTATTGATTGGTCAAGAATGCAAACAAGACATACGGCAGCATCAATTTGTTCAAAATTATCGTTAGATGATCCATCGTTACCATGCATTTCATTAAAACCATATTTAGAACCAAGTGATATGCCATTATCGGGTAATCATGAAGTCACATCACCATGCAATGGACACCCATGTAATGCATCACAAGTTTGTTTAATTGATAATAATAATGAAATTAATAGTTATTCATGTGTAACGGGATGTACATTAGGTGACAATTAAAAACAATTATTCATTTAACACCACCGCCACCCAACCCACCTATTAACTAAAATTACTTTTTAAACAAATAGGTGAAACATCACCATATATGGTAGCATTTGGATCATATGTACGCATACCCGTATCATCAAAACAAAAAGGTTGTTTAAAAATTTGTCGTTGTGGTTCATCCGGAAAAATTGAACAATGTCAACCATTACCATGTTTTACATACGATTCATGTACATTTGCATCACGTAAAATTGAACATGCATCATGGTTTCACATTGAATGTAATATTTGTAGTTGTTTTGCCGGTGAAATTACATGTACCAAAAAACAATGTCGTATACCAGGTAAATTAAGAGTATATAACTTCTTGTATATAACATATGTACAACTTTTGATGAGAAAAGATACTATTTAATTACATATTTATATTTGACAACAGGAATTGCAGATAAATCATATACTAGTTTACCATGTAATTGTCCACCGCATCACGTACCGATATGCGGAAAAAATGGTATTACTTATCCATCAAGTTGTGTTGCAAAATGTGCTGGCTTACAAGATGCTGATATTGAATTTGGAACATGTAGATATAAAAATCCATGTAATAATGTAAATTGTCCGTCATATGCAAAATGTATTGAAAATCGACAAATATGTTTATCTAATATGCATAGACCATGTCAGCAATATCAATGTGGTAAGTGATAACCATTTCAATTGGTTTTTTATTTGTTTACATTCATAGTGTTTGATGCGGTAGACTTTATGTATATTAAATATAATTTCTTCTTGCAAAAATTGATACCGGTTTGATGGTAATTAGCATAAGATAAAATAAATATAGGAACCTTATTATTGTAATGTCTATACAACATAACAACGAAAATTTAATTTTAAAAAATTACAAAATTATATTTTTCCAGTAAATGTAACATCAAGCTGTACACCAACATCATTAATATCAGAACGTGTATGTGGTACCGATGGTCGTACATATTCATCTATATGCCAATTATTAAAAACAACAAATGGTGTAGAGGAATTAAATTATCGTGGTTCATGTATAAAAAATTGTAAAGAAAATGGTATTGTGTGTGGCATTAATGGTATAACATATAAAAGTGAATGTGAAGCGTGGAGTGATTATTCGTTAACGGATTACATTGGACCGTGTCAAGAAATTGGTTTATTAACCGATACATTAGGTTCACGTTGTTCAACAACAATAAAATGTAAACGAAAATTATTCGATTATTGTCAACCCATATATCCGCCCGGTGCATGTTGTCCAATTTGTGCGGGTGCAATACGTATAATTTATTCGAAAAAACAAATTGGACGTGCAATGTATGCATTAAAACAAAAACATATGGATGCCATTACATTAAAATCAATTTTACGATCACTTGAAAATTTAATAAAAATTGGACAATGTCGTTTGGCCGGCTATCTAACCATTGAAACTGATTTATTTGTTACCATACAAAATGATGTACAATTTCCAAATCGTATACAAATTGAAGCATGTGCTAGAGAAATTGAAAGAATTTCAATATTAATATCAACACAAAGTCATCAAATTACAAGTGATGTTGCATTAAGTTCATTAACTGTTGCTAATCTTGTTGAAATATCAACAACAAACAATTCAATTCAATGGAAATGTTGTTATCGATTACAAAATTATTTAATTTTATTAATTGTTAATTATTATTTATATTTTTTTTTTTGGTGTTAAATAGTTAAATTTTTTATGCGTGTAATTTTAAAATGTATATATGTATTATTTTTCATTTGTATATTGTACACACAAATTATTATTGCCTTATTTGGAATTTATGTAAATTTGAAATGTATTCCATAAATGTGTGTTATTTTGGATAGGATGTTATTTATAAATGCATAAATAATTTGGAACATAACGCTACTGTACATTAGTGCAGCTAAAGGGATATCATAAAATAATATTTTATGAATACAAAATTGTAGTATAATTGAAAAAATTAAATTTTTTAAATTTAATTAAATATGACAATGACGGAATTTCTTTGATAATTACATATAATAACATATATATTTAACGTGGACTGACCAAAGATAGGAAATATTTTTTGTTTCACTATACTATACATACAAATGTTGGATTTGTATGGCAGACGAATGAGTAATTTTTACTATTTCTAATTTAAACATATCAAAATATGTACAATATATAAAATTTTCTATATATAAATAGT